>CM061131.1:65063300-65138301 GCA_030789695.1 Scilla litardierei
CCGACTTTCTATACTTGGGAATATCATTGCAACATTTTGAACCAGTTAAGTTTTTGGCGCCGTTGCCGGAGACAACAATTTTTTTTTACGATTTCTAATTTGCTTGGAAATTTTGGTGAGATTAGTCCACTTTTTGGGTATATAATCTTTGTAAATCCATATTTTCAATTTTTAATAGCCTTTTGGTTATTAGTTTTTTACATTTTCTATAACTAGTTTTTTTTTTGATTTTGGCTGTTTGGTTAGCATGTCCCATCTTGAGTGTGTGATTTAAAATTTCTTTCTTTTACTTTTTAAGTCATTTTGTTTTCTTTATATTTTTCCTTTTCTTTTTATAATCCAAATTTTTTTATGGATCATGATATTGATAGTGATGCAATCGTTTTAGACTTTATTACGGGGTTGATTTAAATCCTACCAGTTTTCCATGGTAAGGAGGATGGGAACCCACATTTACATTTACAAAAGTTTGAAATGATATGCTGCACTTTATTTAGTGGGTGTGCATACATATTTCTTTGATACTTTCCATATTCTTTGAGAGATTTTGCTAAGCTTTGGTTTGAAACATTGACTCTTGACTCAGATTCTACTTAGTTGTCGTTTCAGTCTGAATTTCTCCGAGTATTTTTTTCCTATTTTCTCTGAGCTGGTACAGAGGCGGTAGGCCATGAAACACCATATAGCGAGCTTTGCTCAAACCGATGAGGAGGCATACTAACAAGCTTGGTATAGGTTTAATGATTTGATGCTTGCATGTTCACACCACAGCTTCCACGATGATCATCTCCTACAAATCTTCTACATATGATTACTGCCTTCTGTGCGGGATTTCGTGCAGACAAGCTGCAATGGGGAATTCTTTGCTTATTCGACCGAGGAAGCATGTTGGTACTTGAATGATCTTGCTGAGTATGAGGTTGCACTCCAACAAGTCCACGGTCGGCCTGAGATTCCGCCTGAGGGCTCATTCCAATGCGACCCTATGGAAAAACTTGAAGAACATATTGATGGGGGACATTGGAGCCAAATGAAAAAAGATGAACAACTATATCATGAGGAGCAAGATGAGGTGGATGATGTGGTGCGTGTTGACTATGAGGGAATCTACTTTGATGATGAAGAGGATGATATGTGCGAGGGAGCAAGCTTACAGAGCCCGAGACATACCTTCCTCCAACTTCATTAATGCAACTCCCACTACCATCACCTTAGGAGGCGATTGATGGAGATTGTGAGATGGTCTACATTGAGCCAGCACTGTTTTACACTCTAGATCCACCTCTGCAATCACTTCCTCCTCCTGATGTCACGCCCCACTTCCCAAAAATACGGAGGCGAAGCGTGACTAAGGCCCGCTTGGGCCGGAGCTGTAAAGCCCGGACCCAATAAGCGTCTGTAGGGGTACCATTTTTAAAGATTTCTTCCGGTTCTTGCATTTATAAAGTTTTAAACAACAGAAAGTACAGAAAGAAAGTTGCATTCATTAAAATAAAGAGTTAATATCCAGCGAGTACAAAAGTCTAAAAAGAGGGAAGCCTAAGCATGGCAACAACTACCGAAAGAGAGAAGCTAAAAGTAGTAACCTCTGAAACGTCCGCATTAGAAGAGACCTCTAAGTCTGGTCCTCGTCAGGTACGTCCTCCGGGTCAACGTCCTCGGGCTCCACGTACTTCGGCAAGTCTGCCTCGTCCACGAACTCTGGCTCGACACCTAACGTACATCACCCAAAAGAAAGGAACGGTACGTCATGTAAAGTCTACAAAAGAGAGTTAGACTCTACTGCAAGTGTACTGAAACTTTAAGCAATGATTTACTGGTTGATTAGCATGCTGGGGTTATAACAGAGTAGCAAAAGAAGTAACGTAGCAGGAAAGTAAAGCGCTGCAAACAGTAGTCGTAGCGTGTGCTACCGACTACGGGAATTCCTAAAGGTGACAGGATAAGACGGAACTAGACAAGACAAGACGGATAAGACATGTGAGACACGAAGGGTTTACGCCTTACGGTTCGAGGGTAATCAGACCCTCTCCCCGTGCGCATGCTCAACCCTACCCCAAACCCAGGAACTCAGGACAAGAAGTACAGAGATCACTTCTGCTAGAGAAAGCATCTGAAACGCCTGCAGGCTTTTTGTGTCACGGAGATCACTTCCGCTAGGAAAGCATCTGAAACGCCCGAAGGCTTTTTGTATCACAGAGATCACTTCCGCTCGGGAAGCATCTGAAACGCCCGAAGGCTTTTTGTATCACGGAGATCACTTCCGCTCGGGAAGCATCTGAAACGCCCGAAGGCTTTTTGTATCACAGAGATCACTTCCGCTAGGGAAGCATCTGAAATGCCCGAAGGCTTTTGTGTAACATTGACATGACACGACTAGTGTACGGGAGATGTTATTCTAGGGTGTCCACACGCACGCACCCACAAGATAATCCTACGGTGTCAGAGTTGTTGTTTGTCGGGCTTAGACTTCGTCGTAAGTCTAAGTCGTCAGGGTGACCCAAACGCTATCATTTCATGTCCAGTTCTATACACTCACAGTTTAACAGTTCTAACAATTTTAGACCAAGACGCGGTCAAAAATACAAGTGGGTACACTTGCCTGCTGTGGCGAGTGTGTCATCCGTCCGGGGCGTCTCGTCCAGGAGTCTCGTCCGCGGTAGTCAGTCTGAAACAGTGTCACAGCGACGGTGTCAGGTCGTGATTTTTGGTCAAACCTATTATGGTTTGTTTCTAAATTTGGCGGGACTAACCTACCAGTCAAAAGTCATGTTTTGGTGTTTGTTTAGTCTAGATCGACGTCTACCCTATGTGCACAGAAAATAAGTCCGTTCGTCGATCTTTCCTACGGTGGGCAACGTTTTACAGAAGGCTGAAAATAACTTTAGTTTGTGTTGACCAATTTTAGATTAGGTTTTGGTTAGCTACGGTGTGGGTTCTTACTACACGTTAGGGGACTAACCTTTTGACGTCGTTCAAAAAGTGGATGTCGGGTCTGAACGGCAACGGGTCGGTCACCTCTGCTCCCGGAACATCTCGTCATAGTCCTTGGTGATTGCGCGGAGAGGCGCTTCTAATCTGCGTTAACGGATTCTAAAAGTTAAGCCCAACCAAAACTTAGTAAACTACCATCATATGTGTTTATAGGCATACCCACATATATACACTAATATGTATACTAACATACTTATTTACCAACATTTACTAACTTAAAACACATATACCATATAAGTTAATTATATAAGTTACATTAAGTATATAACTCAATATTTGTGTAAGGCACTCACACCAACTACGTTAATATCCATACTGTAACCTTACTAGTATGTATGTATATGTGAATACAAGCTAATTGCTAAAAGTAACACACTAATTTACTAAAAAAATGGAAACACCTATAGACATCAACCTACTCTCAACATATTAGTGGAACGATGTTCACTTATTTAAACCCAATGTATAACTTGTTAATACAAACTTACCCAGTCTCCAACTGTTGGGTTGTATGGTGCTCGATGAGGGCAGCGATGAGTTGATGGTGGTGCGGTGCCTCGGGAAGGGGGCGTCGGAGAGACGGCTGAGAGGAGAGGAGGAGGAGGACGACGCCTCGACAGCAGGGGCAGCCGTGTGGTAACGAGGGAGAGCAGGAGCAGGAGATGGATTGGAGACCGACGGTCGGGTTTCCTTGCGGCTGAGAGTTGTTGCGGGAAAAGAACTGGGAGGAGATGTGTAACGACTGCTTTTCATGTATCTGGATTTATTATAATATAATATGTGTTTTGAATGGATTTTCTCCTCTTATGTGATTTTCGTCTCCGTAGCTTTCATTTTCGATCGATTCTTCGTATTTTCTCGATTCTTCCTTAGGATCGTCGATTTCGAAGTACGTCGTTTGTGACGGGCTTCATAACGGTCGTATCTAACTATTAGATCAAGCCTAGAAGTCTTAGGAATCGATCACGGGGCCTCGCGCTCCGTATCGGAACTTTTGGTGCTCATTAGCCGGTGTAAGAAGGGCCACCGACCGACTAGATGACGATCCAGTCTGTCGGCAATCCTTCTTGGACCGACTAGTTGGCTTTCTAAAATTATTCAGGAGTTACTGTTTATCGTTAGTCGGTCTAAGAACGTTGGTTGACCGACTAGGTTGCAAACTAGTCGGTCAACAATGCTTCTTGAACCGACTAACTCATCATCTTATTTTTGTATCAGTTACTGTTTACCCTTAGTCGGTCTAAGAACGTTCATCGACCGGCTAGATGCTAAACTAGTCGGTCAGTACTTGTTCATGGACCGACTAACTCTAAATCCTATTTTCGTTCAGGAGTTACTGTTTACACTTAGTCGGTCTGCGTTGGTCGACCTACCGACTAGTTGCCAAACTAGTCGGTCAGTGGTTGTTCTTTGACCGACTAGTCTGTGTTAAAACCCTAATTTCTGGGCAGCCGCCAGCTCAACCTATAAATACCCAACCCAATCGTTTTATTCTTCTCCAACACGACCCTAAGCCCTAGTTTCTTCCCCTCTAAGCCCCCATCTTCCTCCAAGCTCCATTCCTTCATTCCAAGCCCTAAATCCATCATCCAATCCATCCACTCACTCCATCTACCTCTCATCTTCCCCAAAATCTCACCAAAACCCATCAAATCTCCAAATCCCCCTAAACCCTAGTTTCCCCAATTTCTCCAATCTTCTCCAGATCTGATCCTAGGGTTCCCCGGAGTGTTTCTTCCGCTTCCTCTCGCAATTTCCCCCATAGATAGCATCCGTGTGACGAAGTGGTCGTCATTTCCGGTGCTAGGCAAGTGAAACTTGCCACTTAGGGTTTAGGCCATGTTTTAGGCCATTTGCTTGTTGTAGGCGTAAAAGAGGCTAGGCGACGAAATGATACTCGCCTAGGCGCAAATTGGGGAATTAGCTTGACAACGAAGCTAATTCCGACTTTTAGCATGTTGCACAATTACCATGTCATGTTTACTTTCAATTAACGGTACGCGAATATGTTCATGTCATTGCATTTCGCCTGTCACGTTTAATTTAATTAACGGTACGCAAATAAATTGTCATGACCTCGCATTCTTTAGGTATTGCTGTGATTGCGTAGCTTCGCTACAATGTTGTGTTCCTGGCTCGTGTTCCAGAAGCGGGCCATGTGTTGGTTGATAGCCAATGCCCGAATTGCGTGTTCCGGCTAGGTGTTCCCTACGCCATACTTGTGTTCCTGGCTCGTGACCAGAAGCGAGCATAATGAGTTGGAAACCCCAACGCTCGAAATGTATTGAATTGTGAACTAAGAATGCGAGCTCAATGTGCGGGGAAACCTCAGGCTCACTAGCTGAGCTCAATGTGCGGGGACCCCAGGCTCCATATCGTGTGGGTATTGGGTAGTATTTAGTGCCGATCGGTCTGAAATGCTATGCCATTCAGCGAAGGGCGTAAACACCTACAAAATGTGAATTGATTGAATTGATAGTAGCTTGGCTACTCTTGTCTTGTCCCGATAAATTGTCTTGCCCTGTTTTAAATTGTGCACTCATGTTATAACTGCCATGTCATGCATACCAAACTGCTAGGTTGCTAGTTGCCTTACTTTCAGTTTCCTTGCCCAAGTCTTTTGACTTGCTGACATGTGCCCCTTTACTCTTTTGGGTGACACATGTTAGATCCCGAGCCCGAGTACCTCGTTGAGGACGAGGTGTTTGCTGACGCCGAGCCCGAGACTGTGTTTGACGGGGAGTACGTGGACACTGGGGACCAGTCCTAGTGTTTGCGTTGTGTTTTACTTTTTAGACAGTTGTTTTGTTATCGGTGCGTGGCACCTATACTTTGCTTGTTATGTCGTTGCTTTTGTTGGCCTTGTTCTGGGCCTTTAGACTCTTTTCTTTTAGCCTGGTGGCTTTTCTGGATGTTGGACTTATTTTGATGTTGGACAATTTGTGAGATGTGGAATTTTATTCAGTCTCTCCTTGTGTTATTATTGTTATTCTGTTGTGGTTACAGGGACCTGTTTATGTATTGTGGATGCTTATCGGGTTTGGGGCTTCACAGCTCCACTCTCGTGCGGACCTTTTCACGTCTCGCCTCCATTTTAGGGAAGCGGGACGTGACAGGTTTTAGTGGTGGCCCATGCAGGTCCTTCTGTAACTGCGATTTTTGGAATAGCGATAATAATATTAGAATGTCCAATAAACTAAGTTCGACGTCCGATGTCATAAGCTATGAGTCTAATCTGATTCGTTCTCTGTGTCATTAGATGGCAGGAAGGCGTTTCACCCGTGGTGGGGGTAGTGGTGCGCTCCCTCATGATGAGGAGCCCGAGCGGGAACCCACTAGCGGTGAGATGATGCGGATGATGTTGCAGATGATGCAAGTGCAGCAGGGCGTGCTTTTGCAAGTCCAGAATGCTCCACTTGCTCGAGCTGCCCGGGCTCTTCCGGATGCCCCTCGCTCTGAGCCTGGAGCGAAGCAATTTCGGGAGCTGGGTCCTGCATATTTTGATGGTTCTGAGGGTCCTCTGGCTGCCGATGAGTGGATTCGGAACATCGAGGACAATCTGAAGATGGCCAAGATCACCCCGGCTGGATGGGTTGATTTGGCGAAGAGGCAGCTCAAGGATAACGCCAGGAATTGGTGGGATGCAGAGGAGAAGATGTTGGTGGAGCCGATAGCTTGGGCTACCTTCAAGGCCAGATTTGAGGGTGAGTTCTTTCCGAAGGCTGCCAAGGAAGAGATGCTGCAGCGTTTTATCGATTTGAAGCAGGGGAACTCGTCGGTGGACATGTACCACCAAGAGTTCATGAGGCTGAGTCGGTTTGCACCAAAGATGGTGCAGGACGCTGAGGAGAGAGCTCAGAGGTTCCTGCAGGGGCTTGCTTCGGAGCTCCAAAGTTTTGTGACCTCTTCTGACCGGGAATCTTATCAGAAGGTTCTGGTCGCTGCCAAGAGGCAGGAGCTGCTCGTGAACCAGAGGAGAGGATCTTTGGTTGGTGTTGGGAAGAGGCCTGTGGAACAGGCGAGAGCTGTGGTTAGACCTGGATTCAGGCCTAATCAGTCTGCTCAGTTTAAGAGGCCAGGAGGGCCTATTCCGAAGTTTTGCCATTTCTGCGGTAAGCCTGGCCACGTTAAGGATCAGTGTCGGAAGTTTCTGGGCCAGTGTTTGATTTGCGGTGATGCTTCTCATGTCGCGAAGGATTGTCGGCATACGGACCCGCTACGGAGGGCACCTGTTGCAGCACAGCCGTTGCAGCAGCGAGCGCCTGTTCCTGCTGGACGTGGAGCAGCTCTTGTTCCGCAGAGGCAGGCTTTTCGGCAGGCTGTTCCGCCGAGGAGGCAGGCTTTTCTGATGACCGCTGCGGAGAGCGAGGCTGTGGATGAGGTTATCGCAGGTAATCCTCAATCTAGCTGTACTTTCCTAGCTGGTTTGATTTGTTAGATTGTGTTGTTTGCTTGAACATGTTTGTCTGCTAGACTAGGGTTTGATTGTTAATTGGTTGTTAGGTATGGTTTTGGTGTGCACATTTCCTGCACGAGTCCTCTTTGACTCTGGTGCATCGATGTGCATTATTTCTCGGAGCTTCGTGGAGAGGCATTCCTTGTCGACGTCCCCTCTTCTGAAGAGTTGGAATATCGTCACAGGGAATGGTGTGGTCTCGGTGCATCGTGGTTGCAATTCTTGCTCGTTGGTGGTCTGTGGACATGAGCTTTTCGCTGATTTCATTGTCCACGACATCATCAACTATGATGCAGTTCTTGGGATGGATTGGCTTGCGAGCTTCTATGCTACGATCGACTGTCGGAGGAAGAAGGTGGTGTTCGAGATTCCCGGACATCCAGTATTTGAGTTCAGTCGTGGTAGCAGTTCGCTTGGTCCTGTCAGATTTCGGGCCAGGCCGGTGGAGGCTGTGGCTATGCAGATGGAGCTGGAGTGGCCAGCTGTGGTGCGTGATTTTGGCGACGTCTTCCCCGAGGAGATGTCTGGTTTGCCGCCTGATCGAGCTTTGGAATTTTCTATCGATCTTGTTCCAGGTGCGCAGCCGATTTCGAAGGCGCCGTATCGTATGGCACATGCAGAATTGGAAGAGTTGCGGAAGCAGTTGGATGAGCTTTTGCAGAAGGGTTATATAAATCCTAGCGTGTCTCCGTGGGGAGCACCGGTGTTGTTGGTTAAGAAGAAGGATGGTTCGCGTCGCATGTGCGTGGACTATCGGGAGTTGAATGCGGTGACCATTAAGAATAAGTACCCGTTGCCTCGCATTGATGATATTTTTGATCAGCTTGGAGGTTCGAGGGTGTTTTCTAAGTTGGATTTGAGGAGTGGTTACCATCAGTTGAAGGTAAGGAAGGGAGATGTTCCGAAGACAGCGTTCAGGACGAAGTATGGACACTATGAGTTTGTGGTTATGCCTTTCGGCGTAACTAACGCGCCCGCAGTTTTCATGAATCTGATGAACCTGATTTTCTACGACTTTTTGGATAAGTTTGTCGTTATCTTTATCGACGACATTCTGATCTATTCGAAGTCGGAGGAAGAGCATGCCTCGCACTTAAGGACGGTGTTGGAGATTTTGAGGAAGCATCGTTTGTATGCTAAGTTTTCGAAGTGCGAGTTTTGGCTGGATAGAGTTGCTTT
This sequence comes from Scilla litardierei, assembly GCA_030789695.1. Classification (NCBI taxonomy): domain Eukaryota; kingdom Viridiplantae; phylum Streptophyta; class Magnoliopsida; order Asparagales; family Asparagaceae; genus Scilla; species Scilla litardierei. The sequence continues at coordinate 65,071,930 of CM061131.1, forward strand.
CCTCGGGCATGTGGTGAATGGAGATGGTATTTCAGTGGATCCCGAGAAGATTCGGGCCATCAGGGAGTGGCCCGTTCCGTCGTCGGCGTCAGAGATTCGGAGTTTCCTTGGACTTGCTGGTTATTATCGGCGATTCATTAAGGACTTTTCCCGTATTGCTGAGCCGATGACCAGGTTGACGCGGAAGGATGTTGCTTATGTTTGGTCGGGTGATTGTGAGAGTGCTTTTGGTATTCTGAAGGAGAGGTTGACGAGTGCCCCTATTCTTGTTGTGCCTGATCGCAGCGGTGGATTTGAGATCTTTTGCGATGCTTCTGGCAAGGGTCTCGGTTGTGTGTTGCATCAGCACGGGCATGTTGTGGCGTATGCGTCTCGTCAGCTTAAGGTTCATGAGAAGAATTACCCGACGCATGATTTGGAGTTGGCTGCCGTTGTGTTTGCTCTTAAGATTTGGAGGCACTTCCTGCTGAGTGAGAAAGTGAAGATTTTCACCGATCACAAAAGCTTGAAGTATATTTTCACTTAGAAGGAGCTTAACATGCGACAGCGTCGATGGTTGGAGCTTATGGCGGATTATGATATTGATTTGCAGTTTCACCCTGGCAAGGTGAATGTGGTTCCGGATGCTTTGAGTAGGCTTCCAGCGGTGATGATTTTGACCTCGCAGTGGAGATTGCAGCAGGATTTTTGTGAGTCTGGCGTGGAGATTGTTCTTCCTGGAGAGGCTTCGTCGTTGATGTACATGCAGGTACAGTCGACGATCGTGGATCGGATTAAGGCTGGCCAGGCTGAGGATCCGAAGCTGGTAAGGATTCGGGAGCAGGTGGAAGCCGGTCTGCGGACTGACTTTTTGGTTCATGAGGATGGCTCGCTGAGGTTTGGAGCCAGGTTGTGTGTGCCAGCTGGGGATATCAGAGAGGAGCTGATGGTGGAGGCACACAGTTCGCCGTATTCTGTGCATCCTGGTGGCACCAAGATGTACCAGGATCTTCGTCTGAATTATTGGTGGCATGGTATGAAGAGAAGCGTGGCTCGGAGTGTATCCAAGTGCTTGGTTTGCCAGCAAGTGAAGGCGGAGCATCAGCGTTCGACCGGGTTGCTACAACCGCTTCCGATTCTGGAGTGGAAGTGGCAACACATCACTATGGATTTCGTGACTGGACTACCTCGGAGTCCGAAGCAGAATGACGCGATTTGGGTGATCGTGGATCGATTGACCAAATCTGCGCACTTTATTCCGTTCCGAGTGGGACAGTCCACTGAGGCGCTAGCGAGGAGATATATGGAGGTAAAATTCTTTTACTCTCCGTTTTATTTTCCTTTCCTAGTTTGGGTAGTGATGTAACATGAATCGTGCAGGAGGTTATGCGACTTCATGGAGTCCCCGTGAGTATCGTGTCTGACAGAGACACGAGGTTCACATCTCAGTTCTGGCAGAGTTTGCAGAAGAGCTTGGGTACGCGTCTGAGTTTCAGCACGGCGTACCATCCGCAGACGGATGGCCAGTCCGAGAGGACAATTCAGATTTTGGAAGACATGCTGAGGGCGTGCATGTTGGATTTCAAGGGTTCGTGGGAGGACCATCTGCATCTGGTGGAGTTCTCTTACAACAACAGCTTCCAGGCGAGTATTGGCATGGCGCCTTTTGCCGCTCTTTATGGGAGGAAATGTCGATCGCCATTGAGTTGGGATGACGTTGGTGATCGGGAGTTGTTGGGGCCTGAGATGATCGTGGAGGCCGTGGATATCGTCAGGAATATTCGGGAGAGGTTGTGGATTGCTCAGGACCGTTTTAAGCATTGGGCGGATGCTAAACGTCGTCCTTTGGAGTTTCAGCCGGGCGACCATGTGTTCTTGAAGATTTCCCCGAATCGGGGTGTGATTCGTTTCGGGAAGCGTGGGAAGTTGAGCCCGCGATACATTGGACCATTTGATGTTTTGGAGAGGGTTGGCGAGGTAGCGTATCGCTTGGCCTTGCCGCTGTCTTTGGAAGGAGTTCACAATGTTTTCCATGTGTCGCAGCTTCGTCGATACATTAGCGATCCGTCTCATGCGGTGGATTTTTCGGAGATTACCGTTCGCCTCGATATGACGTATGACCAGCATCCAGTGCAGATTCTGGACAGGCGTCAGAAATCGCTTCGGAACAAGATTGTCAATCTTGTGAGGGTGATGTGGCGACACGGCTCACCTGGAGAGTCTACTTGGGAGAATGAGGATGAGATGCGAGAGCGTTTCCCACTTTTGTTTCCAGACTCGTGAGTTTTCGGAAATTCCGAGGACGGAATTTTTCTTAAGTTGGGGAGGATGTAACGACTGCTTTTCATGTATCTGGATTTATTATAATATAATATGTGTTTTGAATGGATTTTCTCCTCTTGTGTGATTTTCGTCTCCGTAGCTTTCATTTTCGATCGATTCGTCGTATTTTCTCGATTCTTCCTTAGGATCGTCGATTTCGAAGTACGTCGTTTGTGACGGGCTTCATAACGGTCGTATCTAACTATTAGATCAAGCCTAGAAGTCTTAGGAATCGATCACGGGGCCTCGCGCTCCGTATCGGAACTTTTGGTGCTCATTAGCCGGTGTAAGAAGGGCCACCAACCGACTAGATGACGATCCAGTCGGTCGGCAATCCTTCTTGGACCGACTAGTTGGCTTTCTAAAATTATTCAGGAGTTACTGTTTATCGTTAGTCGGTCTAAGAACGTTGGTTGACCGACTAGGTTGCAAACTAGTCGGTCAGCAATGCTTCTTGAACCGACTAACTCATCATCTTATTTTTGTATCAGTTACTGTTTACCCTTAGTCGGTCTAAGAACGTTCATCGACCGACTAGATGCTAAACTAGTCGGTCAGTACTTGTTCATGGACCGACTAACTCTAAATCCTATTTTCGTTCAGGAGTTACTGTTTACACTTAGTCGGTCTTCGTTGGTCGACCGACCGACTAGTTGCCAAACTAGTCGGTCAGTGGTTGTTCTTTGACCGACTAGTCTGTGTTAAAACCCTAATTTCTGGGCAGCCGCCAGCTCAACCTATAAATACCCAACCCAATCGTTTTCTTCTTCTCCAACACGACCCTAAGCCCTAGTTTCTTCCCCTCTAAGCCCCCATCTTCCTCCAAGCTCCATTCCTTCATTCCTAGCCCTAAATCCATCATCCAATCCATCCACTCACTCCATCTACCTCTCATCTTCCCCAAAATCTCACCAAAACCCATCAAATCTCCAAATCCCCCTAAACCCTAGTTTCCCCAATTTCTCCAATCTTCTCCAGATCTGATCCTAGGGTTCCCCGGAGTGTTTCTTCCGCTTCCTCTCGCAATTTCCCCCGTAGATAGCATCCGTGTGACGAAGTGGTCGTCATTTCCGGTGCTAGGCAAGTGAAACTTTCCACTTAGGGTTTAGGCCATGTTTTAGGCCATTTGCTTGTTGTAGGCGTAAAAGAGGCTAGGCGACGAAATGATACTCGCCTAGGCGCAAATTGGGGAATTAGCTTGACAACGAAGCTAATTCCGACTTTTAGCATGTTGCACAATTACCATGTCATGTTTACTTTCAATTAACGGTACGCGAATATGTTCATGTCATTGCATTTCGCCTGTCACGTTTAATTTAATTAACGGTACGCAAATAAATTGTCATGACCTCGCATTCTTTAGGTATTGCTGTGATTGCGTAGCTTCGCTACAATGTTGTGTTCCTGGCTCGTGTTCCAGAAGCGGGCCATGTGTTGGTTGATAGCCAATGCCCGAATTGCGTGTTCCGGCTAGGTGTTCCCTACGCCATACTTGTGTTCCTGGCTCGTGACCAGAAGCGAGCATAATGAGTTGGAAACCCCAACGCTCGAAATGTATTGAATTGTGAACTAAGAATGCGAGCTCAATGTGCGGGGCAACCTCAGGCTCACTAGCTGAGCTCAATGTGCGGGGACCCTAGGCTCCATATCGTGTGGGTATTGGGTAGTGTTTAGTGCCGATCGGTCTGAAATGCTATGCCATTCAGCGAAGGGCGTAAACACCTACAAAATGTGAATTGATTGAATTGATAGTAGCTTGGCTACTCTTGTCTTGTCCCGATAAATTGTCTTGCCCTGTTTTAAATTGTGCACTCATGTTATAACTGCCATGTCATGCATACCAAACTGCTAGGTTGCTAGTTGCCTTACTTTCAGTTTCCTTGCCCAAGTCTTTTGACTTGCTGACATGTGCCCCTTTACTCTTTTGGGTGACACATGTTAGATCCCGAGCCCGAGTACCTCGTTGAGGACGAGGTGTTTGCTGACGCCGAGCTCGAGACTGTGTTTGACGGGGAGTACGTGGACACTGGGGACCAGTCCTAGTGTTTGCGTTGTGTTTTACTTTTTAGACAGTTGTTTTGTTATCGGTGCGTGGCACCTATACTTTGCTTGTTATGTCGTTGCTTTTGTTGGCCTTGTTCTGGGCCTTTAGACTCTTTTCTTTTAGCCTGGTGGCTTTTCTGGATGTTGGACTTATTTTGATGTTGGACAATTTGTGAGATGTGGAATTTTATTCAGTCTCTCCTTGTGTTATTATTGTTATTCTGTTGTGGTTACAGGGACCTGTTTATGTATTGTGGACGCTTATCGGGTTTGGGGCTTCACAGCTCCACTCTCGTGCGGACCTTTTCACGTCTCGCCTCCATTTTAGGGAAGCGGGACGTGACAAGATGGCTCCGGTCCTGGTGGAAGAGGAGAAAGACAGGTGGAGTGGGCTTTATGCGAGGGGAGGAAAGTCGAGGATGGGCATCGCGATGTGGAGTCGAGGAGGCTCTGGCTCTGCTGGTCGGACGGCGGCAGCTACAGGTGAGTGGCATGGCTATGGCAAGGGAGGGCGACATGACATGGAGGCGGGAGAACGGCAGGTCGGAGATGGGTGGCAGCGCACGCGAGCGTTGCAGGCGGCTGTTGTTGTGTGCGGGGAGGCTTGCTGAAGGCGGGCTGCTAGGCGCCGTTTGCCGACGATCTAGGCCATCCGAGGTGGAGGTGGCTGTGGCCTTGTCGAGGGCTGAGGTGTGATGCAAAAGGGAAGAAGGAGAAGACGCGGAGATGAGGAGACCGTGCGCTGCTTATTAGTCACATTTGAGAAGAAAGGGAATGGGGCGGTTGCGAAAAAATATTTTGATAGCCAAGGTTAATTATGGCGGCTGAGCTTCTTTTTTTTTTCTTTCCTCGCGTGAAACCCTAGGTTAAGATATATATTAATTAGAGGGGAGGCAATCACGTGGAAAGAGAGATTGGGGGGAGAGAGAGTACGCGAAATCATGGGGGCGTTGAATCCGAACGTGGGAGGGGCAGTTAAATTTTGATTTGAGAAATATTTATAGGAACTGATTTTTTTAAGAGGTTTTGATTTAATAATATCAAGGTGACCATTTCAAACTTGAAAAAAACAAACCCAACGAAAGTCCAGGTTAAATGGATAAGTAAGCTAAGGTTTTAAAATAATTTAGTAATTATATGAATACCTCTTAAGAAGTGAACGTACATAAATATCGAAGTAAAGTTTAATTATAAAAATGTTTTTTTAATAATGAAAAGTGTGCCATGCAGAATAGGTCTAAAGACATCCAAAAATAAAAAGGAAAATACTGGGATGATCGCGCCTCCGAGAGGATCGTGGAAACGGGGTCCGATCGCGCATCTGAATTACGGACGACATCAGAGAAAAATCAATTACACCAAACGCTCACAAAACACAACTACGCGAAAAAGTACGAACGGTCGGAAAGTGACCGTTACATTCTACCCACGTTAGAAATGATTCCGTCCTCGGAATCACTTATAATAATAATAATAATAGTATCTATAAACACTATGCCTGCAATTTCCATATCCACACATAATGATCACTAATCTCATAACTTCAGGCATCGTTCCTCAAATAATCCATCATAACTCGTCTCTCTACTGAATAAGGTACAACTAGAAACACACCCTAGCACTTGACTATAGATCCACATTACCGTCTTCAATCCAACAATCATCTCGTCCTCAATATATTCTCCATAATCAATGAACCATCGAAACACAGCTATCCTTACTCTTATCATCTAATCTCCTAATCCATCTCCATAACATCCCATCCGTCTCAACATGTCATGTTATCTCCAATGCCTTCTCAACTCAACTTAATAATCAAATCTTAATGCTTTTAAAATGTTCTACTCATTCTCATGATCACTCTAACTCATACTATCCTGTCCTAGCTACTCCTATCTATCACTCTTTCAAGTTTCAGATCGATTAAGTACTCATCTCTCTAAACATAATTTCATCTAATCAGAGTTCTCCATTGAGTCTGTCACACATTTGTATTATAAATAAGTATTGGACGCCTTGTTCTTTTCATCCGAAAGAAATCCAATCTAATATCTTTGTGTTCAAGATCAACCAATCACCGCTACGACATATCTCATCTCACCCTATTCTTACCTGCAACATAATCCTATAACAAAATAGCTAGTACTAATAATATCATAACAATAAAAAAAATAACACTTCCAAAGAGGAAAACGGAAGGAAGAAGTTTAAGGCCAAAGAAAGATTTTTAAAACATTTGGAAAAAGAAACGCGTAGAGTTGTGGTATTGGATGAGGAAAATTTGTGTGTTGTGAACTTGTGTGCTTGTTTCAAAACTTTAAAGATTTGATTTTAAAAAAACAAATGGGTTTTAAAACATATATAGGGAGCAAAAATAAGCTAAACTATAATATGAAAAAAAAAACTAAGTCTAAGAAATTGCCTGCTATGACGCTATCCAAACCTATATGAATACCATCTTTCAGGCCACTCCATACGTATACCACGGACCACACTGAGTATACATCCAAGACACAAGCGACAATCACTAATATCCTAAAGGTAGCACACTCGTACCGGTTCACATGCTCTATCTACAAACATACACCACGACGACATTACAAAACCAAGGGCCCACTACTAAACTAGAGTTGACACAGGCTACTACAAGCACTATTGTCTACATGAAGGAAAAGAACCGGAACCAAAAGCGATACGAAACAAGATCGGAAAGAACGAGTTTGGATAAGGCGAGGATGAGGAGATAACTGGTTGGGTGGAACTAAGATATTGCTCAAAATATTGAAATAGATATATAAAAAAAATCACGTGTGAAATACGATATCATATATTTTTATACTTACAAAAATTTTGTCGAAAAAGTGAGCAGATGGTAGAAAATTTCAACTCAGAAAAAGAGTTAGCCGGGGAAATGAAGAGTAGTGTGAGCTAGTAAATTGTTTTGCGAATAAAAATAAGTTTATACAAAGATGTTTTTTTTGTTGAAATATGAGTATGATGAACATAGAACTGATACATATATATAAAAATTAAAGTCCTCTTTAGTTTTGAAAATATTCTAAAAGTACGTACGGTAAGAAGTTAAAAATTAATTTCGTAGTTTAGAAAAGTAATATATATATATATATATTAGATTATAGAATTGATAACAAGGTTTAAAACTGAAACATGAAAGATGCCGATTTGAAAATAGGTACGAGATAGTAAAATAATTTTACGACCAGGAGGTTTCGAGATTAGTGAAAGAATTTTAACTCAATCGAAAAACAAGAAACTTTGAAATGTATAATTTAGGGGTTTTCAAAGAAATTAAGCTGAGCGAAAAAACTTAATAATAAATTTCGAAAATACTTTTAGAGGAAGCAGAATTGGTCAAGGAAGAGACTCGAAGGATCAACGATACTCGTCAGGAACGACTTCGTGAATTGGGAGAAAGGAAAAAAAGATCGCATGATGGATACACTTAGGATACGATTCATGAGAAGCTACAATGGAATTCTTTCGCCGATAACACAGAAGTGTAATGATTGGAAAGATGCTAGAAGTCAGGGTTTCTAATTATCGGGCTGTCTAAAAATCAGGGCAAGCTCAATACTAAAACTTCCTAGTGAACTAGACTGTAATATAGAAATCTCAGGGAAGGGCCCTAAGAGAATCAAGATCACGTTCTGCTGGGCCCGAAGTCGATGGACCCGAGCGAACGACTAAAAAGGATTCTAGAACTCTAACAAGGCCCGAGCCGGGAGAGAGACTACTAGGGTATCCTAAGACGAGAATTATTAAATCTTAACCAAGGCATCTGACTATCATAATGGGACGTCTACCTAAGTCTTCCTACCATCTAAGACTGAGAAAGCCAAATTTAGACTTGTACATGGATATTAAATGAATGCGGTACTCTTATTATTCCAAACTTTTGCAAGACATGCATGAGCCACCACTAAAACATGTCACGCCCCGCTTCCCAAAAATATGGAGGCGAAGCGTGACTAAGGCCCGCTTGGGCCGGAGCTGTAAAGCCCGGACCCAATAAGCGTCTGTAGGGGTACCATTTTTAAAGATTTCTTCAGGTTCTTGCATTTATAAAGTTCGAAAAAACAGAAAGTACAGAAAGAAAGTTGCATTCATTAAAATAAAGAGTTAATATCCAGCGAGTACAAAAGTCTAAAAAGAGGGAAGCCTAAGCATGGCAACAACTACCGAAAGAGAGAAGCTAAAAGTAGTAACCTCTGAAACATCCGCATTAGAAGAGACCTCTAAGTCTGGTCCTCGTCAGGTACGTCCTCCGGGTCAACGTCCTCGGGCTCCACGTACTCCGGTAAGTCTGCCTTGTCCACGAACTCTGGCTCGACACCTGACGTACAGCACCCAAAAGAAAGGAACTGTACGTCATGTAAAGTCTACAAAAGAGAGTTAGACTCTACTGCAAGTGTACTGAAACTTTAAGCAATGATTTACTGGTTGATTAGCATGCTGGGGTTATAACAGAGTAGCAAAAGAAGTAATGTAGCAGGAAAGTAAAGCGCTGCAAACAGTATTCGTAGCGTGTGCTACCGACTACGGGACTATCCTAAAGGTGATATGACAAGATGGAACTAGACAAGACAAGACGGACAAGACACGTGAGACACGAAGGGTTCATGCCTTACGGTTCGAGGGGGATTAGACCCTCTCCCCGTGCGCACGCTCAACCCTACTCCAAACCCAGGAACTCAGGACAAGAAGTACAGAGATCACTTCCGCTAGAGAAAGCATCTGAAACGCCCACAGGCTTTTTGTGTCACGGAGATCACTTTCCCTAGGGAAGCATCTGAAAGGCCCGAAGGCTTTTTGTATCACGGAGATCACTTCCGCTTGGGAAGCATCTGAAACGCTCGAAGGCTTTTTGTATCACGGAGATCACTTCCGCTCAGGAAGCATCTGAAACGCCCGAAGGCTTTTTGTATCACGGAGATCACTTCCGCTAGTGAAGCATCTGAAACGCCCGAAGGCTTTTGTGTAACAGTGACATGACACGACTAGTGTACGGGAGATGTTATTCTAGGGTGTCCGCACGCACGCACCCACAAGATAATCATACGGTGTCAGAGTTGTTGTTTGTCGGGCTTAGACTTCGTCGTCAAGTCTAAGTCGTCAGGGCGACCCGGACGCTATCATTTCACGTCCAGTTCTATACACTCACAGTTTAACAGTTCTAACAATTTTAGACCAGGACGCGGTCAAAAATACAAATGGGTACACTTGCCTGCGGTGGCGAGTGTGTCGTCCGTCCGGGGCGTCTCGTCCAAGCGTCGCGTCCGCGGTAGTCAGTCTGAAACAGTGTCACGGCGACGGTGTCAGGTCGCGATTTTTGGTCAAACCTATTATGGTTTGTTTCTAAATTTGGCGGGACTAACCTACCAGTCAAAAGTCACGTTTTTTGGTGTTTGTTTAGTCTAGATCGACGTCTACCCTATGTGCACAGAAAATAAGTCCGTTCGTCGATCTTTCCTACGGTGGGCAACGTTTTACAGAAGGCTGAAAATAACTTTAGTTTGTGTTGACCAATTTTAGATTAGGTTTTGGTTAGCTACGGTGTGGGTTCTTACTACACGTTATGGGACTAACCTTTTGACGTCATTCAAAAAGTGGATGTCAGGTCTGAACGGCAACGGGTCGGTCACCTCTGCTCCCGGAACATCTCGTCACTGTCCTTGGTGATTGCGGGGAGAGGCGCTTCTAATCTGTGTTAACGGATTCTAAAAGTTAAGCCCAACCAAAACTTAGTAAACTACCATCATATGTGTTTACAGGCATACCCACATATATACACTAATATGTATACTAACATACTTATTTACCAACATTTACTAACTTAAAACACATATACCATATAAGTTAATTATATAAGTTACATTAAGTATATAACTCAATATTTGTGTAAGGCACTCACACCAACTACGTTAATATCCATACTGTAACCTTACTAGTATGTAGGTATATGTGAATACAAGCTAATTGCTAAAAGTAACACACTAATTTACTAAAAAAATGGAAACACCTATAGACATCAACCTACTGTCAACATATTAGTGGAACGTTGTTCACTTATTTAAACCAAATGTATAACTTGTTAATACAAACTTACCCAGTCTCCAACTGTTGGGTTGTATGGTGCTCGATGAGGGCAGCGATGAGTTGATGGTGGTGCGGCGCCTCGGGAAGGGGGCGTTGGAGAGACGGCTGAGAGGAGAGGAGGAGGAGGACGACGCCTCGACAGCAGGGGCAGCTGTGTGGTAACTAGGGAGAGCAGGAGCAGGAGACGGATTGGAGACCGACGGTTGGGTTTCCTTGCGGCTGAGAGTTGCTGCGGGACAAGAATTGGGAGGAGATGGCTCCGGTCCTGGGGGAAGAGGAGAAAGACAGGTGGACTGGGCTTTGTGCGAGGGGAGGAAAGTCGAGGCTGGGCGTCGCGATGTGGAGTCGAGGAGGCTCCGGCTCTGTTGGTCAGACGGCGGCAGCTACAGGTGAGTGGCATGGCTACGGCAAAGGAGGGCGACAGGATATGGAGGCGGGAGAACAGCAGGTCGGAGATGGGTGGCAGCGCACGCGAGCGTTGCAGGCGGCTGTTGTTGTGCGCGGGGAGGCTTGCTGAAGGCGGGCTGCTAGGCGCCGTTTGCCGGTGATCTAGGCCATCCGAGGTGGAGGTGGCCGCTACCTTGTCGAGGGCTGAGGTGTGATGCGAAAGGGAAGAAGGAGAAGACGCGGAGATGAGGAGGCCGTGCGCTGCTTATTAGTCGCATTTGAGAAGAAAGGGAATGGGGCGGCTGTGAAAAAATATTTTGATAGCTAAGGTTAATTGTGGCGGCTGAGCTTCTTTTTTTTTCTTCCCTCGCTTGAAACCCTAGGTTAAGATATATATTAATTAGAGGGGAGGCAATCACGTGGGAAGAGAGATTGGGGAGAGAGAGAGTACACGAAATCATGGGGGCGTTGAATCCGAACGTGGGAGGGGCAGTTAAATTTTGATATGAAAAATATTTATAGGAATTAATTTTTTTAAGAGGTTTTGATTTAATAATATCAAGGTGACCATTTCAAACTTGAAAAAAAACAAACCCAACGAAAGTCCAGGTTAAATGGATAAGTAAGCTAAGGTTTTAAAATAATTTAGTAATTATATGAATACCTCTTAAGAAGTGAACGTACAGAAATATCGAAGTAAAGTTTAATTATAAAAATGTTTTTTTAATAATGAAAAGTGTGCCATGCAGAATAGGGCTAAAGACATCCAAAAATAAAAAGGAAAATACTGGGATGATCGCGCCTCCGAGAGGATCGTGGAAACGGGGTCCGATCGCGCATCTGAATTACGGACGACATCAGAGAAAAATCAATTACACCAAACGCTCACAAAACACAACTACGCGAAAAAGTACGAACGGTTGGAAAGTGACCGTTACACCTGAGGCAGAGTATCGGATCGTGTGTACAGACACATATCAGGGAATTAGTTCCCACAATTTCATGCCCTATATTTCTTAATCACAAATTTCAATTCCATATACTTTAGATTTAGAGTGTCGTCATTTGAATTTAAACTCTTTTATTTATTATGACGACCCATTATGGAACGCTTTTGCTGCAGGGCATGAGCATAACGCTCGGATTGATGCAGCTCGTCTGCGAAGGAACACGGAGATGCTAGGAGTTGCGTTGGTAGAATCCAAGGAGGCTGGTGGATGCCAAGTTTCGCAGCAGCTGGCTGAGGAGCGCAAGGAGCTGATCGTGCAGATGCCACCTCTGCTAGAGATTCTGGATCCTCCTTTTGTGATAGAGACAATATCTACACCATACGCGATGCCTAGCACATATTGGATGTCAACGTTTATACAATTGCCTATGGCCTTACCATCTCAAGCACTGACGGAGGATATACGAAAGGAGCTTCTAGAACAAATTCCTCCACTGACAGACATCAGTGATCCTCCATTTGGGAGGCTACGATGATCTCTTCCTTTTTTACTCTTATACGTCGTTATATATATTTGAAAGGGGAGATGTTTGTTTATGCATTCACATAAATTGATGTGCATATTTTAATCTGCTACCCTTCAAACATTGAGGAAAATGTTCATTTTAAGTTGGGAGGATGAAGTAGTAGAAATTTAAAAGTTTGCATAAACATTATATATAGTTAGTTGTTTGTTGGCATTAAATTTTTTTTTCATGTGCATAGTTTGCATCTATAGTTTTCATTTGTTTGCATAATAAAAAAGAGTGTTGTGTTTTCCCCAAAACCATCTTTATAGCCATTTGAAGTGGAAATTCCATCGTCTTTAATTGAACACCAATATTCATTATTGTAAAATAGATTGATTACGAATGTTTTAACTCTGCGTAGAATTTTAAATTATCATGATTTTCTTGTAAATTAGTGCATATATCCGCAATTGTAATCTCATGAAACTATTATTTGGTTTAGGCAATTTCATGTCACATCTGCGTTTATGAATTGGTAATTATGTGAAGAAAGTTATAAATTCATAGAATAACGGCCAACTACATACACATGCTTGTTGCTTAGTAAGTGATGGAGAATTTTACTCAAACATGTCTCATGTCAAAGAAAAAACAAACAAACAAAAAAGTACAAATGAATAAAATGCACCATTCTTCCAGCTCCCATTTAGTAGGCGGGTCCTCTTGCCTCAGGAAGCATTGGGGATTTGCGTCGAAAAATGAAGTATGGGGGAGTGAATAATAATCTTTAGACATTCCGCGTTATTAAGTCTGAGGGGGGTTTCAAAACCTAATGCCCTAATACCGTCTGGTTTAAGAGTCATTGACCTAATGCTAGTTACATGAATTGCTCTAAAATATTAATAAAAAGGGGAGAAAAAAGAAGAAAAAAAGAAAACAAAAGAAGAAAACAAAAGAGATGAGATATTTTGAGTGGATTCAAGATCATGATCTTATGATTTGGGTGTTGTGATGGCATAATCCTAGGAAATTTACAACCTAGGACACTTGATTACCTAGTTGATTAAACAATTGCATTTGTGTGATACTAAATATGTGTGGATTAAGATAAAATTGTGAATTTTTGCATTAGTTCATGAAAACCCATGATAGTTATTGAATTTTGTTGGGTAATATTATTCTTAATTCACTTTAAGCTTATTGAAGTGAATATGAGGTGTATGACATATTTTTGGAATATTCGCTTATTTTGCTAAGAGATTAGCAAAAAGCTAGCTGGGGGTGTGATTCTGGGAGAATGTTACGTTTATTATCCCTCATTTGACAGTATTTTGTGCAATATAATCTCTAATTGGTCTTTAATATGTGTATTTTTGTAATATCATTTAATATTAGAGCATATCGCTTGTTTACGCACAAAATACCATTTTATGGCCTATTTTGTCTCATTTGTATTTTTCAGATGAAGCTTGCAATTTTCCAAATCCAACGGCTATTTTTCACATTTTTCGAACGTCAGAGCGAATTTCTAGAATTTTAACAAAGCAAAATGGGGTTGTAAAAGAGAAAAAAACAAAAAAAATAAAAACAACAACAAAAGGGCGGGCGCCCGCCCTTTTGGCCAAGCGGGCGGGGCCCTCCCACTTTGGAAACACGGGCGCCCGCCCGCGTGGAAAACACGGGCTACGCCTGCACCGACGCCCACCTCCTTTGACTTGCGAGTTGCGGGTTGCGCACCCAGCAGGCCCGTTAAGCCTATTTTCCTATATAAAGTGGTATTTTGAGCATAACTTGGACATCGAAGCTCGGGTTTGAGCGAAATTTGAGTTGAGGGCTTCTCCCCAAAACTCCAGAGGAGCTATAGCAACTGTAGGAAAGATTGGGGGGAGGGCGTTTGGGCTTTAAATTAGGTGAAAAATCTCCTTTCTTTTCTTGTTTTAATTTTGTTTTCTAATGAAATGATGTTCTTATTAATAAAGATTGTTGTTTTTATTATCAGGACTAGCTGAAAATCTTGTGAGTGTGGTGTGTAGTAGTTAGTATTGATGGGTTTCATGTATCATGTCTTCATAGCACTTATATTAATCGAAAACGTTGAATACGTCGTTTTTTGCTATCTTAATTAATTACGCACCATCCGAGAGGAATCCGCTTAGGATGACATGCCACGAGGCATCGTCTACGTGCACAAACCCGTAGAGGGGCTCAAGGAGGGTGATGAACCGCGAGGTTCATCTAGTTATACTTTATTATTTAGAAAAATGACCAATTCAACGTTAATGTAATTTGCTATAAAATCACCGTTCTTTTAAAGTTAAATCATCCAATCCACATACCTTGACATGGATGAGGGATTGAGTTATCCATGGAGAATGATTAGCATAATATCCTACAACACTAACGAAAACATAACACACACACACACACACACACACACTCTCTCTCTCTCACCATATCACTTATTCACGTAATTTACTTTCGTAAATTTTAGTACACGTTTTATCTTAAATCAAAACCAAACAAAAGTTCACATTCAAATGGTGGTTCATATTTTACCAAATAATTTTCACGCTTAATTTCATATTGTCAAACTTGTAGATTAGTTTGTTGGAATACGACCCTGGACTCACCGAGATTACTATTTGACCGACTTCGTATACTTGGGAATATCACTTCAACATTTTGAACCAGACATGCTACACATATTGTTAACATGCTATGTTCTAGATGGAGTAAGTATTGTATATCATATTATTATGTATTTAGTGTGAGAATGTTAGATATTAAGTCATTGTGATGATGATCAAACATCCCACTAATAATCTATGAGTGCATGCATGAGAATATAAAGAAAGTCAATAGCACTCAAAGAAGTGAGTTCAATCAAGGTATTGAAATCAAGGAAACCGAGATAAGGAGTGTGAAGATTCAAGAGTACATCAAGAGATGCAAAGAATATGAAATAAGATGTAATTTTTATATTTGTCTTGGTTAGAATGTTAAAGCGTTAGTTGAAGCTCTCTCACACTTAAGAATTCTATAAATAATTTTTCAAAATGTTTAGAAAAGTTTTCAAATCATATCCTAAGTGTTAGAGGCCAAAAACAATGTTTTAAAGATCAACCAGACGACTAGTTAGATATCTAGTTGACTAGGTAGAACATGAAAAAATAGGCTAGCAAGCATGTTAATCTAGTCGACAAAAGGACATGAACTAGTCGACTAACTCTTGGCCTAGTTGACTAGTAAGTGTACTCTAGTGGACTAGAAAATACAGGAGCAAACAGCTTTGTAACGTGCCTTGCCAAGTCAACTAGATGTACTTCTTGTCGACTAGGAAATCTAAATCTACTCAGTCGACTAGGACTACCCGTTTGGTCTAAAATAAGAATCTTTCTACTACCCTTTTTAATCGTTGGAGTGGTATTTTGGTCATCTATCTTGACCTGAATTTCATCATATATGTGGAGGGTTATTCATATGTTTGAGATAACTTTAATGGTCAATTTTTGAGAGAAAAATTATTTTTAAGCTTCAAAATATTTCAAAAGAAAACCCCCTTTGTTTGGCCAAGTTTCTTAAAAGTTTTTCAATCTTCCTTCATGCATTTCTTTGATCACCAAGAGCTTTAATTCCGTTATTGTGAGATCAAGTCCCATATATCTTCATCATATACGTGAGAGCTTCAACTTGAGATATAGGTACTATCAACAAAAGCAATATAAGTATACTCTCATTTGTTGTTGTGGGAAGGGTTTTGAAAAATCCTCAAGTGTGAGGTGTTGAAAAATCCTCTTGGTGTATAGGTGGTTGGAAATCCTTAAAAGGTTTGAGGTGGTTCTAAAATCCTTAAGGGTTGATTGACTAGTAATTCTTTCGGTTTGAGAGGTTATTAGTAAAACTTTCCAAGTATGGCTTGTGTACTAGATGTAGGTCACGAAGTTACTGAACCAAGATAAATTAGAATCATGTTTACATAAAGAAATTGTGCTTAAGTTTGCATTGTTCTTATTAAATTTATCAAATTGAAGAACAAATATTTCATGCTTCAATTTACTTAAAGAAATGTATTTGTCAAGCTTGTCAATTTTAGCACTAATTTTTTTACATTCACTCATGTGCAATGTATTGTCTTATTTAAGATTTTTATTTTCAATACTTAATTTTTCAATAATTAAATTAACTTCACTTAATTTAAAGAGAGAAATACCATGCTCTTATTCAATTGATTAAATAATTAAACTAAAATTTTTCATGAATCAATGCACTATGTTCATTTTTCAACTTTTCTTGATCATGAATTAATGCATTATGTTTACTTTTTAGTGAGTCTGGTCATTTTCCATAGATTTAAGCTTTCTTTTTAAAGATGTATATTAGTTACTTCAACTTTCATGATTAACAAATAACTAAAAACTAATGTTTACTTTTAAAATTATCTAGCATGCGCCAATGTTGATTTGCACACCTGACACATTGTCACGACCTGCTTCCCTAAAATGGAGGCGAGACGTGAAAAGGTCTGCACGAGAGTGGAGCCGTGAAGCCCCAAACCCGATAAACGTCAATAAAACATAAGCAGGTCCCTGTAACCACAACGGAACAACAATAATAATAAAAGGAGAGACTGAAATAAAATCTCACATCTCATAATTTGTCCAACATGAAAATAAGTTCAACATCCAGAAAAGCCATCAGGCTAAAAGAAAAGAGTCTAAAGGCCCAGAACAAGGCCAACAAAAGCAATGACATAACAAAGTATAGGTGCTACGCACCGATAACAAAACAACTGTCTAACAAAAGTAAAACACAACGAAGACACTAGGACTGGTCCCTGGTGTCCACGTACTCCACGTCAAACACAAGCTCGGGCTCGGCGTCAGCAAACACCTCGTCCTCAACAAGGTACTCAGGCTCAGGATCTAACATGTGTCACCCAAAAGAGTAAAGGGGCACATGTCAGCAAGTCTAAAAGACTTGGGCAAGGAAACTGAAAGTAAGGCAACTAGCAACCTAGCAGTTATAGTATGCATGACATGGCAGTTATAACATGAGTGCACAAATAAGACATGGCAAGACAATTTGTACAAGAGAACAATCATCGGGACAAGACAAGAGTAGCCAAGCTACTATCAATCTCAATCAATTCACTATTCACGTTGTTTGTAGATGTTTACGCCTTACAGCTGAATGGTTTCACATTCGCTGATTGGCCGCTTAACAACTACCCCAAAACCCAGAGTTTACGCCTTACCACTGCAGTTGCTGATCGGGCAGACTCCCAGTTGATTGGTCGCTTAACTCTTACCCACAATACCCACACGTAATGGAGCCAGGGTCCCCGCACATGAGCTCAGCAAGTGAGCCGGGGTTGCCCCGCACATGAGCTCGCATTCTTAAACATTTGGCGTAGGGGTGCACCTAGCCGGAAACAAGCAATTCGGGCATTGGCTATCAACCAACACATGGCCCGCTTCTGGAACAGAGCCAGGAACACAAGCATTTGTAGCGAAGCTACGCAATCATAGAATCACTTCAAGGATGCAATGACATGACAATTAATTTGCGTACCGTTAATGGAAAGTAAACATGACATGGTAATTGTGCAACATGATATATGTCGGAACTAGCTTCGTTGTCAAGCTAGTTCCCCAATTTGCGCCTAGGCGAGTATCATTTCGTCGCCTAGCCTCTTTTACGCCTACAACAAGCAAATGGCCTAACACATGGCCTAAACCCTAAGTGGCAAGTTTCACTTGCCTAGCACCGGGGATGACGACCACCTCGTCACACGGATGCTAATCTACGGGGAAATCGCTGTTGTGGGGGAACAATCAACAAACAACATGAAATTTTATTAGGGTTTCATAAAAATACAAATAGGCTATGAAAACATAGAGGAATCGATTTCTTACAGAGAGGAGGCGGAAGAAACACTCCGGAGAACCCTAGGATCAGATCTGGAAAAGATTAGAGAAGTTTGGAGAAACTAGGGTTTTGGGGGATTTTGGGGATTTTAGGGATTTGATGGAGATTTGGGGAAGATGAGAGGTAGATAGAGTGAATGGATGGTTTGGATGATGGATTTAGGGCTTGGAATGAAGGAATGAAGCTTGGAGGAAGATGGGGGCTCAATGGGGGTGATTTTAGGGTTTAGGGTCGAGTGGAGGAAAATGAAATCGTTTGGGATGGGTTTAAATAAGATGGGCTGGCGGCTGCCCAGAAATTAGGGTTTTAACACAGGTTAGTCGGTCAAAGAGCAACCACTGACCGACTAGTTTGGCAACTAGTCGGTCGGTCGACCAACGCAGACCGACTAAGTGTAAACAGTAACTCCTGAACGGAAATAGGATTTAGAATTAGTCGGTCCATGAACAAATACTGACCGACTAGTTTAGAATCTAGTCGGTCGATGAACGTTCTTAGACCGACTAAGAGTGAACAATATCTGATACTAAAATTAGATGATGAGTTAGTCGGTTCAAGAAGCATTGCCGACCGACTAGTTTGCAACCTAGTCAGTCAATCAACGTTCTTAGACCGACTAACGATAAACAGTAACTCCTGAGAAATTTAGAAAGCTAACTAGTCGGTCCAAGAAGGATTGCCGACCGACTGGATCTTCATCTAGTCGGTCGGTGCCCCTTCTTATACCGGCTAATGAGCACAAAAAGTTCCGATACGGAGCGTGGGGCCCCGGGATCGATTCCTAAGACTCCTAGGCTTGATATAATAGTAAGATACGACCGTTATGAAGTCCGTCACGAATGACATACTTCGAAATCGACGATCCTAAGGAAGAAACGAGAAAACACGACGAATCGATCGAAAATGAAATCTACTGAGACGAAAACCACACATGAGGAGAAAATCCACCAAAACATATATTATATTATAATAAATCTAGATACATGAAAAGCAGTCGTTACACACATGGCTAACAACATTGTTATTTAATGATGAAAATAAACTTTTCATTACCTCTTCATTGAGGGTCGCCATTCATTTTTCCTCATTCATCCATTTTGTGGTGGGTAATGTAGGTTTACTATATGACATCTCCACAAGGTTCCATATATCAAAGTCAATAGACATATATCAAAGTCAATAGATTTGATGTAGTATTACATTTGCCCTTCCCATTTACCATTGGGAAAATTGTCGAATATTATAGGACTCATAATGGAGTATCTTCAGTGAATTCGAAACTTGTTGACACCATCCAAACCCAAGTACTGATATCAAATGTTGGGACCATGTTGATGGAAAGCAGAAACACTAAAAGTCGGTGAATAGTGTTTTATAAATTCCAATAAAATCTCTAATATTTCTACCTAAGGATTCAACTTGTGTTACTAAGATAAATCTTATTCAACAATTTAATTTTAAAAATATTAAGCATAAGATAAACTACAGAAGCTAAAGTATTTGTAAGAATAAAATAAGTATAGGAAAACAATTGCAAACACGAGATACTTAACATGTTCCGGCCACCCCCCTTGACCCACATCCAGTCTTCAAGTCCTATTTGGGCTTTTCCACTAACTAGTTCCAACTGGAAGAAACTTACACCTTAGCAACTTGGCGAACAAACCTTGCCATTATAGCCAACACCTCACACTTGAGAGAAGCACTAACAACTCATTACACTTGAGGCTAAACCATCACAATAGAGGCAAACTTGAGAGCAAAAGTAAAAGAATCCCTAAGCATTAAAGATGAAGCTTGTGTATATAATATGGCTAAGTGAAAGGAGATTTCTATTCTATATGGTAGGCAATGAGTATATGAGAATAGAACTGAAATGGCTCAAGAAGATAGGAGATGATGAAGTTGAGCTATAGGACAAGGTGGTCTTTTTATTTTTATTTTTATATTTCTTTCTCATAACAAAAAATAATCCCAATATATAGAGGTAGAATTTTTGCTTGAGAAAATCCCCAAAATACCATCCCCAATGGCCAAAAACATCTAGTTGCAGAAAATTTATTTTCTACGACGGCTAGTAGCTAGTCGAATAGAGCATAACCACTAGTAGGCTAATTTCAACTAGTCGAGTAGGCACTGAACTCTGATCGACTAGTGCCAGTCATTTTAGAGCTGCAATTTTCAACCCTTTGGGTTAGTCGACTACCGTTCATCAAATAATTGGCGAATTCATGAATTAGTTAACTAGTGTTAGTACTCTAGTTAGACTCAACCACGGTTCGTTTGAATCGTGGAATCGAAACGGAACCGAACCGGTTTGGAACAAAACTGAAACGGAACCGGCCGACCGGTTCGAAGAATCGGAACTGAAACCAGGCCAAACCGGTTCAGTTTCGGTTTGCACTTTTGCAGAACTGAACCGGAATCAGCGGTTCGTCGATTCGCCGGTTCGGTTCCCCTGTTCTACATTGCTCTTCAGTGGCCGATGGTGATTCAAACGAAATATGACCGTTGCGGATCAACAGAACCGGCTCATCACTTTACCTCAACAAGTACTATAGAATAGAGGCAAGTTAATCTCCATTAATTAACCTTCATAACATTTAAACATTTTTTGGGAAAATGAGTAATAAAATATTCTCAAAATTGAGCAGAAGCCAACATTCTGCCTCTTAAATCGCCGGCCGGTGTTGGTTTCTCCTACACAAACACCAGTTCTGTTCTGAAGATCTCCGGCGATGAACGAACATGTGTATGACAAGTTTTTTGATGCGTTTAGCTAAGTACTAAGTTATGTTGATACGGAATAGAAACTTTTTTTAATATATTGGAAATTATTTTGTTTTCACTATGGTGATATGATTGCAGCCGAAGATGCGCTTATTATTCTTCTCAATTTGATGGAGATATTCCCACAGTACAAACATATAGAATTCTACATTGTTGGGGAGAACAATGCTTTTCATATATTTTTTACTTTGATAGTTGAGAATTCTACGTTGTTTATTTTTTCATATATTTTTAACCATAACCGAACCGGCACCGACCACAAAACTGGGACCGGGACCGGGACAGAAACCGGAACCGGCCGAGAACCGGAACTGGAATCGAACCACTTCTATAGCGGTTCGGTTCCGGTTCTAGGTTCGATCGGAACCGGAACCGGCGGTTCTGAACCGGAACCGAACCGGAACCGAACTGTCGTCGGGTCTAACTCTAGTCGACTAATTCTTCTAACTAAATGAGGTTAATCTTAATATTAGTCTAGAAATCATTATTGGTTGACTAATACATGCAGAAATGTGTTGGTTGCCTGCGAAGTCTACGCTTTTATGCAGGAATTAATTTCTTATTATTCTAGTTATTTATCTAAGGTTTCATGTGTGTGTGTGTGTGTGTGTGTGTGTGTGTGTGTGTGTGAAATCTTCAAGGCCTTAACAGGAATTCTAATACAAGAAATAAAGATTACAACAATTACATAAAGATTGATGTAGCTTTAAACCCATTGCCATATAATTCTTCAACTCCTTTTGATGCCTTGGAGTCACATCATTATGTTAAGCTTTAATTGTGCTTTTGCTTTGTCTTTGTCATCCCTAATGTCTTGATCTAGTTTCTCCTATCACACTTAAAAATATTCATTCGGCCAAAATATATTGGTCGCTTAACATCAAAATATGTATTGGAGAATCCAATACCCAATATTCTCTCTATTTTTGATGATGACAAACATAAAAATCAAAATTAAAAATTAACTAAATTTAAACAGATTTAAATTCTTACTCTCATGACTATATGCATACTCTCTCTGAATTGATGCATTCTCCTTTGATTTTGATGTTACCCCATGAATTTCTTCTCCCACTTTGTGATTAACAAAAATATTAGTGTCCAAGTTGTTTACGGGTGTTTTCTCACCACTGAATTGTTGACCAGAGGGTGCGAGGTCAGCACGGTCAAAGGGACACGCGGGACCTCCGGGTTGTCATAGCTGTCACGTGAGACGGAGATGATGATCGCTCCTTATTTTACACCTTTTTCTGCATGTTTTCATGTCATTTTGATCGCCCATATTGCGTTTTCCACGATTATTCGACGATATCGCGTTGCTTTTCACTATTTCTTGTTTTTGTCGTATTTCAGGAGATATGGAGCGATTTAGAGCAAAAATAAGATCGATGGACTTTCGCACATACCGGAGCGTCGCCCACGGCTTATTTGAGGAGTTAGAAGCGCTAGAGGATGAGTGGAAGAGGAAGAAATCCGATAGAAGCGACGAGGAGGCGAGGAGGAGAAGAAAAGAGCCCAGATACAGCCTACTCGGTCGAACAGAGACTCTATCGGCCGAGTCACAAGCTGCATTCGGTCGAGTGAAACGGATACGCACAGCAAATTTTCAGCGTTCCCTCGGCCGAACAAGAGAGCCTACTCGGCCGAGTGAGAAAGCTCACTCGCCCGAGTAGAACAGGGTTTTTCTTCCGAGAAGCGGCTGAGTTACTGGAATTTCTGAGAAGTCTACTCGGCCGAGTACGATTGCTTACTCGGCCGAGTAAAGAAGTCTGATCGCCCGAGTCAGTCAGAGAGACAGACCCCCGAAGACACCAGATTCTCTGTTTTATTATTGGGTCTGTCACTCGGCCGAGTGACATTGCTACTCGGCCGAGTGACGCATTCCGACTGCTGCGAGGATTGCGAATTCTGGGCTGCGCAGGGGCAGTTTTGTCACGATTTTTTGGATGATTTTAGCTTGTATTTAAACCTAGTTTTATCCCTAGTTTTAGGAGAGACCTCTATTATTTTTTGACGGCTATTCTTTTGAAAAATCTCAGCTGGAGATCATAGGCGACGATTTTGGTTTGTATTTTCTTGCTAAAAATCTTATTTTTATGAATTGTCTCTTCTTTGCAATGAATTGTGCTATGATCAATTGCTATTTTTCTGAGATTTCCATGATGATTTGTGAGTAGTTTATTCGTTTTAGGGCATGAGGATGAACCCGATGGACCCGATCTTTTGAATTGTGATGAATGAATAGAATTGTTGCTAGAATTGAAGAAAGGTTAGGTTTTGATTGATTTATTACGAGTAGCTAGGAATTTCTATCGATTGGGATTTGCAAGAGATTGGATCCCAATTGATAGGAAGGCCTAGATATTCGAATTAGGTTTATAATTGAAATTCTCTAGATTTGGTTTGCAAGAGATTGGACCAAAGCTAGGATTTTTATTATAAATCTCTACTAATATTCGTTTGCAAGAGATTGGAAGAATATGAACTATCAAAACTTAGATCGTAGCACGAGTTTGCACGAGAGTGGGCTCGAGTTGCGATTGGACGATGATGTCGATCCTCATGCTAGTATCTTAGGCTAGGGTTTGCACGAGAGTGGGTCCTAATCTAGGTTGCAATAGACTGGCAATAGCGCGAGAGCGTGAGCTTGGTTCTACATTAAGTTGTGACTAGTTCATCAACATTCAAGCCTTGCAACATTGAAATTCATGATTCACAAGGATAAGAGACGGTCCGTAGTGGGGATTTCCTATCCCTAGACGCTTTTATTATATTGATATTTCTTGTTATTTGAACGATTGTGACATTACCATCAAAACTATTCTTATTCTCTTGATAGCTAGGTAATCAAAGTAGGATACTGTCATTTGTCCTCCCTGTGTTCGATACCCGCTCGCCACTACACCGTGCGCTTACGGTAAGATTACAAGTCGTTTTCCGGGTGTATATCCGGGTGTGATCAAGTTTTTGGCGTCGTTACCGGGGAGGCGACTGTATTTTATTTTCTTTACTTAGTTATTTCTTTTTATTATTTTTATCTTTTTATTCCTCTATTATGCTAACGAATCCATCGAGACTCTATTTTTTTGTGCATGTACACGAGATCAAAGGCGCATCAAGAAGATATATTATTTGATCCGGAGATCGAGCGTACGGCAAGGAAGCTTAGAGCCGAGAGGAGACTTGCTATAGAGGACGATCATATGCACCGACCGGAGACACCAGAGGAGTTAGCGACACACATGGCTAGGCTTGTTTCTATCAGAGATAGGCTATGGCCTAAGACTACTTCTACTACCTCGTCTATTGTGATGCGGGAGTTGGCGGTAGATAAGAACTTCGAGCTCAAGACGGGACTCGTGGTTTTGATGCAATAAGACTCATTTCATGGGAAATCCCACGAGAATCCACACGACCACCTAGAGTTGTTCTTGTCCAAGTGCGATACTTTTCAGATGCCCGGTGTACCGGCCGACGCTATCCGACTGCGTCTCTTCCCATTCACCCTTCGGGACAAAGCACTATATTGGTTGAGGACGCAAGCAGAGGGGATCTTTACTACATGGCATGAGTTGGTGAGTGCTTTTGTCAATAAATTCTACCCACCATCCAAGACCGTCAAGATAAGGAGTGCGCTCATGTCCTTCAAGCAAGGACCTCGGGAACCTCTATTTGAGGCATGGGAGCACTTTAAAGATCTCCAACACCAATGCCCCCATCATAGTATTGAAGCATGGGAGCTTGTACATAGCCTTTATAATGGATTGCAACCGGGAACCAAGCAAATCATCGACGCAACCGCTAATGGAGCCATTCTATCTAAGACACTGAATGATGCTACGGCCCTACTTGAAGAGATGGCCTCTAATAACCAACAATGGGGCGACGAGAGAGGACATTCTACATCTTCCTTGAAGCCAACAAGTATTTATGAGGCGAAGGCCGTAGCGGAGCTTTCTACGAAGTTTGATTCTCTCTACAAGGTCGTGGAGAGATTGGAGAAGTTGATAAGTGAACCGCATGGGACCCCCACCACATCTACTCCGGGAGGAAGTACGGGCGATTGGCAAGACCAAGCCCATGTCATGTTTGTTGGAGGAGAGCACAGAGAAGGAGCTATAGAGCAAGTCCAATACGTTGCGGAAAACACCGGTTATTAGGCAAACCCGGCCGTGAGAAACCATCCGCGCTTTTCATATGCATATAATGATGGAGCTTTAAACCCACCGCCGCAACAACCCCAAGCTCGGCCTCCACAACAAACGCAATATCCACCGAGAGGGCCTCAACAACGAAATTTCCAACCGAGGCAACAAGCGGGACCATATAGACCTCTGGGTTATAATCATGGGTGGAGAGCACTTAATGCGCCACAAGCACCACCGAGGTCCGACCATGAAGTGAGAGTCAAAGAATTTATGGCAGAGCAAAAGAAAGTAAATGCTAGATTGACCGCTCAACAAGACTCTCTTAATACCGTCGTGGCACAACTATCGGAGCAACTAGCATTGCTCAACAAAAATACTCAACAATTTCCGGCTCAACCGGAGCCAAACCCACGGAGCAATACCGGCCACATCAATGCGGTGGTGGCGGTAACTACTAGAGGTGGGAAGGACACCACTCCGCCATGATTCAAACCAAGAAACCGGGGGAAGAAATTTTGGATGACAAGGAGCCGACAAATGAGGAGGAGTGCCCGAAAGAGCCAAAAGACGGTGAAAATTCTGAAATTATAAATCCATGTGAGGAGCGCAACTATATGCCACCGGTACCCTTCCCACAAAGGTTGGCAAGAGCAAAGATTGAGAAGCAGCTCGCCAAGTTCCTTGAGTACTTGCGGGGAGTGAGCTTAAATATCCCTTTCTTGGACGCTATTGTAGAGATCCCGTCATATGCCAAGTTCTTAAAAGACTTAATTTCGGGAAAGAAGCGTAAGGAAAAGATAATGCTCGCCGAGCAAGGTACATGGTTCACCCGGAAGGAGAAGGAGCCTACAAAATTTAAGGATCCCGAAAGCTTTCGCATCCCTTGCACGCTTGGAGGAGTCCTGCTACAAAAAGCCTTAGTAGGTTTGGAAGCAAGCGTAAGCCTAATGCCCCTAACTATGTTTAATAAATTGAATACGGGGACAGACTTGAAGCCGATGGATATGAGAATACAACTTGCAGACGGTCGTGTCACTAGGCCCATGGGGATTGCAGAGAACATACCGCTCCAAGTACCAGGAGGAATTTTCTTGCCGTGCAACTTCGTGGTTATGGATATCAAGGAGGAGGGCGATACCTCACTAATACTTGGACGCCCTTTCTTGTCCACCATCGGCGTGATAGTTGACGTGAGAGAGGGCACCTTATCTTTGAATGTCGGAAACATAGAAATGGAGCTTCACATTTCTAAGGCAATGAAACACATGCCTTGGCAAGAGGAGATTACGTGGACCTCCTCGATGAGGTCATTGATGATGCTATGCTGCATGCTATCGGCACCTTTCACGATGATGGCCTCGAAGAATGCCAATCTTCTAGAGATGGAGAAAAGTTGGAGGACCCGCCGGATCATTCTATAGTTGATGACAAAGACGACGCTGATGTCACAAGAATTAGGGAGCTATGCAAGCTCTCCACGGCCAAGAACTTGAAGAAAGCTCCGCCAGACAATAAAGTTTCATCACCGGCAAAGAAAAAGAGCGCTAAAGGCTCAAGCTTGGGGGACTCATCCCCCACTACCACCCATGATGAGGGGGAGCCGAGGAATGCCTACGAACAACAACAATTGAATCCAAGTGGCCTTCCCGACAAATTTGACACGTGCATCTCGCGTGCGCCGAATATCGAGCGTTAAACGAATATCTTAAGGGGTCGAGCTCAAGACCTTAAACGAGCGATTGTGTCACACCCTGCTCACCCAAGAACGGGGGCGTAGCTGACGAGGTTGTCGTAGTATTCAGACTCAGGCTTCGAGCCCTCTTATCTAAATACTACTAGGCATTTTTTTGTGGTTGATTATGAAATAAATTAGCAGGCCACTGCAATAACACTGGAATAGTACACATAGAAAGAAAAGTGCTCCAATAGAAATAAAAATGCAGTACTGAAAAGTAAATACATCAAAACTAAAGTTACATTACATTACATAAGTCCATATACATACATACATACATCAGCTGTACAACGGTGGTACAAAAAGCGGGTACAACAAAAGAGAAACCCCCAGCCCAAAAGTACAAAAGTACACACCCGGTACAACGCACCCACTAGTCTAACCCCGGGTAATATAACAGTACAAAGTCTCCTGAAGGCTCTACCTCGGTAGCACTGGCACTGACCTCTGGCTCCTAAACACCCAAAGACTGCACGGGACTCGCACCTGTAAACCACGGGATGGGACACGTCAACGCGTGACCCAGTAGGAATTCCTAATCACCCTAGTAGAACCCAGTTTAGAACTGGTTTCCCTAACTAACTAACTAACTACAGGTGTCATGTCATCACATATTACGCAGAAATTAAAAACAGAGTACCAGTGCTGAAAGTAAACAACAGTGAACAAGACTGAAGTAATAAACGATTAAGTTAAATAAATTAAATGGTTATTCTGTATTTGGAACCCGGATAAACCATAGGCTGCTAAGAGAGCGGACTTCACCCAGGGTGGGTGAAAAGTGGTACCACTCCAGCGACACGAGCACTGGAGGGGCCTCTCGTAACTACGTACCCGACTGGACAAGGTACCGGAGTGAGAATCATCTCTGTTTTTCTGTGGGTCAAACGGAGAAAACCATCAAATACCGTCCAGGTGCGTCACGAGCGTACCGGCGGCCTCTCTAACTCTAGTCAACTCCCCCTTCCGGGAGTGACGAAGCGAGTGAGAAATCATATCGTGTCCGCTTCTTAACACCTACAATTTACCCGTGTTTCCCCCAAACCCCGTGTCACCCTCCTCTGGGGAGGACTTAATCATTTTCCTTATATCAATTTCATGTGAGATAAAATAAAACACAAGAGCAATTGGGGTAAAAGAACCACAACCAAGAATATACGAAAAGCAACATAAGAGAAATGTTTCCATAGTCAAATTATCCATTTCCTTCATGTTCTCCATCTTCCCACCTCTCTTTCCTTTCCACATTTCATATTCCACAACAAACCGATCATCTTATGTAACCACACAACTAGTGATTCGACAAGTATATGGTATAATGGCCAATTAGTTCAGGTAAAAAAATACATAGGCATAAGAGAGGTAATATGAACATGTACACATAGTACAACATCACCCAAACCATTTCAGGTTACTGGAAATGCACAATCAGTCAGATTGAAGGCCAAATTAAAGGTATTTATAGTTAGAATTTAGGAAAACTTAAAGCTGAAAAGTTTCAGGTATGACAGTTTTGCATCACCACACCAAATTTCAGAAAATAATATGACATGTGTGATTTATTGTGCTCAAATTAGTAAAAGATGGCAATTCTGCAGAAAAACAGAAACATTGCATCAACTTAATCAGTTATTTAATCCTATTTACAATCAGATCTGGCTAAAATAAAAAATATGGTATTGTGTATATTGAAGAGTAGTTGTCCAAAATGTCCTAAAACACCTAATTTCATCAAGTTAAGAGGTGGTAATCACCATTTTAGTGCAGGATGTCAAAACTGCTAGAATTTCGACATGTTGCAGAAAAAGCTCCATTTCTCCTAGTTTACGAATTGAACATATATCATATCTTATATGATTTTAGGATAGGATTTCGAGATCTACATGAATATATTTATGTCAGATTTTATTTTGATCTAGGTTGGGAGATATGCCTGTTTTAACAGAGGCTAAAACTGCTGGAAATTTCAGAACAGATTCATGAACACAAAAGATAAGTTTTTCCAAGCAAAGATGCATGCAAGTGAACTCCAAGGTGGAGATGGGTATCCTACTAAGTGAAGTTGAGATTCCTACTAACTCCACATATGAAACTCAACATAATGTTAACATCAAATTGTTACATTTACTAAATTAATGAGAAAACCAATCCTAAACCAAACTCTACTATGTGATTAGAGTTCCTACCTTGTAAAAAGTCCTCCAAATATGATCTTGGGCCCTTCTTAGTCCTTGATGACACTTGAGCCTCCTTCTTCAAAGCTCCAATTTGATCTCCCAAAAAGTAGGATTTTTAGGCTATTTTGGCTAGTTCTTGGTGTTGGAATGAAAATGAATTTTGGGACTTTTTAGAGGTTGAAGAGGGGAGCTAATTAGAAGTATGTCTTAAGGAAGAAGATGAAGGAAAATGAAAGAAAAGAGCATGCTAATTTTTTGGCCAGAATTAGGGAGTGAGGGAGAGAAGGAAAAATGAGAGTTTTTCTTTTCTATTTTTTTTTTGGTTTTGTTGTTTTCATGCATAGATTTTAGAACCCCTAAATCCCTCTCATTCTTACACCTAAAAAGCCATGTGTCCTCTTATTACTAATAACATGACACTTACCATGGTGTGTTGTCATGGTAATAAAAATCATGATTTTTGTATTTTAAGAAAATCAAAATACATGTAGAAATACTTCATACACTCCAAATACATGTATTTCTCCAACTACTCTCATTTACTAAATTCAAGTAGTGAGTTTAAAATCTTTTAAAATAAACGCGTACACCAAATAATTAAAAGAAAAATTTACGCATACTTCCCAAAAATATACAGACGTATCTACGTCTAAAATACGTACAAATACGCGTATATATAAATTAGGGTCATTACATCCTACCCACCTTAAAATAAATTCCGTCCTCGGAATTTCAAATTAAGGGAGAAAACTTTCTATACATCATATCACATACAAAACAAAATTACATCAGACAAACAAGTGAGGGTATTTATCTCTCATCTCATCCTCGAGTTCCCAGGTAGACTCCCCTGGTGACTCTCGGTGCCACATAACCCTCACTAGGTTGATCGACTTCTTCCTCAGCATCTTCTGTCTCCGGTCTAGAATGGCTACAGGTTGCTGATCATAAGTCTAGTCTGGTCGCACTTCGATCTCAGAGAAGTCAACAACATGATCAGGATTTCCAACACATCTCCTGAGTTGCGATATATGAAACACATTATGCACTTCCTCAAGAGATGCTGGTAAGGCAATTCTGTAAGCCACTTCTCCCACACGAGCCAGAACTTCAAAAGGTCCGATATATCTTGGGCTCAACTTCCCACGTCTTCCGAAACGAATCAACCCTCGTGTCGGCGAGATCTTCAAGAATACCAACTCTACTGGTTGAAATTCCAAGTGTCGCCTCTTTGCATCTGCCCAGTGCTTGTAACGGTCTTTAGCTATGCGAAGATTGTCTCTGACGACTCTCACAACATCTATGGTTTCAGCGACCATATCCGGCCCCAATAATTCGCGATCTCCAACATCATCCCAACTGAGAGGAGATCGGCACTTTCTTCCATACAAGGCTGCAAATTGTGCCATGCCTATGCTGGCTTGATAACTGTTATTGTAGGAGAACTCTACCAGATGTAGATGTTCGTCCCAAGAACCCTTGAAATCCAGCATGCACGCCCTCAGCATATCTTCTAGAATCTGAATTGTCCTCTCCGACTGACCATCTGTCTGTGGATGGTATGCAGTGCCGAAATTCAGTTGAGTTCCCAAGCTAGCCTGCAGACTTCTCCAAAAATGAGACGTAAACCTTGTGTCACGGTCGGAGACTATGCTTACAGGTACTCTGTGAAGCCTCACAATTTCCTCCATATATCTCTTAGCAAGATGGTCTATTGACTGGCCAACTCGAAAAGGTATGAAGTGAGCTGATTTGGTCAATCGGTCAACGATTACCCAAATAGCATCATGTCCTCGAGAAGTGCGAGGTAAGCCAGTTACAAAATCCATAGTCACATGCTACCATTTCCACTCTGGAATTGGGAGGAGCTGCAGAAGTCCTGCCGTTCTCTGATGCTCGGCCTTGACTTGCTGACATGTCATACATGAATCTACACTTCTAGCCACACTACGCTTCATGCCATGCCACCAAAAATGTTGTCGCAGATCACGATACATTTTGGTGCCTCCAGGATGGATAGAATAAGGTGAGCTATGAGCTTCCTTCAACAGTTCATCCCGAATGTCACCTGATGGCACACAGATCCTGCTCCCAAAACGCAGAGATCCATCTTCATGAACACGGAAATCATCACGAAGTCCGGCTTCTGTCTGCTTGTGAATCTTCTTCAACTTCGCATCTCCAGACTGAGTTGCCTTATCCTTTCAACCAAATCAGATTGAACCTGCAAGTTCATCATCATCACTGAGGAACCAGGTAAGACAACTTCAATCTCCAACTGTCGAATATCACCTCGAAGTTCCCTCTGAGCTGTCAACATCATCATTCGGCATGCGACTAAGAGCATCCGGTACTACGTTGACTTTCCCAGGGTGATATTGGAGCTCGACATCATAATCAGCCATCAACTCGAGCCATCTTCGCTGCCTCATATTCAGCTCTTTCTGAGTGAACACGTACTTTAAACTCTTGTGATCTGTGTATATCTTTAAACGTTCACCCAGAAGAAAATGCCTCCACAACTTCAATGCAAACACCACTGCTGCTAACTCCAAGTCATGCGTAGGATAGTTCCTCTCATGGGTCTTCAACAATCTTGAAGCATAAGCTACTACCCTACCATGCTGATGGAGAACACATCCCAATCCTCTGCCTGACGCGTCACAGTAAATCTCATATCCACCTGAACGATCTGGAATTGTCAGGACAGGTGCAGTGATCAATCTATGCTTCAGTTCATCAAATGCTCGCTGACATTTCTCTGACCAATTGTAAGCAACATTCTTCTTGGTTAGATGAGTCATCGGTGCAGCGATCTTAGAAAAATCTTTAATGAACTTCCTGTAGTACTCAGCCAATCCCAAGAAACTTCTGATCTCCGTCACTGACTTAGGAATTGGCCACTTCTCTACTGCAACAACCTTCTCTGGATCTACAGCTATACCATCTCTAGATACAACATGTCCCAGAAAAGCAACCTTGGTCAGCCAAAACTGACACTTGCTATACTTAGCATATAGCTGGTGTTGTCTCAGAGTCTCCAGGACTATCTTCAGATGCTCAGCATGATCTTCCTCTGATCTCGAGTATACCAAGATATCATCTATGAAAACGACCACAACTTATCCAAGTACTCATAGAAAACTTGATTCATCATCCTCATGAATGTGGCTGGTGCATTAGTAACCTCGAAAGGCATCACTAAGAATTCATAATGACCATATCGGGTCCTAAATGCAGTCTTTGGAATATCTGATCCTCTGACCTTCACCTGATGATATCCGCTTCTCAAATCTAGCTTTGAATACACATGAGATCCACCCAACTGATCAAAGATGTCATCAATCCTAGGAAGAGGATACTTGTTCTTCACAGTGACTTTATTCAACTCTCGGTAGTCGATGCAAATCCTTCGAGATCCATCCTTCTTGTTCACCAAAAGCACTGGCGCACCCCATGGCGAAACACTTGGCTGAATCAAACCACGCTCTGACAAATCCTTTAACTGACTACGAAGCTCTGCTAACTCTGGAGGAGCCATTCGGTATGGAGCCTTCGCAATCGGTTGAGTGCCTGGAATCAGATCGATAGTGAACTCCAATGATCTATCCGGAGGAAGTCCATATATATCGTCTGGAAAGACATCAAGAAAATCCCGGACTACCCTCGGCAATACAGGTTCAGCATCCATTTCCATCATCACTTCTACTGGACTGGCCTTAAACTTCAATGGTCCAAGGGAACTACTGCCACTAAGAAACTCAAACTCTGGATGATCGGGAATCTGAAACACTATCTTCCTGAGCCTACAATCTATAGTGGCATAGAACATCCATAACCAGTCTATCCCAAACACTGCTTCAAAATGGGGCATCTCCATCACTAAGAAATCTGCATACAACTTACGTCCACAAATCTCAACATGACACTGTCGGTCTCCTGAAGAACTGCGGATCACTCCATTCCCTGTATGGATGTTCCAACTAGAAGCAAAGGAGTCTACTACTAATGAATTCCTAGTCACAAATTGCTGAGACAGGAAGCAATGGGATGCTCCCGAATCGAAAAGTGACAAGGCAGGGAAGGAAGCAACTCTAATAACACCTAAGAGAATAAACATAAGCTAACATAAGAATCTAAGCATCCTAATCACAACCACAAACATAACATACTATAATAACAAAGCATTCAACTCTGAAAAGAAATAAGTACCAGTGATAACACGTCCGGTGTCCTCTGCCTCGACAGCCGTCATCGTGAAAGCCTGACGCCTCGGCGCCGCTCTCCTAGGGATCTGCTGCTGCTGCTGTGGAGGCCTAGGTGGTCCTCTCTGAGTCCCTGCACCAGGTGCTGGTGGAGCTGGCAGTGGAAGCCTCTGTGGAGCTAGCGGAAGGGTCCTCTGCTGCTGCTGCACAGGCCGGACTGCCACTGGTGCCCCAGATCCTGAAGTCTGTCCCTGTTGAGGACACTGCCTACTGATGTGCCTAGACTGACCATATGTAAAGCATCGCCCATGCCTAAACCTGCAATCTCACTGCTCATGTCCAGTCTTCCCACAAAATCCACAAGACTGACGCCGCTGTGATGCTGGTGGAGCTCCAGGCCGCCTAAACTGAGTGGTCTGTGTGGGCCTCGGGAAACTCCTCTGCTGACCCGCAGGGCGCCTCTCAGATGCTGCTGCTGTGGGACCTCTACCCACACTCTTCAGGTGCGTTTCATGCATCCTGGCTGCCTGCAGCATGGCACTGTAAGTAAGCAACACCTGAGTCGACATCGCTGCTCTGAACTCGGGGTCCAGCCCCATCCTGAATCGTCTAGCTCTGGTGGTCTCTGACTGCACCAACTCCGGAGCAAACTTGCTCAATAGTGAAAACTCATCATCATAAGCATCTATGCTCCGTCTACCCTGAGTCAGGTGCTCAAACCTCAACCGCAGCTCATCCTTCTTCGTCTCTGGCAGATACTGGGCCTCAAACAACTCTCTAAACTTCTCCCACGAGATCGGTTTAGTCAAATGCAGCTCCTAAGCGTCCCACCAATCTCGTGCCTGATGTGTCAACTGTCTCTTCGCGGCATCCACCCACTTATCCCTCGGGTATCCAATAGCTTCCAGATCATCCTCAGAATGCCTGATCCACTCGTCCACCTCCAGAGGACTCTCCTTGCCTGAAAAGGATCTCGGGTGCAAAGCTCTAAACTGCCTGATACCCACTGGCCTCGGTGGCGCACCACTAGCCACCCTATCCTCCATCTGCTGCATGTGCTCCAGAATCCATATCAGAATCTTCCCCATCAGGGAAGCCTCAGAAGAAGCAGCATCAGAAGCAGGGGTCCTGTTCTCGGACGATCCATTCCCCGGATCCATTCTGCAAGAATGAACAGGGAAACAACATTCAGTACCAAAATTGCGAATTATAATGTTGGAGCTTACTTGTACTATTCTTACGTGTATCGCAGTGTGAGCTGACCTGCATGGGCCACCACAAAACCTATCACACCCCGCTCACCCAAGTACGGGGCGTAGCTGACGAGGTCGCCGTAGTATTCAGACTCAGGCTTCGAGCCCTCTTATCTAAATACTACTAAGCATTTTTTTGTGGTTGATTATGAAATAAATTAGCAGGCCACTGCAATAACACTGGAATAGTACACATAGAAATAAAAGTGCTCCAACAGAAATAAAAACGCAGTACTGAAAAGTAAATACATCAACACTGAAGTTACATTACATTACATAAGTCCATATACATACATACATACATCAGCTGTACAACGGGGGTACAAAAAGCGGGTACAACAAAAGAGAAACCCCCAGCCCAAAAGTACAAAAGTACACACCCGGTACAACGCACCCACTAGTCTAACCCCGGGTAATCTAACAGTACAAAGTCTCCTGAAGGCTCTACCTCGGTAGCACTGGCACTGACCTCTGGCTCCTGAACACCCGAAGACTGCTCAGGACTCGCACCTGTAAACCACGGGATGGGACACGTCAATGCGTGACCCAGTAGGAATTCCTAATCACCCTAGTAGAACACAGTTTAGAACTGGTTTCCCTAACTAACTAACTAACTATAGGTGTCAGTCATCACATATTACGCAGAAATTAAAAACAGAGTACCAGTGCTGAAAGTAAACAACAGTGAACAAGACTGAAGTAATAAACTATTAAGTTAAATAAATTAAATGGTTATTCTGTATTTGGAACCCGGATAGACCATAGGCTGCTAAGAGAGCGGACTTCACCCAGGGTGGGTGAAAAGTGGTACCACTCCAGCGACACGAGCACTGGAGGGGCCTCTCGTAACTAAAAACCTGTCACGCCCCGCTCACAGAAGTACGGGGACGTATCTGACGAGGTCGCCGTAGTATTCAGACTTAGGCTTCGAGCCCTCTTATCTAAATACTACTAGGCATTTTTTTTGTGGTTGATTATGAAATAAATTAGCAGGCCACTGCAATAACACTGGAATAGTACACATAGAAATAAAAGTGCTCCAACAGAAATAAAAACGCAGTACTGAAAAGTAAATACATCAACACTGAAGTTACATTACATTACATAAGTCCATATACATACATACATACATCAGCTGTACAACGGGGGTACAAAAAGCGGGTACAACAAAAGAGAAACCCCCAGCCCAAAAGTACAAAAGTACACACCCGGTACAACGCACCCACTAGTCTAACCCCGGGTAATATAACAGTACAAAGTCTCCTGAAGGCTCTACCTCGGTAGCACTGGCACTGACCTCTGGCTCTTGAACATTCGAAGACTGCTCGGGACTCGCACCTGTAAACCACGGGATGGGACACGTCAACGCGTGACCCAGTAGGAATTCCTAATCACCCTAGTAGAACCCAGTTTAGAACTGGTTTCCCTAACTAACTAACTAACTACAGGTGTCATGTCATCACATATTACGCAGAAATTAAAAACAGAGTACCAGTGCTGAAAGTAAACAACAGTGAACAAGACTGAAGTAATAAACTATTAAGTTAAATAAATTAAATGGTTATTCTGTATTTGGAACCCGGATAAACCATAGGCTGCTAAGAGAGCGGACTTCACCCAGGGTGGGTGAAAAGTGGTACCACTCCAGTGACACGAGCACTGGAGGGGCCTCTCGTAACTACGTACCCGACTGGACAAGGTACCGGAGTGAGAATCATCTCTGTTTTTCTGTGGGTCAAACGGAGAAAACCATCAATTACCGTCCAGGTGCGTCACGAGCGTACCGGCGGCCTCTCTAACTCTAGTCAACTCCCCCTTCCAGGAGTGACGAAGCGAGTGAGAAATCATATCGTGTCCGCTTCTTAACACCTACAATTTACCCGTGTTTCCCCCAAACCCCGTGTCACCCTCCTCTGGGGAGGACTTAATCATTTTCCTTATATCAATTTCATGTGAGATAAAATAAAACACATGAGCAATTGGGGTAAAAGAACCACAACCAAGAATATACGAAAAGCAACATAAGAGAAATGTTTCCATAGTCAAATTATCCATTTCCTTCATGTTCTCCATCTTCCCACCACTCTTTCCTTTCCACATTTCATATTCCACAACAAACCGATCATCTTATGTAACCACACAACTAGTGATTCGACAAGTATATGGTATAATGGCCAATTAGTTCAGGTAAAAAAATACATAGGCATAAGAGAGGTAATTTGAACATGTACACATAGTACAACATCACCCAAACCATTTCAGGTTACTGGAAATGCACAATCAGTCAGATTGAAGGCCAAATTAAAGGTATTTATAGTTAGAATTTAGGAAAACTTAAAGCTGAAAAGTTGCAGGTATGACAGTTTTGCATCACCACACCAAATTTCAGAAAATAATATGACATGTGTGATTTATTGTGCTCAAATTAGTAAAAGATGGCAATTCTGCAGAAAAACAGAAACATTGCATCAACTTAATCAGTGATTTAATCCTATTTACAATCAGATCTGGGTAAATTAGAAATTATGGTATTGTGTATCTTGAAGAGTAGTTGTCCAAAATGTCCTAAAACACCTGATTTCATCAAGTTAAGAGGTGGTAATCACCATTTTAGTGCAGGATGTCAAAACTGCCAGAATTTCGACATGTTGCAGAAAAAGCTCCATTTCTCCTAGTTTACGAATTGAACATATATCATATCTTATATCATTTTAGGGTAGAATTTCGAGATCTACATGAATATATTTATTTCAGATTTTATTTTGATCTAGGTTGGGAGATATGCCTATTTTAACAGAGGGTAAAACTGCTGAAAATTTCAGAACAGATTCATGGACACAAAAGATAAGTTTTTCCAAGCAAACATGCATGCAAGTGAACTCCAAGGTGGAGATGGGTATCCTACTAAGTGGAGTTGAGATTCCTACTAACTCCACATATGAAACTCAACATAATTTTAACATCAAATTGTTACATTTACTAAATTAATGCGAAAACCAATCCTAAACCAAACTCTACTATGTGATTAGAGTTCCTACCTTGTAAAAAGTCCTCCAAATATGATCTTGGGCCCTTCTTAGTCCTTGATGACACTTGAGCCTCCTTCTTCAAAGCTCCAATTTGATCTCCCAAAAAGTAGGATTTTTAGGCTATTTTGGCTAGTTCTTGGTGTTGGAATGAAAATGAATTTTGGGACTTTTTAGAGGTTGAAGAGGGGAGCTAATTAGAAGTATGTCTTAAGGAAGAAGATGAAGGAAAATGAAAGAAAAGAGCATGCTAATTTTTTGGCCAGAATTAGGGAGTGAGGGAGAGAAGGAAAAATGAGAGTTTTTCTTTTCTATTTTTTTTGGTTTTGTTGTTTTCATGCATAGATCTTAGAACCCCTAAATCCCTCTCATTCTTACACCTAAAAAGCCATGTGTCCTCTTATTACTAATAACATGACACTTACCATGGTGTGTTGTCATGGTAATAAAAATCATGATTTTTGTATTTTAAGAAAATCAAAATACATGTAGAAATACTTCATACACTCCAAATACATGTATTTCTCCAACTACTCTCATTTACTAAATTCAAGTAGTGAGTTTAAAAACTTTTAAAATAAATTCCTTCACCAAATAATTAAAAGAAAAATTTAGGCATACTTCCCAAAAATATACAGACGTATCTACGTCTAAAATACGTACAAATACGCGTATATATAAATTAGGGTCATTACATCCTACCCCCCTTAAAATAAATTCCGTCCTCGGAATTTCAAATTAAGGGAGAAAACTTTCTATACATCATATCACATACAAAACAAAATTACATCAGACAAACAAGTGAGGGTATTTATCTCTCATCTCATCCTCGAGTTCCCAGGTAGACTCCCCTGGTGACTCTCGGTGCCACATAACCCTCACTAGGTTGATCGACTTCTTCCTCAGCATCTTCTGTCTCCGGTCTAGAATGGCTACAGGTTGCTGATCATAAGTCTAGTCTGGTCGCACTTCGATCTCAGAGAAGTCAACAACATGATCAGGATTTCCAACACATCTCCTGAGTTGCGATATATGAAACACATAATGCACTTCCTCAAGAGATGCTGGTAAGGCAATTCTGTAAGCCACTTCTCCCACACGAGCCAGAACTTCAAAAGGTCCGATATATCTTGGGCTCAACTTCCCACGTCTTCCGAAACGAATCAACCCTCGTGTCGGCGAGATCTTCAAGAATACCAACTCTCCTGGTTGAAATTCCAAGTGTCGCCTCTTTGCATCTGCCCAGTGCTTGTAACGGTCTTGAGCTATGCGAAGATTGTCTCTGACGACTCTCACAACATCTATGGTTTCAGCGACCATATCCGGCCCCAATAATTCGCGATCTCCAACATCATCCCAACTGAGAGGAGATCGGCACTTTCTTCCATACAAGGCTGCAAATGGTGTCATGCCTATGCTGGCTTCATAACTGTTATTGTAGGCGAACTCTACCAGATGTAGATGTTCGTCCCAAGAACCCTTGAAATCCAGCATGCACGCCCTCAGCATATCTTCTAGAATCTGAATTGTCCTCTCCGACTGACCGTCTGTCTGTGGATGGTATGCAGTGCCGAAATTCAGTTGAGTTCCCAAGCTAGCATGCAGACTTCTCCAAAAATGAGACGTAAACCTTGTGTCACGGTCGGAGACTATGCTTACAGGTACTCTGTGAAGCCTCACAATTTCCTCCATATATCTCTTAGCAAGATGGTCTATTGACTGGCCAACTTGAAAAGGTATGAAGTGAGCTGATTTGGTCAATCAGTCAACGATTACCCAAATAGCATCATGTCCTCGAGAAGTGCGAGGTAAGCCAGTTACAAAATCCATAGTCACATGCTGCCATTTCCACTCTGGAATTGGGAGGAGCTACAGAAGTCCTGCCGTTCTCTGATGCTCGGCCTTGACTTGCTGACATGTCATACATGAAGCTACACTTCTAGCCACACTACGCTTCATGCCGTGCCACCAAAAATGTTGTCGCAGATCACGATATATTTTGGTGCCTCCAGGATGGATAGAATACGGTGAGCTATGAGCTTCCTTCAACAGTTCATCCCAAATGTCACCTGATGGAACACAGATCCTGCTCCCAAAACGCAGAGATCCATCTTCATGAACACGGAAATCATCACGAAGTCCGGCTTCTGTCTGCTCACGAATCTTCTTCAACTTCGCATCTCCAGATTGAGCTGCCTTAATCCTTTCAACCAAATCAGATTGAACCTGCAAGTTCATCATTGTTACGACCTAAAGATCGTAGGAGCCCGACTCCCGCCCGGATCCGTTAACATACCCCATTAACTCACCTTTTCACAAAAGGGCCACCGCCCCGAAAATTCGGGGCATCATGGAGACAGGCGCGCCTTGCAGCGCTCCCCGAACCGGCCGGGGCGGACCCCCGCAGCCGGCCGAGGCGGACCCCCGCAGCCGGTCGAGGCGGACCACCGTAGCCGGCCGACTCTTAGTCCGCAGCTGACGACAAACAACCTAAGGATAAGGACACCTCTGACACATACGTCACCCGACCATCCGACAAAGCACCCCCTGACGGAAGAGCCGCCTGACAGATAACGCTTTCAGCCCTGACATCCCGACAAAAGCACCCCTGGGCCGTTGCGCCGCCTGACAAAGGCGGGTCAGGGACTCCTGTTCCCGGCGTCCTTGTCCGAAGCCTCCGCCGACACCCGAGCCAGCTCAGCACGCCTAGTCATCACCCGTCAGGTATAAATACCCCTTCTCCTCTTACGGAGAAGAGGTTGGCTGCAGAATTCTCTCTCATTCTATTATTCACACACGAGTGCAAAGGTCTTCCATATCTTTGTTCTCCCACCTATAGCTCGCCACGCGCGGTCGACACACCGTTAGTCTGACCGGCGTGACTAGCCCCCCATTTGAAGCCCTATCACTGACTTAGGCATCGGAGGGGCTAAGGGTTGAACCCCAACCCAGCCCTTCTGACAAGTTGTTCGTGTTGCAGGAGAGCTCGCCCATCAACACAAGTCGGCGTCACCCCCCTGCCCTTCAACCTGATTCAGCTGCATCTGACGAGATTCAACCCCGTGACCATCACTGGCGACGGGATCGACTTCTTCACCCCACCAGTTGCTTGTTAAACAGCCCACCTAAACCCCCTTCTCCACATAACCACTGTGCCCTTGGTTCCCATTAATACAAATTCATTGTACGCGAGTTCCACCTCGTAACAATTGGCACCGTCTGTGGGAACGAAGGGTCACACCCATGTTAGATCCCATACCGATCTCACGGAACCCGGACCACGGCAAAGATCACGTGGGACAGGAACCGCTCTCCCTACAAATCACCCCGGCGTCCGACCCCCTTCTGGGGATGGGCTCCGAGATCGAACA
Organism: Scilla litardierei; assembly: GCA_030789695.1. Taxonomy (NCBI): domain Eukaryota; kingdom Viridiplantae; phylum Streptophyta; class Magnoliopsida; order Asparagales; family Asparagaceae; genus Scilla; species Scilla litardierei. Next base: position 65,112,869 of record CM061131.1, read on the forward strand.
CACTTCAGTCCCCGCCGTCCTGAAGAGCTTCGAGGCCGTTGCTCAGGCCAGGGGAGGCTGTCAGACGGCTGGAACGGAACCTCCGCCCGGCCCCTCAGAGCCCCTGAACGTGAGGCGAAACCTCCACCTTCAGTTCGAGGAGGAGGGGGAGCATAGGGGGCTCGCTGAGGAGATTGTGGCCCAGCAAAGGCTCCTGGAAGAGGAGGTAGAAGTTGCGCAGCGGTGGAGGCGCCTGTGGGAGGCGGCCGCCGCGCAAAGGCGTCTGGACGAGGCGGCCGAGACCGCCCGGAAGGCCTACCAGGAGGAAGAGGCCGCCCGCCGCCAGCTTCGCTTCATCATCGCGGAGCGCGAGAGGCTAAGGATGGAGAACATGAGCAACCGAGAAATCCTGGACGAGGCGGCGACGGCCCGGCGGCCTGGGAACGGGCGGGACCCGTTGCTGAACAGGTCCCCACCTGGAGGAGGCGGCCCCCATCACCAGCACCACCCCTCCGATACCCTACGCGAGGAAGCCGTTTGTCGGCAACTACGCTTCCTCACCGCCGAGCATGAGAGACTCCTTCGGGAGAATCAAGAACGGATGGAGGCCCGAAGAGAGCTGGCCAGGAGGCATGGGCGCTGGGAGGACCGTAGCCCGCAACCCGCCGAATCCTCGGCCCAAGGAAGGAGCTCCGCCAGGAGACCGTCGGGCTACTCCCCGGGGACGGAGGACTGTCGGCGGCCGAGGCGCGACCGAAGCCCGACCCCCGAATGGCGGAGAGGGGATGCGCCGGATCGCCCGACCTACCCAGAGGAGGCCACGCCACTCGCACGGTGGATCACTTCCGCCCCCAGGCCCGTAAGGTTCAAACCCCCTCACTTGGCCACGTACAATGGGAGGGGAGACCCCCTCACGCACATGCAACAATACCGGGGGGCGATGGAGGCGCAGGATGTGGACGAGGCGTTCCTATGCCGACATTTCTCCCAAAGCCTGAGGGACACCGCGTTGGACTGGTACTTTGGCTTGCCCGCGAGGTCCGTAGGGAGCTTTGGCGAACTATCCCACAAGTTCTGCCAAGAGTTCCGGGCCGGGCGAACGAAAAAGAAGCCCTTAGACTATCTCAGCACGATAGTCCAAAGGGAGGGGGAAGGAACGGGAAGATACCTCCGCCGCTTTCAGGAGGAGAGACGGGCGGTGGTGACATGTGGCGACGAGGTGCTTATGCTGGCCTTCAAGACGGGGCTGCGGACGCGGAGCCTCCACAAATCCCTGCTCCGGGATCCGCCGACCGACTATGAAGCGTTGGTAGCAATGGCGGAGAGGCACGCGTTGGCGGAGGAGACTTTGGGTGCAAAGGTCGTATTCCCCCAGGCGAGACCATCCGCGGACGGGCCCCGGCCGCGCCCTCGGCCGAGGCAGGAGGAGGGGGGCCGAGGCCGCGATCAGATGGCCCTACCGCGTCGGGAGCCACCCGAACCCCGCCCGCTAGATCGCCTTGGCCCGGCGCGCTAGTTCGCTCCGGTACGGAGGCCCCCCGGAGTCATCCCAAGACCAGAAGACCCCCCACCGGCGCATTACACGCGACTCAATGCCCCCATGATGGAGGTGCTGGCCGCGGCGACAAGGGCCGGGTTACTGCCGGAGCCCCCCCGGGAGATGAGGACGGACCCGGCGAGGCGGGACCCCCGGAGATACTGCCACTATCACCGGGACCACGGTCACGACACCGACCGCTGTTACTCCCATAAGAGAGAGATCGAGCGACTGATCCAAGCGGGTCACCTGGGGAACTTTGTCGCGGGGAGGCGGGAGGCGGCGGAAGAGAGAGCCCCCCGGAGGAAGGGGTACGGGAACCACCGGCGAACCGCGATAAGGAAGAGCCACGCCCCCCAAGGGCGGTCATGCGAATTGAGATGATAACTGGAGGCCCTTCCTCGGCGGGGCGGTCGCCCGCCATCTCGGAAGCCGGGGCCCGACAGGCGATGACGGCGGCCGCCGGCCACCGACCGAAGCGAAGAAGGACACACCGACCCCCAATCACCTTTACCGAGGAAGACTGGCGGGAGGCGCGGAGCCAGAACGACGACGCCCTCGTCATCGAGACTCGGATCGGGACGGTTGACGTCGGCCGGCTCCTGATTGACACCGGGAGTTCCTGCGACATCCTGTTCCTGTCAACGGTCGAAGGGATGGGGGCGTGCAGACCTAGAGCCCTGCGGGGGCCCTGTGGCCAGCTTCACCGGCCATGAGATCCCTACCGAAGGAACGATCACCCTGCCTATGACTCTGGGGGAGGAGCCGAGGATCGTCACCAAGGAAACGCTTTTCGTCATCGTCGACATCGCGTCTGTGTATACCGGAATCATAGGGCGCCCATATATGACGGCCATCGAGGCGCTCCCCAGCCTGCAACATCAGACGATGAAGTTCCGGACCCCGCGGGGGGTGGGACAGGTGCGGGGAGGTCGAGGGGTGCCCAAAGACCACAACCGTGTGTCGCCCCCGCCTGGGGGCCCCAGGCGGGCCCTGACGCCTCTCGTCCCCGACGAAAGGGAGGACTTCTGCGACCAGCGGCCGACCCCGGCCGAGGAAGTAGAGGAGGTCCCAATAACCTCGGACGAGGGGAGGGCCGTCTCCATCGGGACGAAACTCCCCTCCGCCTTGAGGACGGCCCTCATCACCTTGCTCCGGGAGAACGCGGACATATTCGCATGGTCACCGGCCGACATGCCCGGGGTGGACCCGGCGGTAATCTCCCACAGGTTGAATGCGGACCCAGGGGCCCGGCCTGTTCGACAGAAGAAGAGGAGTGCGGGGGGGCGAAAAGAAGAGGGCAGCCGAGGAAGAAGTAGAGCGGCTCCTCGAAGCCATGTTTGTTCGGCCGGTGGACTACCCCGACTGGCTCGCCAACGTCGTTCTAGTGAAGAAACCCAGCGGGAAGTGGCGCATGTGCGTTGACTTCACCGACCTCAACAAGGCCTGCCCGAAGGACAGCTTCCCTCTGCCCAGGATCGACCACTTGGTGGACCAGGCGTCCGGCTATGAGTTGTTGAGCTTTATGGACGCCTTCTCGGGGTACAACCAAATACCGATGGCGGAGGAGGATGAGGAGAAGACGTCCTTCGTCACCGATAAGGGCACCTTCTGTTACACCAAGATGCCCTTTGGGCTGAAGAACGCCGGGGCGACTTATCAACGGATGGTTGACCGAATTTTCGGCCCTCAGGTGGGGCGAAATTTGGAGGTCTACATCGACGACATGCTGGTGAAGAGTGGAAGGGCCCTCGACCACCTCAACGACTTGCAGGAGACCTTCCAGAGGGTCCGCCGATACAACCTGAGACTAAACCCCGCGAAATGCATCTTTGGCGTGCAGTCGGGAAAATTCCTGGGCTTCATGATAACGAAGCGGGGGATCGAGGCGAACCCCGACAAGGTGACGGCCCTCACCGGTATGACGGAGCCCCGGACGATCCGGGACTTGCAGCGACTGAACGGCCGGATTGCTGCTCTGGGATGATTCCTGTAGAAATCGGCGGAGAAGTCGCTCCCCTTCTTCAGGGTCTTACGCACGGCCTTTGGCGAAGCTAAAGACAATAGGAAGGTGATCCCGTGGGACGACGACTGCACGCGGGCGTTCGCAGAGCTGAAAGCATACCTACAAGGCCCACCGCTCCTCGCACGACCGGAGGAAGGTGAACCCCTGGGGTTGTACCTGGCGACCACCGAGGAGGCTGTTAGCTCCGTCCTGATCAAGGAGGAAGGAGGGGTGCAACGCCCTGTTTACTATGCCAGTCAGATCCTCCGGGATGCGGAGACTCGTTACAGCCCCATCGAAAAAGCCGCCTACTGCCTAATCACCACCGCTCGGAAGCTCCGACCCTATTTCCAGGCCCACCCCATAACCGTCCACACCAGCATGCCCCTCGAAAAGAACCTGAAAAGACTGGAACGGTCAGGGAGGATGCTCAACTGGAGCGTCGAGCTCAGCGAGTTCGACATAACGTACAGAGCCCGGACGGCGATCAAGGGTCAGGCACTGGCCGACTTCGTGGTGGAATGCACCACAGAAATCCCGCCGGGGGGCCGGATAGAGCAACCGTCGGCGCCCACGTCCCTCCAGAGGACCGAGGCGGGCGAACCCTCAGCGCCCTCCCCGGCGACGGCAGGCGAATTATGGACCATCCACGTCGACGGCTCCGCGACGGGCTCCGGAACAGGAGCGGGAATCGTCATTCAGACTCCAGACGGATGTTCGTTGGAATACGCCTTACGCTTCGACTTCCCGGCCACCAACAATGTCGCGGAGTATGAAGCCGCGGTTAACGGGTTAAAACTCACTAGGGCGGTCGGGGCGACGAATGTGTTGCTCCTGAGTGACTCCCGTCTCATCGTCCAACAGATCCTGGGGGGCTTCGAGGCCCGAGAGGAAACCATGAAGCGGTACCTGAATCGCATCCAGATCAAACTCCGCAAGTTCAAGAAAGCGGACGTGCAACACCTGCCTCACTCCAACAACCTCTGGGCAGATGCCCTGTCTAAGCTGGCTTCCTCCTCAGTGGCCGAGATCGGGAAGGCAATCTACGTCGAAAGCCTGTCGACACCCTCCATCAACGAAGGGGAACTGATGTGCACGGGCACGATGACGTCCTGGATGACCCCCATTATGAAGTATTTAGAGACGGGTGAACTACCCGAGGAGCGGTTGCTGGCTAAGCAGGTGGAGAGACGGGCTCTGACGTTCGTGCTCCTCGACGGAGTGCTGTACCGCCGCCGCCGCGCCAATTTCGACGTCCTGCCCTACCTGAAGTGCTTGGGACCGGAGCAGGCCGAGCAAGTCGTCCGCGAGGTGCACGAAGGCTTCTGCGGAAACCACCATGGCGGGCGCACCATCGCCCACAAGATAATGCGCCAAGGGTACTACTGGCCGACGATGATCCGGGATGCGGTACTATACGTCAAAAGGTGCGAGGCGTGCCAGAAATTCTGCCGACAGACGACTGCACCTCCGGCCAACCTGATGCCCATCTTGAGCCCGGTCCCCTTCGCCAAGTGGGGACTCGACATCCTGGGGCCCTTCCCAAAGGCCTCCGGGGGAAGGAAGTATCTAGTCGTCGCCGTGGACTATTTCACAAAATGGGTCGAAGCAGAGCCGCTGGCGTGAATCACATGGACAGACATGAAGGGCTTCATCTGGCAATCCGTCATATGCCGCTTCGGGATTCCCCGTTCCATAGTCACGGATAACGGAAAGCAGTTCGACTGCGAGGGCTTCTGCGACTTCTGCTCGGGTTGGGGGATTAAACTCCAATTCGCGTCAGTCGCCCACCCACAGTGCAACGGAATGGCGGAGGCCGCGAATAAATGTATCTTGAACCCGATGAAGAAGAAGGTGGACGCCGCCCTGGGGGCATGGGTCGATGAGCTACCAGGGATCCTATGGTCCTATCGCACCACCCACAAGGCCTCGACCGGAGAAAGTCCCTTCATGCTAGCATACGGATCGGAGGCGGTTGTACCTGTGGAAATCGGCGAAGAGACGCTCCGGTTAAAACTCTTCGACGAAGAAATCAACGGAGAAGGGCTCGGCCTCAGTCTTGAGTTGATAGACGAGGTCCAGGACAGGGCCCTAACAAGCCTCGTCAAACACAGCCAGAGGATGGCCCGATACTACGACTCCTGGGTGAAACCGCGGACTTTCAGGATCGGCGATTTGGTCCTTCGGGACGCCACCTTCCGCCCCGAGACTGCGCAGCGGGGAAAGCTGGCCGCCAAATGGGAAGGGCCCTACACGGTCGTTGATATTGTCGGACCGGCCACCTACATCATTGCTACCCCCGAAGGGAGCGAGCTGGCCCACCCTTGGAACGCGAAACATCTGCTGAAATTCTACCAATACTTGTGAGTTTCTCTTTTTTCGCGCAATATACACATCTACACGTTTTTCCCAACCTTGTTGTTCCTACACAAGTTTTGCAGTTCGCTAAAACTCTGAACCTCTAGGGCAGGGCCAACCCTAGACACCCAAACCAGAGAAGGGCACGGGCCGGGCTACGCGCCCGCTCCCCCCCTCCAAACCTCTGGGGCAGGGCCAACCCTAGCCACCCAAACCAGAGAAGGGCACGGGCCGGGCTACGCGCCCGCTCCCCCCCTCCAGACCTCTGGGGCAGGGCCAACCCTAGCCACCCAAACCAGAGAAGGCACGGGCCGGGCAACGCACCTGCTCCCCCCCTCAAGACCTCTGGGGCAGGGCCAACCCTAGCCACCCAAACCAGAGCAGGGCACGGGCCGGGCTACGCACCCGCTCCCCCCCTCAAGACCTATGGGGCAGGGCCAACCCTAGCCACCCAAACCAGAGAAGGGCACGGGCCGGGCTACACGCCCGCTCCCCCCCTCCAGACCTCTGGGGCAGGGCCAACCCTAGCCACCCAAACCAGAGAAGGGCACGGGCCGGGCTACGCGCCCGCTCCCCCCCTCCAGACCTCTGGGGCAGGGCCAACCCTAGCCACCCAAACCAGAGCAGTGCACGGGCCGGGCTACGCGCCCGCTCCCCCCCTCAAGACCTCTGGGGCAGGGCCAACCCTAGCCACCCAAACCAGAGAAGGGCACGGGCAGGGCTACGCACCCGCTCCCCCCTCAAGACCTCTGGGGCAGGGCCAACCCTAGCCACCCAAACCAGAGCAGGGCACGGGCCGGGCTACGCACCCGCTCCCCCCCTCAAGACCTCTGGGGCAGGGCCAACCCTAGCCACCCAAACCAGAGGTGGGCACGGGCCGGGCTACGCGCCCGCTCCCCCCCTCCAGACCTCTGGGGCAGGGCCAACCCTAGCCACCCAAACCAGAGAAGGGCACGGGCCGGGCTACGCGCCCGCTCCCCCCCTCCAGACCTCTGGGGCAGGGCCAACCCTAGCCACCCAAACCAGAGAAGGGCACGGGCCGGGCTACGCGCCCGCTCCCCCCCTCCAGACCTCTGGGGCAGGGCCAACCCTAGCCACCCAAACCAGAGAAGGGCACGGGCCGGGCTACGCGCCCGCTCCCCCCTCCAGACCTCTGGGGCAGGGCCAACCCTAGCCACCCAAACCAGAGAAGGGCACGGGCCGGGCTACGCGCCCGCTCCCCCCCTCCAGACCTCTGGGGCAGGGCCAACCCTAGCCACCCAAACCAGAGAAGGGCACGGGTCGGGCTACGCACCCGCTCCCCCCCTCAAGACCTCTGGGGCAGGGCCAACCCTAGCCACCCAAACCAGAGCAGGGCAAGGGCCGGGCTACGCACCCGCTCCCCCCCTCAAGACCTCTGGGGCAGGGCCAACCCTAGCCACCCAAACCAGAGGTGGGCACGGGCCGGGCTACGCGCCCGCTCCCCCCCTCCAGACCTCTGGGGCAGGGCCAACCCTAGCCACCCAAACCAGAGAAGGGCACGGGCCGGGCTACGCGCCCGCTCCCCCCCTCCAGACCTCTGGGGCATGGCCAACCCTAGCCACCCAAACCAGAGAAGGGCACGGGCCGGGCTACGCGCCCGCTCCCCCCCTCCAGACCTCTGGGGCAGGGCCAACCCTAGCCACCCAAACCAGAGCAGGGCACGGGCCGGGCTACGCACCCGCTCCCCCCCTCAAGACCTCTGGGGCAGGGCCAACCCTAGCCACCCAAACCAGAGAAGGGCACGGGCAGGGCTACGCACCCGCTCCCCCCCTCAAGACCTCTGGGGCAGGGCCAACCCTAGCCACCCAAACCAGAGCAGGGCACGGGCCGGGCTACGCACCCGCTCCCCCCCTCAAGACCTCTGGGGCAGGGCCAACCCTAGCCACCCAAACCAGAGGTGGGCACGGGCCGGGCTACGCGCCCGCTCCCCCCTCCAGACCTCTGGGGCAGGGCCAACCCTAGCCACCCAAACCAGAGAAGGGCACGGGCCGGGCTACGCGCCCGCTCCCCCCCTCCAGACCTCTGGGGCAGGGCCAACCCTAGCCACCCAAACCAGAGAAGGGCACGGGCCGGGCTACGCGCCCGCTCCCCCCCCCTCCAGACCTCTGGGGCAGGGCCAACCCTAGCCACCCAAACCAGAGAAGGGCACGGGCCGGGCTACGCGCCCGCTCCCCCCCTCCAGACCTCTGGGGCAGGGCCAACCCTAGCCACCCAAAGCAGAGAAGGGCACGGGCCGGGCTACGCGCCCGCTCCCCCCCCTCCAGACCTCTGGGGCAGGGCCAACCCTAGCCACCCAAACCAGAGAAGGGCACGGGTCGGGCTACGCACCCGCTCCCCCCCTCAAGACCTCTGGGGCAGGGCCAACCCTAGCCACCCAAACCAGAGCAGGGCAAGGGCCGGGCTACGCACCCGCTCCCCCCCTCAAGACCTCTGGGGCAGGGCCAACCCTAGCCACCCAAACCAGAGGTGGGCACGGGCCGGGCTACGCGCCCGCTCCCTCCCTCCAGACCTCTGGGGCAGGGCCAACCCTAGCCACCCAAACCAGAGAAGGGCACGGGCCGGGCTACGCGCCCGCTCCCCCCCTCCAGACCTCTGGGGCAGGGCCAACCCGAGCCACCCAAACCAGAGAAGGGCACGGGCCGGGCTACGCGCCCGATCCCCCCCTCCAGACCTCTGGGGCAGGGCCAACCCTAGCCACCCAAACCAGAGCAGGGCACGGGCCGGGCTACGCACCCGCTCCCCCCCTCAAGACCTCTGGGGCAGGGCCAACCCTAGCCACCCAAACCAGAGAAGGGCACGGGCAGGGCTACGCACCCGCTCCCCCCCTCAAGACCTCTGGGGCAGGGCCAACCCTAGCCACCCAAACCAGAGCAGGGCACGGGCAGGGCTACGCACCCGCTCCCCCCCTCAAGACCTCTGGGGCAGGGCCAACCCTAGCCACCCAAACCAGAGCAGGGCACGGGCCGGGCTACGCGCCCGCTCCCCCCCTCAAGACCTCTGGGGCAGGGCCAACCCTAGCCACCCAAACCAGAGGTGGGCACGGGCCGGGCTACGCGCCCGCTCCCCCCTCCATACCTCTGGGGCAGGGCCAACCCTAGCCACCCAAACCAGAGAAGGGCACGGGCCGGGCTACGCGCCCGCTCCCCCCCTCCAGACCTCTGGGGCAGGGCCAACCCTAGCCACCCAAACCAGAGAAGGGCACGGGCCGGGCTACGCGCCCGCTCCCCCCCCTCCAGACCTCTGGGGCAGGGCCAACCCTAGCCACCCAAACCAGAGAAGGGCACGGGCCGGGCTACGCGCCCGCTCCCCCCCTCCAGACCTCTGGGGCAGGGCCAACCCTAGCCACCCAAACCAGAGAAGGGCACGGGCCGGGCTACGCGCCCGCTCCCCCCCTCCAGACCTCTGGGGCAGGGCCAACCCTAGCCACCCAAACCAGAGAAGGGCACGGGTCGGGCTACGCACCCGCTCCCCCCCTCAAGACCTCTGGGGCAGGGCCAACCCTAGCCACCCAAACCAGAGCAGGGCAAGGGCCGGGCTACGCACCCGCTCCCCCCCTCAAGACCTCTGGGGCAGGGCCAACCCTAGCCACCCAAACCAGAGGTGGGCACGGGCCGGGCTACGCGCCCGCTCCCTCCCTCCAGACCTCTGGGGCAGGGCCAACCCTAGCCACCCAAACCAGAGAAGGGCACGGGCCGGGCTACGCGCCCGCTCCCCCCCTCCAGACCTCTGGGGCAGGGCCAACCCGAGCCACCCAAACCAGAGAAGGGCACGGGCCGGGCTACGCGCCCGCTCCCCCCCTCCAGACCTCTGGGGCAGGGCCAACCCTAGCCACCCAAACCAGAGCAGGGCACGGGCCGGGCTACGCACCCGCTCCCCCCCTCAAGACCTCTGGGGCAGGGCCAACCCTAGCCACCCAAACCAGAGAAGGGCACGGGCAGGGCTACGCACCCGCTCCCCCCCTCAAGACCTCTGGGGCAGGGCCAACCCTAGCCACCCAAACCAGAGCAGGGCACGGGCCGGGCTACGCACCCGCTCCCCCCCTCAAGACCTCTGGGGCAGGGCCCACCCTAGCCACCCAAACCAGAGGTGGGCACGGGCCGGGCTACGCGCCCGCTCCCCCCTCCAGACCTCTGGGGCAGGGCCAACCCTAGCCACCCAAACCAGAGAAGGGCACGGGCCGGGCTACGCGCCCGCTCCCCCCTCCAGACCTCTGGGGCAGGGCCAACCCTAGCCACCCAAACCAGAGAAGGGCACGGGCCAGGCTACGCGCCCGCTCCCCCCCTCCAGACCTCTGGGGCAGGGCCAACCCTAGCCACCCAAACCAGAGAAGGGCACGGGCCGGGCTACGCGCCCGCTCCCCCCCTCAAGACCTCTGGGGCAGGGCCAACCCTAGCCACCCAAACCAGAGAAGGGCACGGGCCGGGCTACGCGCCCGTTCCCCCCCTCCAGACCTCTGGGGTAGGGCCAACCCTAGCCACCCAAACCAGAGCAGGGCACGGGCCGGGCTACGCACCCGCTCCCCCCCTCAAGACCTCTGGGGCAGGGCCAACCCTAGCCACCCAAACCAGAGCAGGGCACGGGCCAGGCTACGCACCCGTTCCCCCCCTCAAGACCTCTCGGGCAGGGCCAACCCTAGCCACCCAACCCAGAGGTGGGCACGGGCCGGGCTACGCGCCCGCTCCCCCCTCCAGACCTCTGGGGTAGGGCCAACCCTAGCCACCCAAACCAGAGAAGGGCACGGGCCGGGCTACGCGCCCGCTCCCCCCCTCCAGACCTCTGGGGCAGGGCCAACCCTAGCCACCCAAACCAGAGAAGGGCACGGGCCGGGCTACGCGCCCGCTCCCCCCCTCCAGACCTCTGGGGCAGGGCCAACCCTAGCCACCCAAACCAGAGAAGGGCACGGGCCGGGCTACGCGCCCGCTCCCCCACTCCAGACCTCTGGGGCAGGGCCAACCCTTGCCACCCAAACCAGAGAAGGGCACGGGCCGGGCTACGCGCCCGCTCCCCCCCTCCAGACCTCTGGGGCAGGGCCAACCCTAGCCACCCAAACCAGAGCAGGGCATGGGCCGGGCTACGCACCCGCTCCCCCCCTCAAGACCTCTGGGGCAGGGCCAACCCTAGCCACCCAAACCAGAGAAGGGCACGGGCCGGGCTACGCGCCCGCTCCCCCCCTCCAGACCTCTGGGGCAGGGCCAACCCTAGCCACCCAAACCAGAGAAGGGCACGGGTCGGGCTACGCGCCCGCTCCCCCCCTCCAGACCTCTGGGACAGGGCCAACCCTAGCCACCCAAACCAGAGAAGGTCACGGGCCGGGCTACGCGCCCGCTCCCCCCCCTCCCGACCTCTGGGGCCGGTCCAACCCGAAGGGGCACACGAACCGGGACAAAACGACATCAGTTCCCAAGTCGACGGCCCCGATGGGACTCGGCGAAACGAAAGGACGCTCAAGGAACACGCCACCATTAATGATGCACTCCAAAAGAGGACACGCAAGAGCCACCTGGCAAAGGCGGTTTCCCACATGCGCGAATTCGAGGAGCCCATTAATAATGCCAGCTCAGCGCAATAAATAAGGGAGAAACCGTCAACAAGATCTGCCTATAAAGAGGCCATTCCTACCCCGAAGAGAAGCAATCGACAGACATGAAAAACCACCCCTTGATCCCCCCACCCACCAGGAAACGGGCCGAGATACAACGCCCTAACAAAAGAGAGGTCACCGGCCATTAGTGGTTCCCGCCGCCCAGAGCGGCGGTGCCAAGACCCCCAGCACCACCAACTGGATATTCCGCTTACAAATGGATCGCCATCCGGATATTCCGCTTACACACGGGAAATCCACCTTTCACGCCTCCGTCCCATAAACGGGGACGAGGCGGAGAAAGAATGGCATCCGTTCAAAGTAATCGGGGCAGGCGAGAGCCCCCCAGTGCTGGCCGGCCAGTACCTCCCCGCCCTCGACCTCCATCCGAGGACCTTGGCAAGGCTGCATCCCCGACAAGCCCAAACGGCGAGTCCTGGCATGTCAGCTCGCCGATGCGCCATCGGGCTCGGAACCCCACCCTCGAACCGAAACAGTGAGACGTGGGGCAGCGGGGGACGGCCCTATGCTCAAGAACCTCCCCAGGGGGCAAGGCGGGGCAAGCCGGCTTCCCTTCTCAGCGCCTATACCGGACCGAGGAAAACCCTGTCCGCGGAAAGAGACGACAAGACAGCGGAAGGAAGGCGGCCCAGTCGGCAAGGTACCCCCCAAAGAGACCTTGCAACACTTCAGCCCAGACGGCGGCCACTCACCTCCGCACCAAGATCGGCTCAAGATAAAACTTGCCCACACGGCCCGCAGAAGCCCCATGACCCGGCGGTCATTAGGCCCGTGCGACCGGGCAAGGACAGCTCTAATTCCCCTCCCCGAGTCAGTTCTGACCCGACAACGGGCGATGAACTAAAAACTAATGTACAAGCTGTGGCCCAGCACTCATAAATATAAACGAAAACATTGTTCTTTAAATATCATAGCATGTGTCTATCCCCCCCCCCCGCCAAGCACCGGACGAGCAACGCGCCGCCCCGCCTAACTGACCTAGGACACCTACGAAATCTGGGACGCACAGCCCCGCTCCCCCTGCTCCTTGAAACCCGCCAACAACTTTCCCCATGGCGAAAGGGGGTGCACTGGGGCTCGCCTCGCGTAACCGGTTCGGCCAGACACCAAATCAGGATAGACCAGTGCGTCCCATCCCGAACCCGTTCGAGGCCGCCCCAAATGCAACACGGGAAGACAACATCCCCCTCCCCCAGACAGGACACGGGAATGTTGGGGGCATAACGGGTAATTGCGTAGCTCCCGCAAGAAGCCAAGACACGTGACCCGGATCGGACCGGTCGCAAGACAGAAACCCCGAAATATACGCCCCGTCCTGAAAAGACAGCGGCCTTGTCCCGTCACAACAGCGCCACGATGCGACTCAACATAACGAAAGGACGCTGGTTCAACACGCCATCAGCAGCAACACGCCCCCCAAGAGGCCAGAGTGCCGGATACCGCCAGGGAAAAGTGATTCCCGAAGCGCGTGATCCCGCAGAGCCCATTAGCGACGCTAATCCACGGCGTTACCTAAGAGAAACCCGTCCGCAACACCTCGCTATAAATACCCCCCTCCAGAGGTCGGGGTAAAGGAGGAAGAGAGACGGGATTCCCCTCCCCTCACTCCGGGCATAAAGCGGCCCTAAACGCCCCACCGAGCTACGAAAAAAGCCGATAGCCACCGATGGACTTCACTTACCCCGACGATGGGCGCCACAGCCCCGCCACCTCCGACCGGATATTCCCCTTACACGCGGAAGGCCCCGCCCGCCAGCTTGCCTCCTTCTTGTTACTGTATCAAAAGGCAGGTTCAGACGGCCGCCCGCGTGCCGCAACACCCCAGTTAACGCCGTCACCTTCGGCGATCCCGACAGGGTTTTGGGGGGAAACCCCCCAACTGCTCCCCCAGCGGCACCGCCACCGCCACCTCATCCTCGACCTCCCCGGGGTTCCCCCCTCAGTGCGCGGGGCCCCCAGCAAAGCCGTACGACCCTCCCGCACGACGACAGCGAGGCAGGATGCGAGGAAGTGAGGAAAGGGAAAGGAAGAGGGGCCCCTCCTACGACCGAGGGTCGGCCCCCTAGGTCGAACCGCCACGGAGAGGCACCGCCCTGACGCAGGGATCTGTTCCTCCCGACGAAGCGAACAACAAATGCGGACAACCCTCCGTCCCGACCGCCGCTCGGGCCGCACCTTCTCCCAGTGTTGTAAATATCACCTAAATTTCCGGTAAAGACTGACTTATAATGTTCCCCCAAAATCCGACTCAATAATCCGACTCAATAATCGCCAACAACGACACCTCGTTAGGGACAGCGCCCCGCTTGGCTCACACTCCGAAAGAGACCTCGCGAGCCCACTATAGCTGGACACACCCCGTAGGACCAGCATCCCCCCTAAGCTCTGATCCGAGCCCGGGCCACGTTAAAAGATAGTGTCGCGGTAGTGTTACGCCATCCGAGACGAACCGGGCTTCCGCCTCGCACTCGAATGCCGGGGGCAATTGTTACGTCCTAAAGATCGTAGGAGCCCGACTCCCGCCCGGATCCGTTAACATACCCCATTAACTCACCTTTTCACAAAAGGGCCGCCGCCCCGAAAATCCGGGGCATCATGGAGACAGGCGCGCCTTGCAGCGCTCCCCGAACCGGCCGGGGCGGACCCCCGCAGCCGGCCGAGGCGGACCACCGCAGCCGGTCGAGGCGGACCACCGCAGCCGGCCGACTCTTAGTCCGCCGCTGACGACAAACAACCTAAGGATAAGGACACCTCTGACACATACGTCACCCGACCATCCGACAAAGCACCCCCTGACGGAAGAGCCGCCTGACAGATAACGCTTTCGGCCCTGACATCCCGACAAAAGCACCCCTGGGCCGTTGCGCCGCCTGACAAAGGCGGGTCAGGGACTCCTGTTCCCGGCGTCCTTGTCCGAAGCCTCCGCCGACACCCGAGCCAGCTCAGCACGCCTAGTCATCACCCGTCAGGTATAAATACCCCTTCTCCTCTTACGGAGAAGAGGTTGGCTGCAGAATTCTCTCTCATTCTATTATTCACACACGAGTGCAAAGGTCTTCCATATCTTTGTTCTCCCACCTATAGCTCGCCACGCGCGGTCGACACACCGTTAGTCCGACCGGCGTGACTAGCCCCCCATTTGAAGCCCTATCACTGACTTAGGCATCGGAGGGGCTAAGGGTTGAACCCCAACCCAGCCCTTCTGACGAGTTGTTCGTGTTGCAGGAGAGCTCGCCCATCAACACAAGTCGGCGTCACCCCCCTGCCCTTCAACCTGATTCAGCTGCATCCGGCGAGATTCAACCCCGTGACCATCACTGGCGACGGGATCGACTTCTTCACCCCACCAGTTGCTTGTTAAACAGCCCACCTAAACCCCCTTCTCCACATAACCACAGTGCCCTTGGTTCCCATTAATACAAATTCATTGTATGCGAGTTCCACCTCGTAACAATCATCATCACTGAGGAACCAGGTAAGACAACTTCAATCTCCAACTGTCGAATATCACCTCGAAGTTCCCTCTGAGCTGTCAACATCATCACTGTCGGCATGCGACTAAGAGCATCTGGTACTACGTTGACTTTCCCAGGGTGATATTGGAGCTCGACATCATAATCAGCCATCAACTCGAGCCTTCTCCGCTGCCTCATATTCAGCTCTTTCTGAGTGAACACGTACTTTAAACTCTTGTGATCTGTGTATATCTTTAAACGTTCACCCAGAAGAAAATGCCTCCACAACTTCAATGCAAACACCACTGCTGCTAACTCCAAGTCATGCGTAGGATAGTTCCTCTCATGGGTCTTCAACAATCTAGAAGCATAAGCTACTACCCTACCATGCTGATGGAGAACACATCCCAATCCTCTGCCTGACGCGTCACAGTAAATCTCATATCCACCTGAACGGTCTGGAATTGTCAGGACAGGTGCAGTGATCAATCTATGCTTCAGTTCATCAAATGCTCGCTGACATTTCTCTGACCAATTGTAAGCAACATTCTTCTTGGTTAGATGAGTCATCGGTGCAGCGATCTTAGAAAAATCTTTAATGAACTTCCTGTAGTACCCAGCCAATCCCAAGAAACTTCTGATCTCTGTCACTGACTTAGGAATTGGCCACTTCTCTACTGCAACAACCTTCTCTGGATCTACAGCTATACCATCTCCAGATACAACATGTCCCAGAAAAGCAACCTTGGTCAGCCAAAACTGACACTTGCTATACTTAGCATATAACTGGTGCTGTCTCAGAGTCTCCAGGACTATCTTCAGATGCTCAGCATGATCTTCCTCTGATCTCGAGTATACCAAGATATCATCTATGAAAACGACCACAAACTTATCCAAGTACTCATAGAAAACTTGATTCATCAACCTCATGAATGTGGATGGTGCATTAGTAACCTCGAAAGGCATCACTAAGAATTCATAATGACCATATCGGGTCCTAAATTGCACAACGCCTGATGGCGACCACTTTCTTAGCGAGGTATGAGCCGGGGACGTTGTCGATGCCAGAGCTCTATATGCTCTACGCGATGACACGATCGTGGGCCTACGAGCGAGGAGGAGACATTTTGGTCCACGCCGTCGAGATTGACATTTCCAGTTGGTACATCTACTGCATCACTATTTCTATCGGCGCTAAGACGCCTATCAGTTACGGCGGTCTGATTACCCTCCTGGCCCTCTTATGCGGAGTTGACCTCCCAGCTGGCTTGCTTAGACCCCTGGGCCCCACTTCTCTTTCCATAGATGTTATGGCCCGGATGAGGATGCTTTGTCCTCATGGTCAGCACCACTGGGTGTGGCTACACGGTCCCTTTGACGCTGATTACATGGTTCTTCCGAGCCCCGCTCGGACACATATTGGACCCGCGGGCGGGGAGTGGATTCCAGCGATGGACGTCCTCATCCCTGTCGCGTACATGCTAGAGCCTGAGGGTGCTCAGCAGGAGCCCCTCCTTCCACCCCTGGACCCCGTGATACCTCAGCCTGCGCCTGCTTCGTCTGCACCTCCCGACACTTCTGTCCACACTTCTGTCAGTGTCGGGAGTACCATTGCTGAGTCCACCACCACCACTTCCACTTCTGTGCCGTTATCCCATCACCATTATTGAGAGCGGCGAGCCCTCTTTTGCCTCCGCAGTGGAGACCCTTTCCACTTTCTTGTTCTCGACCCCTGGGGAGTCATTTCCTTTGCACTTCACGACCTCCCCAGTCGTCGACCTTACTGTCTCCACTGCCGCTGTCTTCTCTGAGAGTGTCGTGACGTCTATCCCCATCTCTGTATCACCGATCTCTCTGACCTCCTCACCCTCTATCACCATTTCAGCCTCTGCTGCTGCTCCTTCTTCCTCGACCATTCCTACTTCTCAGCCTCCCACAGGGGCTGAGCGTCTTTCTGTGAGCACAGCACCACCGCACCACCCTACAGTCGCACCTATCATTTACGGTAGCCGTGCGAGACAGCCCCGTTCCTCACCAGTTCGTCCCTCTGCCCCACCTCCACCTCCCCTTAACACCCTAGTTCAGCACGTCCGTGCTCTAGAGGGGGCGGTGAGTGGGCTTAGAGGAGATTTCTGGGCTCTCTCCGCTACCGTCACAGCTGTACAGAGGCACGTCGCTTTACTTCCTGGCATTCAGGCTAGCCTGAGCCAGATTCTTGCGTGTCTGTCACAGCCACCAAATACCACTACCCACACCACTACCCAGCATCCCACCTTACCCCCACCTCCCCCACAGGACGGTGCTGGTGCCCCACCACCCCCTTAGGCACACACTTGATGCCTCACACACTTTTGCTGCCACTGTTCTGGATATTTTCTTCCTGCTGATTTTGCACCCCTCCTCCACACACTTTTTGGTCACATATTGCTCATATCTGTTTATATCATTTTGGGAGAGAGGAGGTATTTCTGGGGACACCTATATTGCGCCATTTTGATCTCTTCATGCACCACATGCATCTCTGCACACATCATTTGCATACCCATATCATTTTTCTTTTATTTGCATCCTTATCATGCATGCATCCTCACCCACCCCACCCATATCTTTTTTCTCGGTGTGCCACACTTTGCACATTGAGAACACTGTGCAGTTTAGCTTGGGGGAGTGAGTGTCTCACGCACTTTTTATTTTCTTTACTTTTTCTTTTATTTTTTCCACCTTTCTTTATTTTACTCTTATTTTTCACCCACTTTTTCATTTTTTCTCATGCATCACGTCTTCTTAATTTTTGTGTGCTGCATATGTATAGTAGTTTTCATTTTCTTTTATCTTTATTTCCTTTTCTTTTATCTTTATTTCCTTTAGCCCTTTTTGCTAGAGATCAATTTTCTGTGATGATGATGACGTGGTATTAGCTTATCTCTACATGCATATTATCTTGTCATGCCATCGTTTTTATTTCAGATATCATTTGACATGCTTGTTATGCATTCGAGATAGTAACCCACACCTTTGTTATAGGAATGTGAATGAAATTCTTCTATTAGCTGAGTCTGATGATTTATATTGTATACTCTTCATAGAAAACACACCAAGTTTCACGCATTGATTGCCTATATCTGAAGTACTGCTTTGTTGTCTTATATCACTTCTTATTGCATGAAAATTATATGCTTCACTTTCAGGTTGATTGAATGTATGCTATGTTGATATAACTGGATTAGTTTACTTTCTGAGATCATACTGAGTAAATTACATAACTCTGCTGAAAGTTGTCGTGCACATTCTATAGAGTGAACTGAGTGTTACATATTTTTCTTTCTCCACATATCTTGAGCATTATTTCTATACTTAAAATCATTGGTGAATCTCCCTTTAAGCGAGTCTTACTTTGGCATATTCCCCCCGCTGTAAAAATCCATGCTCCTACACCCCCGAAATCAAAAACAAAAAAATATTCATGTATATATCTCTATCTTTTGATTTGGGATCATTATTGTATATATTAATTGCTAAAAAGAAAAAAAAGAGAAGAAAAGAGAAAAGTAGTTCATATGTGATCACATTTCATTTTTCTTTCTTTCTTCCCACTTTTACTTTTATTTCTTGGGGCTTCAAAAATGGGGAATGTTCTTATTGCTAAATTTGATGCCACCACGCTTATAGATAAGCTTGGAGGAGAGGATCCAATGATGTGTGAGAGAGTGACTACTTGTCTGTGCATGACAACCTAAGCTAGGTAATTTTCTATACTTGGTGAGATTACTAAAAGTTTTACGAAGTCCAGGAATTGAAACTTAACAAGCATTTCATGAAAACCACTACTTTCTATTCTTATTGCTTCATATTGTGTGATACCTCTTATACTCCAAATAGAAAGCGATCAATTGAAAAGTGTGTGGTCTATGATTATGTATATTACTTTAGATGCTTCAGACGATGTTAATTCTAGAATGATTCCACATTTCATATTGTTTTGCTATTCTTGGGTTTCTATATTGAATGCATCCTTATATGATCATGATATCGAGATAAAAATCTTTGGCACGTTTTTATTCGCCGTATGCTATATGAATAAGCAAACCCACGTCCTGAGGAAATGATCTAGCACCTCCCTCTTTGTTTTCTTTTCTATCTTCTTTTTCCTTTTTCTTTATTTTCCCCGCCGGGTTCGCCTTTTACTTATCTTCCTCAAGGACGAGTATGAGGTAAGCTTGGGGGATTTTGATCGCTCCTTATTTTACACCTTTTTTCTGCATGTTTTCATATCATTTTGATCGCCCATATTATGTTTTCCACGATTATTCGACGATATCGCGTTGCTTTTCACTATTTCTTGTTTTTGTTGTATTTCAGGAGATATGGAGCGATCTGAAGCAAAAATGAGATCAAGGGACTTTCGTGCATACCGGGGCGTCGCCCACGGCTTATTTGAGGAGTTAGCAGCACTAGAGGATGAGCGGAAGAGGAAGAAATACGATAGAAGCGATGATGAGACGAGGAGGAGAAGAAAAGAGCCCAGATACAGCCTACTCGGCAGAACAGAGACTCTACTCGGCCGAGTCACAAGCTGCATTCGGCCGAGTGAAACGGATACGCACAACAACTTTTCAACGTTCCCTCGGCCGAACAAGAGAGCCTACTCGGCCGAGTGAGAAAGCTCACTCGCCCGAGTAGAACAGGGTTTTTCTTCCGAGAAGCGGCTGAGTTACTGGAATTTCTAAGAAGTCTACTCGGCCGAGTACGATTGCTTACTCGGCCGAGTAAAGAAGTCTGCTCGCCCGAGTCAGTCAGAGAGACAGACCCCCTGAAGACCTCCAGATTCTCTGTTTTATTATTGGGTCTGTCACTCGGCCGAGTGACATTGCTAGTCGGCCGAGTGACGCACTCCGACTGCTACGAGGATTGCGAATTCTGGGCTGCACAGGGGCAATTTTGTCACGATTTTTTGGACGATTTTAGCTTGTATTTAAACCTAGTTTTATCCCTAGTTTTAGGAGAGACCTCTATTATTTTTTGACGTCTATTCTTTTGAAAAATCTCAGCTGGAGATCATAGGCGACGATTTTGGTTTGTATTTTCTTGCTTAAAAACTTATTTTTATGAATTGTCTCTTCTTTGCAATGAATTGTGCTATGATCAATTGCTATTTTTCTGAGAATTTCATGATGATTTGTGAGTAATTTATTTGTTCTAGGGCATGGGGATGAACCCTATGGACCCGATCTTTTGAATTGTGATGAATGAACAGAATTGTTGCTAGGATTGAAGAAAGGTTAGGTTTTGATTGATTTATTGCGAGTAGCTAGGAATTTCTATCGATTGGAATTGGCAAGAGATTGGATCCCAATTGATAGGAAGGCCTAGATATTCGAATTATTTTTATAATTGAAATTCTCTAGATTTGGTTTGCAAGAGATTGGACAAAAGCTAGGATTTTTATTATAAATCTATACTAATATTCGTTTGCAAGAGATTGGACGAATACTATCAAAACTTAGATAGTAGCTCGAGTTTGCACGAGAGTGGACTCGAGTTGCGATTGGACGATGATGTCGATCCTCATGCTAGTATCTTATGCTAGGGTTTGCACGAGAGTGTGCCCTAATCTAGGTTACTATAGATCGGCAAAAGCGAGAGATCGTGAGCTTGGTTCTACATTAAGTTGCGACTAGTTCACCTACATTCAAGCCTTGGAACATTGAAATTCATGATTCACAAGGATGAGAGACGGTCCGTAGTGTGGATTTCCTATCCCTAGACGCTTTTATTATATTGATATTTCTTGCAATTTGAACGATTGTGACATTACCATCAAAACTATTCTTATTCTCTTGATAGCTAGGAAATCAAAGTAGGATACTGTCATTTGTCCTCCATGTGTTCGATACCCGCTTACCACTACACCGTGCGCTTGCGGTAAGACTACAAGTCGTTTTCCGGGTGTATATCCGAACGCGATCAGATGACCCTTGGGGGACGGTCGATGGCGTGTTTGCTTGAGCAGGAAGGCGCGGATCCATTCTTCGGCGCGTCGAGGGGTAGCCTCAGTGGTTCGACAACCTCCGGGATCGACTGAAGGCAGAGTCGCTCGGTGACGGATGCGTGGATCCGCGTGTCGGCTCGCTGAAGGGTGGCCTCAGCTGAGCGACGACCTCTTGGTGGTGGAGATGAGCGGGCTTGGGGACGAGGGCGCTCGGCTCCGGCTGGGAAGACGCTCAGGGGTAGCATCAGCGTCGTTGGATCTCCTGGACCTGAATAGACGAGAGAACTCGTCAGGGGGGTCGGACCTTGGTTCCGATCGATTCCCCTCCGATGCCAAAGTCAAATCTGGTCTGATAGATGCTCGGTGGGATCGGACTTGGTTCGCGGAGAGACCAAGCGCCGATCCTCCGGTCGAGCTATGGAGGAGAAATATCTTAGGTGGAAGAAGGTGTAAGATGGGGGTATGAGATACATCCATTGCAGATCGTGAAGATCCGTCCTCTGGCGATGACGCAACCCCCTTCCTCAGATATGCCAATCCTCCTAATAATGTGCCATAATGTGACATCATGGCCATCATTCATGGGGACGTGCAAATGGGGAAGTGTTGGCCCCCACTAGTGGTGCCCATTTGATGAGGGAATGAATGTCATGAACATGGCCATGATTGGCGAGTTTAAGGCCATTAAGTCGGGCCATGATGACTGGAGTGATGGCCATTTAAGTCGGGCCATTATTGGCGAGAGTGATGGCATTTGGCGGCTGCCATATTTGGTGAATGCTTCCTCGATTTGGGCCCTGATTTCCTCCACTATGGAAGTGGGCAGTCTTTTGGGCCTTCGTCTCGGGTGGAGAAGCGCGGCCCGCCCGTAAGATCCTTGGGCCGGGGCCCCAAGGCCGTAGTAGGCTGGTTGACTGGTCGTAGTTGACTTGGCTCCTTCGGGCCCGGTCAAAATAGTCGTATCAATTGCCCCCATCTTCTGAGCTCTACCATTGTTGAGGTGGAGGTTGGGAGATGTAGTATAGGGGGGGAGAAGTTGCTTTCTCTGTGAAATTTTTGGTTCGTCTTGCGGAGTTGGCTAGTGACGATAGATCGTCGGAGCTGGGATTCGTTCGGTGGCGAGGGGAGTTACCCCTCGACTTACGACCGACGAAGGGGTGGATCGACCAGCTGGGGGAGTTTCCCCCAGCCTTACGGTCGATGTGGTTGGTCCGCTGTGGGAGTTTTCTCCAGCTTCATGATCGACAGGTCGATTGGCCTGCTGGGGGAGCTACCACTCATTCTTAGGGTCAATCGAGTGATCAGCCAGCTGGGGGAGTTGCCCCCAGCCTTACGGTTGAACTGGTCGGTCTGCTGGGGGAATTGCCCCCAGCCTTATGATCGACGGGTCAATTAGCATATTGGGGGGCGACCCCCATTCTTATGGTCAATCGAGTGATCAGCCAGCTGGGGGAGTTACCCCAGCCTTATGGTTGATTTTGACGGTCTGCTAGGGGAGTTGCCCCAGCCTTATGATCGACGGGTCGATTGGCCTGCTGGGGGAGCTAGTCCCAGTATTAGGGTCAATCGTGTGATCGGCCAGCTGGGGGAGTTGCCTCCAGCCTTACGACCGATCCGTTCAGTTGCGAGGAGAGTTGCCCCTCGACTTATGGCTGACGTAGGAGTGATCGACCTACTGGGGGTTGCCCCCAGCCCTTCGACAGATCCGTTCGTTCGGTTGCAAGGGGAGTTGCCCCTCGACTATGGCCGATGAAAGGGGTGAGGACATTGTGAAGACTTTTGAAGATTCCACGGTGGCGCTCTGCCACTACTTCGTCCAGCTCGGGTGGATGCAGGAGCAGTTTGCAATCGGGGACCGAGCAGCACGGGCGGAGCAGCGGTCTGGACGGTCGAACTTGGACGATGGTGCTTCGGCCAAATCGGCTCGGCCATGGTCAGAGGAGCTTCTTGGTTGCTCAAACTTGGACGGTGGTGCTTCGGCCAGATCGGCTCGGCCACGGTTGGAGGAGCTGCTTGGTTGCTTAAACTCGGACGGTGGTGCTTCGGCCAGATCGGCTCGGCCACGGTTGGAGGAGCTGCTTGGTTGATCGAATTCGGACGGTGGTGCTTCGGCCAGATCGGCTCGGCCACGGTCGGAGGAGCTGCTTGGTTGCTCAAACTCAAACGGTGGTGCTTCGGCCTGGCTTGCGAAGAGAGCTCAGCATGGCTGGCAACTCGGCCTTAAGCTCAGATGATGCTCAGGTGAGTCGGAGTTTGGTGGAATCAAACGAGCTCGGGCAACTCTGATTGATGCCTTGGAGATCAAATCAACCCTCCCCGATCTCCGATGAGGCTGGGCACCTTGGATCGATACTAAGGCGCTCCTTTTGGACCCTCGGCAAGCTTCGATGTAGTAGGGCACCTCGGACCTAGTCCATTCAGGGTCTGGTGGGCTCGAATGACAACTGGCGGGGCGATGCCTCCTAGATCGACGGTGTAGATTATGTCCGGGGGGGTGATGCTGAGGGGACGATGGGTCGATGGCTCCGTTCGATCCCTCGTGACTCAGATCAAAGATCCTCACGAGACCACCGCTCGACATGGGACCCCAGCTGCAGCTGCTGATCCTCGAACAGGGCAAGGCCCTAGGGTCCAAGGGTTTTGAACGTGCCTCTGGCTGATCCTTATCTGAACTTTGATTCTCCTGGGGGAAGCGGAGGCTTGGATCGGAGCTTCATGGAAGTTGCCGACGAATCAAATGACGACGGGAGAGGCTCCGGTCCTACTTCTTCGATGACCCGCAGGGGCGTTGCTCGGGCTCCGATGAGTCGAAGAGCAGTCGAATCTGAGCTTTGACGACTCGCGGCACCATTGCTTGAGCTCTGATTTGTTGCGGAGTTAAGCTCGATCGGAGGCGGAGCCTAAGCTCGTCGGGGCCTCGAGAGCTTCTCCTGAAGTGGATCGAGGCTCGTCGGGGCCTCGCATGCCCCATCAAAGGCAGATTTACGTCCACCGGGGTTCCTGAAGCTCGAACGGAAACGCCTCGGAAGCAGTACATGACTAAGACAAGGTAATGGAAGTGTTTCAGTCTGAAGCATAGATTCTTTTGATCTCATGACTAAAGTGGGCGTCATTCGTGAAATCATTGTAATTGAAATTTTACCTTTGTGTTTGTGTTCTGAGGGTTGAGTCTTTGTTCGAGTTTGTCTCCCACGAGACACTGTGAGTTCCGGTCGAGGGGTGGCGAGCTCGGGTGACCCAAAGCGGCTCAGATCTGCTTCTCCTGAGGCATGTCGAGCTTTTGGTTGAAGTGTGGCGAACTCGAATGAGTTGAAGCTCGAAGCCCTTGTTCCCATAGACTGGGGCGGCAGAGCGACCGCGTGGGTAGCGACGAGGGCCGGAGCGTGGTCGCAGGTTGTGCGAGGGATTTAGTATATCTCCTATTCCTCTTCCTGAGCTATTGAGGCAGGATCGTAAGCTTCGACCTGGAGCTTGTCGTTGACCTGGCGCTGTCGACCCGTTAGAGGGTCGGAGTGATCGTCCCAATGGAGAGTCTGAGCGGTCGACCCATCGGGAGGTCGAAGCGGTCGATGGATCGGTGCTTCTCCGATGGGTGGTGGGTCAACGTCCAGATCTGAGTCATCCCCGTGGCTTGTTCAAAAGCAGGCTCGAACTCAGGCGACGAGCGACGAGCTGCGAGCCTCAAAGGGGCTGGGTCGATCTCATCTCTATGCGTTCATCCTTCGTGACGAGCCAAGTCGAACTCAGATCTCCGCTCACTCTGCTTGGCAGAAGGACCCTTGGGTCGATGGCAGAGAACAGGAAGGTACAGAGATGATGAAGTACGCGCCATTGATCGAGCTCGGAGCTGGGTGAGTGATGGAGGGATGCGTACTACCGATCGCGATGAAACTTGGATCGAAGCCTTCGGAGATATCGTGAGTTTATTTTCGGGTCAAAATAGTCGATCAAAGGCTTCGACTGTGCTAGTGTGAGTTTGGATCTGGGCCGGCGAGCTTAGAGAGTTCGGATCTAGGTCGAAATCTTTCGATCGGGACCCAACGAAGAATGGAGCTCGGGTCGATGGCCGATCAGCCCCTCAGGATGAAGAAGATGGGTGGAAGGCTTGGATCGAGCACCGACGAAACACTCTGGTGAGGGGCGAATGCGGAGTTCCTTGTGGATGGATCAAAGGCTCTGATCGAGTCGTACCACGGACATCGTTTGAGGCTCAGACTGGAGTGCGATCATCGGGGCGCAGCTCAAATGTAGTCTGGATCAAGCTCAGGATTTCAGAAAGCCATATCGAGTTTGATATGGTGCTGTTGCTTCAGGTGAAGAAATGCTTCAGGGATCTAGGGTTCGGGTTGTTGGAATTCAAATCCGCTGCTTTGTGGCCGCTGGTTGTACGGTGCTGTTGCTTCAGGTGGATGATCGCCTTGGTGGAGTTGTTGATGTGAGCTTCATCTGTCGAAACTTGAGTAGAGAAACACTCGAAGCCCGATATC
>CM061131.1:65138801-65413802 GCA_030789695.1 Scilla litardierei
CGGAAATATATCACAAGCAAGATGTAATTGTGCAATAATAATAGAAAATGGATAACAGACGTAAACAAGAGTTTTACCCTGGTTTGGATATTCAATTCCCACTTGGTTTATCAAACATCCAGCCAATCGAGTCCAACTCGGCTAAATCCACTATTTCCCAGATAGTTACAACACATCTTTCCAAGAGGAATTTCTTACAACACTTCTTTTCTCAAGAGAAAACTTACCACTTCACATACTCTTTGAGAATGAATACATTTTTACTTATAGCCTTGCTGGGAAGCTTGTGTTGTGTAGTGGCTATAGTGTATATCTCCAATGGATGATGAAGTTGAAATCTTTAGGAGATCAAGAAATATTTGCCAAGAATGATTTGAAAATCTCTATCAAAACATAGGCCAAGAAAACTATGAGAGATTTTCTGAAAGAGCTTAAATGTGCTTTTAAAATTTAATTTTTGCTCAAAAATTTCATTGCAAAAGCCCCAGCAAAATCATCATATATATGGATTAAATATTGTTGAAAATGTTTCCAAAAACACCCCTCTAATGGATCAAAAAGATAGCTTTTCGTACATCGATGAACTGTGTTTTCTGTCCATTTAGTTTATGATTGTCGACTACAGTACTAATGGCAATCGGCTCTACAAATAACTATAGCAGACACCTGAAACAACTGTAGTCGACTATTTCATAGGATAGTGAGTAGCCAATGAAATGTAGTCGATTCCTATTCAAGGAGTAGTCGGCTATCTAACAGATATGTGGAAAAGTATTTTAAAATCTTAGTAAATGTATTTCAAAACATTTATAAATATTTTTAAAACATTTTAAGTCAGTTCCTAAGTGTGTGTGAGCTTCTAGTAAGGCATTAATAAGCTAAGACAAAAGAAAGAAAAATACATCAATTACATTTTACATTGAAGTCCGTTTGATGCATTCTTGCTTCCCAAGTTCTTTCTCTAGAACCAATTGATCTATGGCCTTGCTTAGTGTTGTTTTTTGGTGCTTCAAATTTAGAATTTGGGAGGTTGATACAGCCGTGCATGTCTTAGCACGCCCGTGCGCGTCAGAAGGTAGATTTGCAGCACGGCCTTGCAGCCATCCTTGCTACGGTCCGTGTTGCCAGGTAGCTCTCTGTTTGTTTAGCACATCCCTGCAAACTGTCTGTATTGCTTGCACGGCTGTGGACACTGCCCGCACATCAGCAATTCTCTGTTTTAAAGACGCGGATTGGCGCACAGCCGTGCGGATATGCCACACGACCGTGCGGATACCCAGAAACCTTAGAACGGCCAGATTTGAGCTTTTAATCTTGACCGTTGATTTCCAAAGGGGTTTAATCGGACGGATTCCACACGACCCATGCAGCTATTTAAAACCTTCTTAGAGTTTATTTTACATGCAGTCATCAAGTATCTTCTTCCTCGCGCGTCTCGGAGCTTTCCGGCATGAATTTGGTGAGTGATCTTCTTGAGAATTATTAGTGAAACTCATTATAATCTTCTACTTGTTATCTCTTTTTAGGTTGAGGGATTTGAGTGAGAGATTTTGTTTTTCTTCTCTTTTTGTGAGATTTGATATCTTCATTGTGTTTGTGAGAAGAGTTTGAACTCCATGCTTGGAGTTATCAGTGCTCTCGTTTGTTGAAGAAGATTGAAAAAGTTGGTGCAATTCTCTCTAATCATATTAGTGGAAGCTGTCATCGGGAAGCTGGACGTAGGCTCTGTTAGTGGGCCGAACCAGCATAAACTCTGTGTCGCTTGACTTTGTTGCGTTCCTTCTTTCATTACTGTTCATATTACTTGTTTTGGTTGGATATTATGCTATTGTGATGTACCTTTAAAAGATCGCGATATAGCAATTGTTGGGTAGCTATCTGTCGTTTGGTGGGGACCTTCCTCTTTCGCTTTTTCTCTATTTCTATCACATATAGTGATATCGGAGTTTTCAGGTTGTTGGAGGTTACACAATGGCGGATAAATATTCAACATTTGGTTACAAGATCGAGAAGTTTACAGGAAAGAATAGCTTTACTCTCTGGTGTATGAGTGTGAAGGCTATGCTCAAGCACCAAGGGCTCTACATGATAGTCTTTAACAAGAAATCTATTCCAGAATCTGTCACAGACTACATGAGATCGGAGTTGGAGATGAAAGCACACAACACTATTCAAATGGCACTGTCAGACAAGATATTTTGCAAGGTTGTGAGGAGACTGCAGAGGCGTTGTGGAAAAAGCTTGAATCTTTGTACCTGACTAAATAACTAACGGGGAGACTGTATCTACTACAGAAATTAGTCATGCTCAAGATAAAAGAGGGAACATCATTACAGGATCATCTTGATCAACTGAATCAGTTGGTGTTGGATTTGCAAGCAGTGGAAAAGAATGTAAGTGATGAGTACCAAGCAATTGCACTGCTTTGTTCTCTACCTAAGGAGTATTCATACTTTGTCGTGACCATGACACTAGGGAAGGACAAAATCTCTTTAGAGGATGTCGAGGCAGCTTTACACTTGCATGAGCTTAGAAAGAATGTGTCGAGGGGTGATCCAAGTGTTGATGGTCAGGATGTGGCTCTCTTTAGGGGTCATCAAGGTGGACGATCCAAATCTAGCTCCAAGTTTGGGAGACCCAAGTCCAAGGGTCATGGTAGTAACGACCAGACGTGCCATTATTGTAAGAAGGCAGGACATTGGAAGAACAAGTGACCTCTGTTAAAGGCCAATGGTAACGAGTCTGCTCAGCCAGTAGCAGCCTTTGGAGGTGCATGCATTGATGCTGATAATTGAGAAATATTAGCTGTGTCTTCTTTGGAAGACAATCGGGCTTCATGGATTATTGATTCAGTATGATTCTCACATGACTCTGATGATGAGTCATTTCGTGACATATACCCCTAGAGAAGGACCAGACTGTACATGCGGAACGGAGCTATGTCTAGAGTGGTTGGGGGTCGGCACAGTTCGATTCGAGATGGAAGATGGAGCCATTAGAACACTTACAGGTGTTAGACATGTACCAGATTTGCAGCAGAATTTGATTTCGCTTGGAGCTTTGATAGGTGTGGGGTGTTGTGTGGTGCTCAAGGGAGAGCAACTACGAGTGTCTAGGGGAGGTTGTTTTGTGATGGTAGCGAGGAGATTGGCAACCTTTATAGGCCTCAAGGTTAGACGATGGTGAATCAGAAGTCTGGTGCATCAGAGAGCTTTGGTGGAGGAGCGTTTGGGACTCACAGGGACATCGTGACAGAGAATCGTGGTCGGTTACAGGATGGGATAGCTGCAGTATGTAGCAAGGGATTGTCAGGAGACGGAGCCCATAGTTCATCTCATCGTGGTTCAACTCCAAGTGTGGCTCAGATTTTCTACAACGAAGCAGGTGTCTTCAGGGTAGAGTTGTAGTCCTCTGGAGGACCCGTTACTGAGCACAAGGATGAGTTGGGTATTCGAGTGGAGCAGTTGCACCACATTGATGTGCACTCACACATGCAGTATGGGTGGCATGGCTCAAGGTGGACGAGACGTGGTTGGTCCAAAGGATCATCTGGAGTGCGTATACCCGACGACTCAGAGAGGACTAGGAGTAGTGGATCTCACAGAGATCGTGGTGGTGCTTTGGTGAAGTCCTATTGGAGAGTTAAATCCAAAGGCAGTGAGTTGATGTCGTCGAAGCCAGATGAACATGTTGCTCTCACTTCATGTTTGGGTAAGGCGGTGCACGGTGCTTCCTCGGAGGGTAGAGATGGATCAACTCAGGTGATTACTGTGGAGTGTGGCCATGGATCGACTTCGGGTATTTTGGGACACATAAGGTTGGTGTCAGTTAATTCGATGATGGAGTATGCGGTCACGGTGTCAACATCAAAGAGAGAGATCGTCACAGGTAGGGTGGCGAACATGGTTCAGTTCTTCGAGCTCAACAGGAGTTTCGGCTCGAAAGGTCTCTTGGAGTGTTGATGCACCAAATGGCACGGTTCTCGATGACAGGTTGGTGTTTCCTTGATCAGATAGAGAGGTCTGGAATCTTGGTAAAGCCGTGAAGATCCTTTTATGACCAGGTTCGTTGCTGGAAATTTGAAGCAGGTTAGAGTTTGTTGTTGTTTTTTATGCTTCAAATTTAGAATCTGGGAGGTTGACACGGCCATGCATGTCTTAGCACGTCCGTGCACGTCAGAAGGCAGATTTCTGGCACAGCTGTGCAGCCATACATGCTGCTGTCCATGATGCTAGGTAGCTCTCTGTTTATTTAGCACGGTCAAGCAAACTGTCCGTGTTTATTGCATGGCCGTGCACACTGCTCGTGTACATCCGCAGCTCTCTGTTTTACAGATGCACATTGGAATACGGCCATGCAGATTTACTGCATGGCCGTGTCGATACCCAGAAACCTTAGAACGGTCAGATTTGAGCTTCTAATCTCGTCCGTTGATTTTCAAATCAGTTTAATCGGACGACTGAGATTCCACAGGACCCATGGAGCTATTTAAACCCCTCTTAGGATTTATTTCAAGGAGAGCACAGTCGTCATCAAGTATCTTCTTCCTCTAGTGTCTCAGAGCTTTGGGGCATGAATTTGGTGAGTGATCTTCTTGAGAATTCTTAGTGAAACTCATTGTAATCTTCTTCTTGTTATCTCTCTGTTTGGTTTGAGGGATTTTGGTCAGAGCTTTTGGTTTTCTTCTCTTTTGGTGAGATTTGAGATCTCTATTGGGTTTGTGAGAAGAGTTTGAACCCATGCTTGGAGGTATCGGTGCTCTCGTTTGTTAAAGAAGATTGAAGAAGTCAGTGTAATTCTCTCTGGTCATATTAGTGGAAACCGTCATCGAGAAGCTGGACGTAGGTTCCGTTAGTAGGCCTAACCAGGGTAAACTCTGTGTCGGTTGACTTTGTTTCTTTCCTACTTTCGTTACCTTTCGTATTACTTGTTTTGGTTGTATATTGTGCTATTGTGGTATATATCTGAAAGATCGTGGCATATCAATTGTTGGGTAGCTATCCGTTGTTTGGAGGGGACCTTTCGCTTTCGTTGTTTCCCTATTTGTACATCAACACTTAGCTCATCACTAATCCTTTGACTGCTTCATTTAATTTTCCTTAAGCTCCTGCAATCAAAGATGTTATATGCAACCTTTGTTCATCATCAAAACCACATGGGTTGAGACTCAATATCGCAACATTCTCCTACTTTTTGATGATGACAAATAATCATGCCTAATAATGAAAACTACTTACTTTTCCTGCAACACACCTTGTTAAAATCAAAACCAAGTGCTGCAACGATGTCAATCTTATTATGCATGGTTTCAAATATATCTCTCTCTTTTATTATCAACAAAAAGGCATTAATAATAAAAGTTTTCTCTCTCCTTTTGCAAAGCATATAATGTTCTAAAAATCATTTCCCTCAGATGTAAATCGCCCCCCCAAATATATGCACGAGTCCAAAGTGTGACTCAATATCTAAAAGAGAATGTGATAGGGTGTTTTATGTTTGTTTTCACATTCTTTTCACTCATGTTTTATTCCTCTTCGCCTCGTTTTCCGTGCCATTCTTACCGAATTTGTTCCTTTTTACTCTTTTGGTCTTCCCAGTGCATTTCAGGTAAATTTAGAGAGTTTTGGAGCGGAGCTTGGCACCTGGAGCTCGATTTCATGATTATGGATGCATGGCTATGGAGCATATGAATGTGGAGCTAGAGCATATGAATTTGGGTGGAATTTGTGGAATGTAGCTAGAGATTTGTTGTGTAGTTGGAGCACTTGAAGTTGGGGTATGGAGGAACTCAGTTTGAGCACCCTTGGGTTCAAGCTTTAAGGAATATTGAATTGGGGAGTTTTGAATTGAAGCTGGAGCCTGGAGAAGGATGGAGGGATTGTTCTGGAGCTTGGAGTGTGGAGTTTGGGTATTCTGGAGCATATCGAAGCCCCATGGCCGTATGAGAGGAAGCCGAGACTATATCACTCTTCAGCAGCAGCAACCAAGGCCCTACACGGCCTTATGGACCCATTCCATATGGCCGTGTCGTTCTCTTCAGCAGCAGAGCATCAAGGCTACACAACCGTATGAACTTGATTCATATGGCTGTGTCACTTATTCCCATTGCCTCGAGGCAGCAGCGACAAACACTCACACGGTCGTATGGGCTCAATCTATACGGTCGTGTCGTCTCTTCTCAGCACACAGCATCGGCATCGGCAAGATACGACACGGCCCAAACGGCATGTCGAATGCAGGTTTGTTGCTAAAACCGTTAGACTTAGGGTTGTATATAAACGACGGGGTGCCATATTTTTGAGGGGGGCCGAGCTTTAGGCTCGTTTTGGACCTTTCTAGTGTTCAATTGAATTTTTAGGGGTATGATTAATGTTAAATTAGATTTTTGGGGGCTTCCTCTCTTGTTTTGTAACAGATTGACAACCCAACTTATGAATCAAGAAGATAAGCTTTCTTTCCCCTTTTTCTCATTGTTATTGTTGTTATTTTTGTTAGTTCTTGCTGTTTAGGCATGTCTTCACCAATTTGACTGTTAATCCTCTTTGGTATTGTTATTGTTTACGTATTTTCATATCATTTTCCATGTTTATCCTCGTAACCCATGTTCCATTCTCTCAATTAACGTAGCTTGCATTCAACCCTATCTCGAGCTAGTACTCGATCAATCCACCTCCCTGTAGACGACCCGTAAAGCGCTACGATGACGCCGTGCGTTTGTGGTTATAAATTTAAAACTCTAGTAAGTTTTTGGTGCCGTTGACAAGGATGCGCGATTTGATTGATATTAGTTATATAAGGGTTAGCTAGACTACATTTTATTAAAAAATTCATAAAAATTTTAATAAACGAAATTTTTCCCACCTCCGGCATTCATTGGGTTGCAATTCTCTTGTACCACTGACGCACTTTTCTTAGTTTCATCTTCTACATTTCAGGTGCTATTTGGAGAATATGTGGATGCCTGATGGATCGTTTATGGAGAGTTTCAGCGATTTATTCTCATGTGAAGTCCAGACAGGAGGTTATGATCATGCTCCACAGGTTGCAGTGCTTTGTATAAGACGTGGGATGAAGTAGAATGTCTTTACTCAATGCCAAAACCAGACTCACCCTTACGACTCACTATCATATACCTACAACCTGTCCCACGAACCCTCCTTCCTTAACCCTCCACCACTACCACAGAAATCGCTCCTGGAGTTGCTTCTAGAAGACCAACTCCGAGACAAAGCTCGATGGCTCGAAACCCAAACTATAGCACAAGCCCAACTTCAAGAACTAGCCCAGAGTGTGAACCAATTGGCCACATCACAGGGGCAGTTAGATTTGCATGGTAGGGACTCGATTTCTCTACAAACCTCGTCAGAATGGGATAATATCATGATGGGATAATATTGATGGATGAGCTACCTCTACCATTGAGATTCAGGCGAGGCAATACCATATGCTAAGGGACCAGATTGACACTTTCATCCAGTTCGTAAAAGAGACACTTTGGAAAGCTTGGGGGAGATTCATCAGATTGGTGGATGGATTGCTGAAGTATTGGATACGCATGCATGAGCTGCTCTGCCTCTTCAATGGAGTATTGCACTTCGATCTGCAGGAATCCATGATGAAGGTGAAAGGAGTGCGATTCTTTGACATGCCGCCTGAGGATGCATGTGTCTATATGGAGATTGCAGTCGCATATCATGTATCACAAAAAAGGTAACTCATATGATTCTAATTTGAAGAATTTTGATATGAGTTTATTTTACCATGCAGATACCATCCCCGATACGTGTATAATATGTATGCCTTCTCGAAAAAATAACGCTAGCACTCTAACAATTATAATGTCTCAAGCACACACCCAATGGAGAGATCTTACCAGAGACTCTAGAATAAGGAATGCATCCCCTCCCAAAGCTCGTAGTCACCTTGAAGCTCTCCTGTCGCCTATCACTGGCAAAAGATCAGTTTCTCTCTTGAAGACGCAAAGAAATCTTCTCAATTCTCCGTCGCTTGAACACCTTAGTCCTTAAAAGTGTATCTCTTGGTATTTATATCATTGGAATACTCACGAGGGTAGAAGACGGAATTTTCAATCATGTCCATCCGATTTAACCCCAATAGAAATCAACGGTCCAGACTAGAAGATGAAATCTGGGCGTATTCGGGTTTCTGGGCGCCGACATGGCCGTGTTGATACTCGGCACAACCGTGTCCAAACTTCATAATCTGCATGTTGCTCTAGAACAATCAGCACTGCCAAGCTGCACAGCTGTGTTTGTTGATGAACCAGAGAGTTGCCTGTTAACACGGCTGTGCGGAACCGCAGTGTCAGTAAAAAACCGAGAGTTGACTGTCAGTACGGTTGGACCAACACGGTTGTGTCTAAATCTACGTAAGTTAGCTGATGCATCTTCTGACACGCACGACCATGCTAAAAACCGCTCAGCCGTATAACTTCCCAGATTCCAAGTTTGAAGCACAAATCAACATACAAGGCAGAAAGAAGATCCAACCGATGATCACCAAAATCACATAGAACCCACGTAATTTGGACCGACTGATCGCCGATGATCCAACTAGGGCATCACCGTCAAGCTAGGACTTACCCGCAGTGATCCAGCTAGGGTATCAACGGCGGCAACCCAAGATTAACGGAAAAAAGCACCGTCGGCTAGGGTTTCGTCAAAACAAAAGGCGAGAGGAGAAGCGATGTGAAAGAAGAAGCATTGATGAGAGGAGAGCAGAACGAGGGCCCCAAAAAATGAGATTCTCTAGCGTAATCCGCAGATTTTCCGGCGATTACGCTCATGAGAAAGTCGGATCCACGTCGGAGCAACAGCGGCTCAAATCCGTCGAAAATTTTTCGACGAAATAAACACAGCACGAGGAAAGCAAATGAGAAAGTCTGCTACAGTTGATGATCATAGAACGGCAAACGGTGTATTTTGCCTACTTTCTCGTCCACATTCAAGTTGTGGAACAGGCTCTAAAGAGGAATATGTGTTTATTTTCACTTAAAATATAAGATGGAATATTTTAATATGGTGTTTAATCAATTAAAATAGTTAATCATCTACGACAATGTACAACGCTGCAAAGTTTTCAAACCAATTCAAGTTTTTCCTATCCAAAGCCAACGTAATACATTTAAGACAGTATTTCATGTCATCCCTCTGCTCACTGTTCTAACGTGCGACTAACGTGCGAATTCGAAACTCAAATGCCTATATAAAGGTGGCCGCTCCCTCTCCATTAACTCAGCTCAAAGTTTTAGACATCTCGCAAAAAATATGGAGGTAAAATTCTTGTTCATTGTCTTTGCTCTCTCATTTTTATTAGCTCTTAGAGATGCAACAAGCGATCCTATACTATCATGCAGCCACACGCCATACCCTCAAGTTTGCA
Source organism: Scilla litardierei (assembly GCA_030789695.1). Classification (NCBI taxonomy): domain Eukaryota; kingdom Viridiplantae; phylum Streptophyta; class Magnoliopsida; order Asparagales; family Asparagaceae; genus Scilla; species Scilla litardierei. The sequence goes on from CM061131.1 coordinate 65,148,204, forward strand.
CCTCCCTAATGTCCACCATTAATTCCTCTGAGGCCAAAACCGCGTCGAGCTTCCGCGACTTAGCCATTAAGGCTGCCATGGAGCAGGTCGCCATCACCCATCAGCTAGCTTCAACCATGGACTTGAGCTCTCTCGATGAGAAAGCAAAGGCTGCTTGGGGTGATTGCTTGGTTCTCTACGAAGACACCATTAGCCAACTCAAACGCTCCATGTCCCCTTCTTCCTCTCACGAAGATTGCCAAACATGGCTCAGTGCCGCCGTCGCGAACCATGAGACTTGCAAGAATGGATTCATTGAGCTCAACGCATCCTTACACTTGTCATCTTCACCATTTGTGACAAACTACGTATCCGAGGCCATTAGCAACTCGCTTGCCATCAACAAGGCCATGGCACCCGTTATCTCCCTCGGTGGCAACTATGAGTTGCTCAACGATGGGTTTCCTTCGTGGGTCTCTGCAGCCGACCGCAAACTTCTTCAGTCTTCGAGCGTAAAGGCTGACCTTATAGTGGCACAAGATGGTTCTGGAAATTACAAGACCATCTCTGAGGCTGTCGCAGCATCTGTGAAGCAAAGGAGTGGAAATTTAAGATCTGTGATCCATGTTAAGGCTGGTATTTACAATGAGAATCTTCAGATCACGAACTCGAATACAATGCTGATCGGAGATGGCATCGGTGTAACAGTAATTACAGGTAGTAAGAGCGTCGGAGGTGGCTCCACCACTTATAATTCTGCAACAGTTGGTAAGTATTTTGATATACCTGGATTTTATTAAGTAACTATTTTGCTACATGCTAGCAATATTTGCATGAAAAGATGTGCCTGTGGTGTAGATGATTTTGTCTTCTCTGGAAAGATTTAAATTTCCGGATACATTTCTCTATTTGCATTTGAAGGATTATCTCCCTCCACCTCGAGGTCGCTTTGGATGTTATCTCCCTATGTTTTTCATAAATATCTTGGGTTTAATTTCACAAAACGAGTTCATACTTTCCTGAATTTCAAAAAACTACTTACTACCGCGTATTTTCATTTTAAGTTTTAAAAAATTCTCAACTTGACGGCCACTTGTTTGACGTGAGCACATAATGGACATGTTTCAAGTAATGCCTAAAATGATCTTTACATTACTTTTATAACGTTTTTTTGGTATTATTATTTCGAGATGAAACATGAGGGTAATTTCATCAATTCAATTTTCCGTTAACGGATGTTAGTGGATTTATCGGAAAGTTAGGATAGTTTTAAGAGTATAGTAAGAGGTAATTTTTTAGAAATTCATAGAAAATATGAGATAGCTTTACGAAATTAAGCCAATTTGTTTTATGTGCATTTGATGATTTGCAGGATGGTTTTATAATCAAAATTTCATCTACTTTTCTTCTCTCTCTATTTATTTTCATATCCATCTCTTCTCCAAATCAGAGTGACCTGAGTACTCGACACTAATCCCACCTCTTAGCAACGTCATTACCTTGTTGTCTCGCCCACATAACCTTGTACTAAGATAAGGTCGGCAAAATCGACGACATGATTTTTTTTTAAAATATTTTATTCATCTAGTGACCTACATGCAAGTGTACATCTCATATGGCTTGATGAACACATTGCGTGCATATCTTTTTTAGCTAAATTGACAATCATTCTGCTAAAAAAACTACATGTGGTAAGTGATTGCATATCATTTATACTTGAATCAATTTCTTTTATAATTAAAATTAAATTGCCGCTTTTCCTATAAAAATGCCTACATTTTATGCTTGATGATTACATTTATATGGAAGTGCATACCTTCGTATAAAAATTGCATCTTTTCGTATAAAATTGCCTCTTGTAATGAATGTTCTCACAGCGGTCACCGGCGGCGGCTTCATAGCTCAAGACATGACTTTTGAGAACACAGCCGGCCCTCAAAATCATCAGGCAGTAGCACTCATGTCCGGATCAGACCTCTCTGTCTTCTACCGATGCAGCTTCAGCGGATACCAGGATACCCTCTACGTCTACTCGCATCGCCAGTTCTACCGCAACTGCGACATCTACGGCACCGTCGACTTCATCTTCGGCGACGCTGTCGTCGTCATACAGAGCTGCAACATTTACCTCCGCAAGCCGCTCTCAGGCCAGGAGAACACCGTCACGGCCCAGGGTCGTTCGGACCCGAACGAGAACACGGGCATCTCCATCCACGACTGCAGTGTGGGGGCTGCAGAGAGCTTGGGGTCCACGCAGTCGTATCTGGGCCGGCCGTGGAAGGCATACTCGAGGACAGTGTTTATGAAGTCGGCGATCAGCGGGGTCATCAATCCGGCAGGATGGCTCGAGTGGTCTGGAGATTTTGCGCTGAGTACTTTGTATTACGGTGAGTACGGGAACACCGGCGCCGGGGCTGCTACAGGTGGTAGGGTAAACTGGCCTGGCTTTCACATTATGACTGCGACGGAGGCTTCTGAGTTCACCGTGCAAAATTTCTTGGGCGGGGGCTCCTGGATCTCTGCAGCTGGGGTTCCTTACACTCCTGGGCTCTAATAAGTTAAGCACGTTTACGTTATTAATTACTGGGTAAGTTTTTAATGTTCGTGGTGGAGAAAGAATATTGTTGCAACGCGTGTCAGTTGTCACAATAAAACGGTAGTGTTTGTGATATTGTTTTCTTAGAAATCTAAAGTCAAAATTCACAAACTGCTTTGTCATGCAAATAAGAATAATGTACCACTCCTTCAGTTATGTTATGTAGGCATTGGGACAGCCTGTTTGCCTCTCCGTCCTTTCTTTAATAAAATGTGTGAGGTAATTTGTTATGTTTTAATGAATGACTACTCTTAACCCACAAGGGCGGAGTCAAGAATATTTCTCATTCTGGGCTACCGACCAAATGCGAAAAAAAAAAATTCTTACGAAGATCAATTAGCCAGTAATTTCTTCCTATGAATTTCTTACCCACAAATCCCAGCTCTATCTATCATTCAAAAACTAAATCGGTATCAACCTAGAACTCAAACTCAAAACTCAATTCAATTCAAATTAGATCTCGTCATTGACTTGCTTTTCTCTATCACTGGCTACACACAGACGCACACAACGAGCTAGCACACACAAATTAAAGGCACTTCGATATAATAAAATCACAAGGGACTACGATTACTGCTCGTCATCAACGTCATGAAAGTCTGAGACCAAAAAGGATGAGTAGAATGAGAGCGTCAGGTTGTATCGAGATCGTGGAGGCTACGATGGACTGGCGGGATCATGGAGTGTTGCCGCATGGGATGCGACTAGTGCAGTGGCAAGTGATGATTTTTTTTGTGGACTCTGCGACGGGTTGTGTCGAGGGCACAGCCGTAGAGCCATAAGTTAATTTACTCTTATTTTGGGGGTTTTATCAAACTACACTTTGGGATTTTTAACTTACCACACATAAAACCCATTGGCCCAAAACTTACCTGGTTGTAGCCCACCTTAGCACAAAAGTGGCTCCGCACCTGATAATAGCAATTCTCGAATGGCCTTATAAGTGTATTTAACAAACTGACTAACCATTTATATCGAAGGTTAATATTTAATGTAAGCCCGGGCATAAAACAAAAATAATAAAAACGATGGGATTGAGAGCTGCTACAAAGGAAATGATATCTTGAAAGAGTAACAACCAACAATGAAAGTAAAATGAGCACTGCACACTTTTTTGCAGATTAAAGAATGTTTGTTGCAGTTTTTTATCTGATTAATGTCAAAAATAACAATTTTACCGAATGTCTTTTAAAAAATATTAAAAAGCACCAGACATGAGTCGAACATACAACATCCTACTTACAAAGCAGAGCTCCAACAACTGAGCCACAGGGGCCACCAGTTTATCTGCTCTCAGTTAGCATGTTATCACATTAGCCTTTGGGATTTTATTTTGAACTTAACATAAAAAAAGTGTTCCCAAAAACGTACCCGGGCTGTAGCCCACCTTAGCCCAAGAGTACCTCCGCCCTTGCTAACCCATGTCCTAAAAGTCCAGCTCATTTAAAATATTCTCTCTTATTAAATTCTTAGACCTCCTAATTTTAAACGAATAGCAATAATTAAAATACAATAATTATTAAGTTTCCTTCAAAATCTTAATTCCCCCAAAATGTAGTTCCGCCCAAAAAATTTTGTTTCCCTCACAAATTAAAAAATTCTAGGTCCCGCAAAATTTAGTTTCACTCAAAAATTTAATTCCTGTTATGAATCAACTGTTTGGGGAGGAGCCCACAACTCTGTATTTATAGGCAAAAGGGAGAATACAAAATGGGTTTACAAAGATATGGGCATATCTCTAGGATAGCCAAGAATCTCAACCAACCCGGTTCAAAACCGTTCACAACACTCCCCCTTATCCAGCCATAGGTGTGGACTCTGCTCGTGAATGCTTCAGGATTCTGAGCTTAGGAGAGTCTCACATGTGGTGGATACTTCAGGATCCTGAGTTGGTGAGATTTGCCTCGTTAAAACCTTTAGCTATGGAAAACTGATCACTCCGAATTTTACACCTTTTTTCTGCATGATTGTATACCATTTAGATCGCTCAAATCGTGTTTTTCACGTTTATTCGACAATATTGCGATGCTTTCCACGATTTGTTGTTTTTGTCGTATTTCAGGAGATTTGGAGCGATTTGGAGTGATTCTAAGATGCACCCACTCCGGAGTGTCACCGACGACTCTCTTGAGGGGTATTCTGCGATTGGAGAGGAGTGGAAGAAGAAAGAACGTCGTAGGAGCGACGAGGAGGCAAAAATACGAAGAATGTGCATTCTCAGCATGCCACTCGGCCGAGTGAAGGAGTCACTCGGCCGAGCATAGACAGCCCGCTCGGCCGGCCAGATCGGACACGCAACAGAGTTAATATCAGCGTGCACTCGACCGAGCATCGTCGGACCACTCGGCCAAGCACCGAGTCATCCCTCGCCCGAGTGGAGCCAAGACGACGGCAACCAAAAATGACCAACTCTCTGGAATCCGTCAGTCAGCCCCAAAGACCGACTCGGCCGAGTGACGAACGCCGTCCGCCCGAGTGAAGAACGCCCACCGGCCGAGTGAAGAAAAGTCACTCGGCCGAGTGACTCCCGAGGAGACGACCCCCAAGACCCCCAACTCTCTGGAATCCGTCAGGGTCTCTTACTCGGCCGAGTGACATTTGTCACTCGGCCGAGTGAGCCGCGCTGCCTGTAGCGTAAACTGCGATTTTGAGGCTGCGCATGGGCATTTTCGTCAGGATTTTTTGGGCGATTTTGGGGGGTATTTAACCCCAGTTTTTAACCTAGTTTAGAGAGCTTTTTCAGAACTTTTGGCAGCCCTTTTTTTAGATTATTCTTAGGAGATTAGATTTAGCTTTTAGGGAGGAGAGAAAAGAGTTAATTTGTTGGATGCTATTTTGTTCTTCATTGGTTTGTCTCTCTCTCTATCAAAAACTCCATTTTTATTGATATATTGAATATTGCTATGAATTCTATTGATTTTATTTGTGAATTTCTATTGAATTTCATTATGAATTGTGGGTAGTTTTATCGTCTTAGGGCGTAGGGATGAACCCTACGAGCCCAATTTCAGATTTGTGATGAATTGGTGAAATTATTGCTAGAATTGATTAGGGTTAGTTTGGGATTGATTTAATACGAATAGCTAGGGATTCATACCGATTGGGATTTGCAAGAGATTGGATCCCAACTCGATAGGAAGCCCTAGAAATTCGAATTGGGTAGAAATTGAATTTCTCCGAAATCGGTTTGCAAGAGATTGGATAGAAACTAAGGTTTTCGATTGCAATTCCATACCGGTACCCGTTTGCAAGAGATTGGACGGGTAGGAACTATCCCAACCTAGGTCGTAGCTCGAGTTTGCACGAGAGCGGGCTCGAGATACGATTGAACGATGATGTTGTCCTTCACGCTAGCGGCTTAGGGTAGGTTTTGCAAGAGATTGGACCCTACCCTAGGTTTGCTATAGACCGGCAATAGCGCGAGAGCGTGAGCTTGGTTCTACATTTAGTTGCAACCAGTTCACCCGAATTTCAAGTCTAGCAATTGTTAAACCTACAAATCACAATGATGAGATACGGCAAGTAGCGGGGATTCCCTACCCCTAGGCGTCTTTATTAATTTGATATTTTCTTTCGTATAATTGAACGACTGTGACCACATTACTGCGAACATTTCCCGACCATTCTTATAGCCAGGTTGACTGAAGAAGACACTACCATTAGGCCTCCTCGTATTCGATACCAGCTCACCGCTACACCGTGCGCTTGCGGTAAGACTAGCGAGTCGCGTGCCCGGGACGTGTGTCCGGGCTCCGATCAAGTTTTTGGCGCCGTTGCCGGGGAGGCAATAGTGTTTGATTCTACCTACCTAGCTATTTTTCAAAGGTCCTTTTAACAGACCCGTGTCCTCCACCGATAATATAAATAGTTAATTAAGTAATTAAATAAGCGTGGAATTATGCATGCATCCTTGGATAAACACGCTGCATGTCGAAATCCGTCGTTGCTCTGGCTGCCGACGAGCCTTCACATTAATATCATTATAACACTTCTCTGTATTTCCAGTTTGCACGGCTCCAATTTCCCTTGTAACTGTATTTCAACATTAAAACATTGTTGAGTGTTGTACGAATTATTTTTATATTCAAACGCACTTTCAATTTGTTTTTGCCACCTTTGCAAGAAAATAGCCAGCCAGCAAGCCCAGCATTATGAGATCCAGAATTTTGATTTATGTTTGTCAACTCGCCAAATATGCAATTTGTTTTCTACTTCAAAAAAGGAATTCGGCGTGGCATTTTTATCAAACATTAGGAGTCTTATGCAATTTGTTTTCTACTTTTTATGCAAGATCAGTAACTTCCTTTTTTTAATACATCAGAAAGCAGGAAACATGGGTCGCAGAACACGGATACACACGTCCTAATCGTTTAACCCCCAACACGGAGAAGCCATGTAACCATCAGAGCCCCAAAGCTGGAAAATAAAGAAAAATAAAAGGGGGATATGATGTAGTGGGATTTGAACCCGAGTCTCCACCGAGACAGCCGAGTGATTCAACCACTAGGATGAGCACCAAAGATCAGATTAATAACTTCTTGAACCACATTGTATACATTTCCACATTAAATAATTATTCTTTCGGGGAAATCGTAACTTGTATTATATATTATATATTACTTGTATTATATATTATATATTACTTGAAATAGTCAATAACTTGTATTATAAATTATGTAGCTTTTATTTTAGACTGAGGTTGGTAAATTTCAACGTTGTTTACGGGTGTTTTCTCACCACTGCTCGTTGTCCGACAGATGTGTGGTCAACGTGGTCAAGGGGCCGGTTTGGGGGTCCCTTGGGTTCGCCGAGTTCGCTTGTGCTCGGCGTGGGAGAGCTGAGGGGAAGCCTCGGCTCGGTGAGTCGTGCTCGGCCTCGGTCGGGTCGAGCTCGGCCTCGGTAGTACCCGCGTCGAGGGGTAGCCTCGGCGCCTTGCGATTGAGTCGGTGCTTGACCAGTCGTCCTCCGGGCGACTGCGTCGATGATGGCCGGCCGACGCCGAGGGGTAGCCTCTGCGTCTCGGATGTCTTTTTCCTGGACAGACGAAGAAACTCGTCAGGGAGGCCAGACCTAGGGTTCCGGCCAAAGCCCCTCCGATGCCTAAGTCAGATCAGGATCTGAAAGGATACTCAGCGGGGGAGATCCGGCTTGTGAAGAAGCCGGAGCGTCAACCCAGGCGGCGCGAGTATTGGGGGGAGGGGGGAAATGGAGTGGCGAAAGCCTAGGTCGTTGATGGAGTACCTCTGTGTGGGTTACCTCAGTTTTTTCCCTCTTGCTTCGTCGTCCTGGCCTTCCCCTTATAGGGTTCTTCCTGATTGCCCCACGTCCTGCCTCCTCTCACGTCCCCACGATCCGCATCCGCCTCCTCCCCTTCATGCGACGTCGTGAGGTGGCCCATTAACGGATCGTTAAGGATAATGATCGCGACATGTAAGTTTGAATTCCTTTTCTCTGGTGGTTGGTTCATTTAAAGTTCTTGCATGGCTTGGCTATCTACTTTTTATGCAAGATCAGTAACTTCCTTTTTTTGATACATTGGAAAGCAGGAAACATGTGTCGCAGAACACGGATACAGCCGTCCTAATCGCTTAACCCCCAACACGGAGAAGGCATGTATCCATCGGAGCCCCAAAGCTGGAAAATAAAGAAAAATAAAAAGGGGATATGGTGTAGTGGGATTCGAACCCGGGTCTCCACCGAGACAGCCGAGTGATTCAACCTCTAGGATGAGCACCAGAGATCAGACCAATAACTTCTTGAACCTCATTGTATAGATTTCCAAATTAAATAATTATTCTTTCGGGAATGGTAACTTGTATTATATATTATATATTACTTGTATTATATATTAGAGAATAATGGCTATCATACGCCATATGAGATATGCTCTTATACGCCCTCTCAAATAAAGCAACCAAGTACAACCAAGTACAAGCCCACATGGGCTTGTACTTGGTTGCTTTATGTGAGAGGGCGTATGAGAGCCTATCTCATATGGTGTATGATACCCATTAATCCCTATATATTATATATTACTTGAAATAGTCAATAACTTGTATTGTAAATTACGTAGCTTTTATTTTGGACTGAGGTTGGTAAATTTCAACGTACTTTCAAGAATTACGCTTATATTTTTAGAATGAGGTTGGTAAATTTCAATGTACTTTCAAGAATTAGGCGGGTGGAATTAGCAGTGTTATCTTGAATTTGGCGGTGTTCATGAAAATAGAGCTTAAATGTTTCGGAAAAAGTTGTGAAGTTGATATGTGGGTCATCCCCTCGTGTCATTTTGGGGAAGAACTCACCCGACCAGTTGACACTTCAACCGATCGGATAGCCTTTTCTTCCCTTTTCGTGTACTTCTGCTCATTCATTGAAGATCTTCTATTATTCCAGTGGGAGTTTGGATGATCTCTTATTTTTCTAGCGTTGGTACTGTCGTTAGCTTTCCAACGATAGGTCGCATGCCCAAATCTGATTTTTCTACATTTTCTAGAATTTTCTGAGCGCAGCTGGGTGCTGAAATTCTGGGCTGTCTGGAATTTGAACTTCAACCGATCGGGTGGGCTATCCAACCAATCGGTTCTGATCATTTTCAGAAGTTTAGTATCTATGTTTACTTCCACCCGATCGGTTGAACTTCCAACCGATCGGGTGGCCCTTTTTCAACAGTTTAGTGGGGTTTTGGACCCGAACTGTTAGGGTTTCGTGGGGGCCTATAAATATGAGATTGTGCACGACTTGTAAGGGGGTTCCCTCTAATTTTCGGGAGCTTTTCTGCCCCTTTCATGGGATTTTTAGATTAGTTTAGATTAGGGTTTCTCTTTCAATAAATCTTGTAATGGATTGATGGATTCAAATGCAAGATAAGTGTTTCTTTTCTTATTTCATTTGCTTTGTTTTTATTTTTAATAAGCTTGATGATGAATGTTTGTTTGGATTTATTATTGCTTTCTATCATGTTCTTCATCAGTGAGTAGTTCTTGATGAACCCTAATATGGGTTAGAGTAGGATTGATGCTTGGGATATTTCATTTGACTTGATTGCATGGCAAGTGTTTGATGGAATGTGTCAATGGGGATGTCTAGCGATCTGAGACCAAGCCGTATGGCAACACACTAGGTGTATTAGGGGGTTGGGCTCCAGATGCATGTCCCGTCAAGATCTGCTTTTATGTATGCTAGAGAAATCACATTCGACCTATTTGGTCATTAGGGTTATGCGGGGACATTTTATTGTCTTTGGCGGGAGAAAGACCGCCTCTGACCGTCGGGCCAAGGGGAAATAAAACGTGAGTTTGATCCCCTAGCCACAGTTCACACCCCTAGCATTAACATTGATTCCTCGCGCGTGGGAGCGGCTTGGATGAAATGTCGGGAGCTTTCGTTGCGAGCTTAGTGCTCTTGGAGATGGGCGGTGTTGGACATGGGAATGCCCACCGTCCGAACCCAGGTAGACCTAGTGTATCATCCTAGGCATCGACCGGAATATCGGGCCCATGTGACGCTAGGTACTGCTTTTAGAAGCAACGTCTCACCCTGGTCAAGTCGAATGCCAAGTGTCATGAGTGCTCTAGCCCGTGTTAGCGGGGATTCATTTCTTGTCTTTTACATTTCTTCCCTTTATTTCTACACTTCCACTCATATTATCCACGTAGCTCTCACACAACCTAGGTGAGGCTAGTCGCCATCAGGACATCCACCTCCCTGCGTTCGATATACCCGCACCCTACACTAACCGTGCACTTGTGGTAAAACGACACCGCACCCTAATCATAAACAGGGTGCCGTTCAAGTTTTTGGTGCCGTTGCCGGGGAGGCGTTCAGTTTGATATTATCTTAGCTTGGGTTCGTTAAACTAGGCATTAAAAAAAAACAAATACAATAACCAAGAAAAATTTTCCCCACCATTATATTATCTTTTTGTTATTATCTTGTACTATTGACGCTACTTTCTAGTTTTCTTATTTTTGTTGTCCAGGTATCTTTGCTATTACCATGTGGAGACCAAATTTCGATGCTCAGATAGGAGAATACTGTTTTGATCAGATTGCTCAGATGTGACAATACTATTTTGATGAGAGTGCTCAGATGGGAGATCGCCTTCTTGATGAGATTCTTGCACATCAGATTGAAATGCAAGCCAAAATTGAAAGGGGTGATTTTCAATTGGTATTGGTGAAGAGAGACCCTAAATTCATTGCTCTCATGCTTAAGGCTGCAATGATTTCCAAAGATATCAGTTCTGCTTCTTCATCTTATGGGCAAGAATCATCGCACATCATATTACCAGGGCCAGAATGTGCCATCGTCGATCCCACATCCAACGATACAGCTATTGCACATGAAGGGTGGATGGATGAAGAGGCAGTGGGGGAAGCAAAAATTGAATCATATGCGCCGCCAGAGGAGGACACATTTCAGAACTTATTGGATGGCCTTTTGGAGTTAGTAAGGTTAACGGGTTCAGTTAGCATTACAATGGGCGATGCATTTGAGCTACGCTTTGCATATTTTGTTATGAACCATGTTTCGGCTGCAGGAACAATTGGGGAGGACGTCCATATCAGTCTTGATTTTGTGGGGGGTAGACTACATTTTTGGATTGCCTGCGGGCATTCTCCTCCACACGATACATCCCCACAAGTTGACACACATGAGCGGCCAGCATACCATTCCAGAGAGAGCCTACATCGAGGGAAGATGATGAAGGAGAGGATGTACACACTTTCATGGTTGAGACCACCATCCAATTGGCCACCGTAGACACATCTCATGCCGATGTCCCATTTTTTTCCATACTACCACTTGGATGACAATGCATTTTTTGTTGATGATTGGGAGGATGGGGTGATTTCTCTAGGGTCCGTGGGAGAGGCTTCTCATCTTAATTTGGATACCCCACATGAGTCCTACGGGAGCACCGAGGAGACTACAGAGTATGAGCAATCGTCGAGGAGAATGTGCATGAGGGCTTGGGTACAATGGTCCACTTCATGGAGCCTGAGTCACATCCACCTGTATCGTCACTCTCTACTTCTTCTATGGCTGAGCATCTACTTGAGCATATTGCCCCTATTCAAGGAGATTTTCATACTCACTCTCACTCCACTTTTGAATCTCGCTTTTCACTTCCTATTTCTTTAGACGCATATATTTTTGACACACCATATCTCTAGGAGGACACATGACCTACTTCCCTTGAGGTATGCTGTGGTGCGTTACTACTGGAGAGCCACTTCTCATGGAGAGCGAGGATTTGGTCGTCACTAGCACAGAGGATAGCGACCCATTCTCAGGGAGTATTCATCACCCTTTTATTATTTTTCCATCGTATGTTGACGATTATCTCTGTGATACATTTATTTTAGGAAATGATTTCTTGCCATGGGCTAATGCATCTCATTCTTTGCAGGTTATAGGTGGACACATACGAGGGATGCTTGGAGGTGCATTGCTTGGGTCCATTGGCACATGTGGCACATTGCTTCTGGCGGAGCCACATCAGGAGCAGTTAGAGCAGCTACCTGCCCCACTCCAAATTCTGGATCCACCTATGCTCAGGTGTATCCTAATCTAGTAGCGTAAATATTTACCGCTTTCTAATTTAGATTAGAATAATCTCGTCTCCTCTCATTAGCGAGGGGAGCGTATCTATGGTTTGCTTTTGCATCATAATAAGCCATCATGTTGTGCCCTTGTATCATTTCACCCACATCACTCTATCCTTGTTCTTTTGGCACTTTTTTCTTGGCCCCGTTATCATTTTTCTCCATGAGACCCCTACTACATCCAAAGGGTGGTGATGCCTGTTTTGTCTATTATTCACTCCCCCCTTTATCTTTTATGTCCTGTATTGGATTTTCATATCTTTTGGGCATAGCTTATATTAGCTTAGGGGAGAGTATCACCCATAGTCATTTTTGTTATTTTTGATGCATTTTCCCTCCCATTTTATCTTTGCCCTCTCATGAGTGATCTTATTGCATTGATGGAAATATAAGCTTTAGCTTTGGGGAGTTACATTCCACGCATGTTTCCTTTATTTTCTTCTATTTTTCACCTTTTTCATGCATCAAATATTTTTCTTTTCATTTTATGCATCATTCCCATCATGCATTTTTCTTTCACCATATCATTCTTGCCTCTTTTAAGAGATGAACCCTCAATGATATTTTTCCACCATGCTTCACTTTTCGCATTTGAGCACCTTTTTACATCACGCTATTTCTTTGATTATTCAATGCTCATATATATGTTTTGCCATCTTTTGGGTTTATTTGCTATATTCCAAGATTGTTGGTTGTGATTGTGTTTAAGGCATGCTTCTATCTATATATCATATTTTAACATGCCCCTCTATTTGAAGTTCCTAGATTTTCACGCTTCATTTCCAAGAAACGGTTATTTTACCATCCTACCCCCGTGGTTCTAACTCTTGCATGAAATACTATATTGGTACTCTTATCGCATGTGTTAGCTACCTTTCAACGGGAATAGGATACCACACCTTTGTTCCGTGCTTTAATTCATGGAGGATTTTCTTGCCATGCTTGGATTTCTCAAAATTTCTCTTTTGTTTTACTTTGTACATTCTCCCTCGTCGTGCATCGTTCTCCAATTTGGGGCAGTGCACACTTTTCATTTTCCACAAAAAAAACATTACCAACTAAACAGTTTTCTACATATTTTTGTATAATGGTCCTTCGGGCATGTTCGTAACCCGACGCCCTAAAGCCATCTAGCTTGGGATGCGTAGGCCGCCCTTGCATTCCATTGTGATTCGGCAAGTTTGCAAGACAAAAATATTAAAATCAAATCAAAAACAACAAAAAACAAACCAAAAACCAAAAATATGTATATATGCCACATTCTCCCCTTTTCCTTCGCTCTCCACATCTCCTATATTTGAGAGCACCAATGTATATAGGGAAGGCGATAGTTTGTACAAAGTGATCTTTCCACATCTTCTCCATCTCCTTTTGAAAATACAAGCAATGCGAGAAAGTGGTTCAAAAATAAAAAACGACAAGTGTGTATGGTGACCGGCGCCCCGTTTACGGTTTGGGCGCGGTGTCGTTTTACCGCAAGTGCACGGTTAGTGTAGGGTGCGGGTTTATCGAACTCAGGGAGGTGGATGGCTTGAGTGGCTACTAGCCTCGCCTAGGTCGTGTGCTAGCTACGCGGATGATATGGGTGAAGTGTAGAAATAAAAGAAAGAAATGAAAATGACACGAAATGAATCCCCGCTAACACGGGCTAGAGCACTCATGACACTTGGCATTTGACTTGATCCAGGGTGAGACATTGCCCCAAAAGGTGGTACCTAGCGTCCATGGCCCGATATTCCGGTCGGTGCCAAGCACGATAGGCCTACCCGGTTCCGGACGGTGGGCATTCCCATGTCCATTAACACCTTCCGAAACCGGGAGCATTAAGGTCACAATGATATCTCCCAACACTTCGTCCAAGCCGCTCCCGCGCGCGAGGACTCGATGTCAACGCTCGGGGCGTGAGCTATGGCTAGGGAGTCAACCGCCAAGTTTATTCCCCCTTGGCCCGACGGTCAGAGGCGGTCTTTCTCCTGCCAATGACAATGAAACACCCCCGCGTAACCCTAATGGCCAAATAGGTCAAATGTGATTTCTAGCAATACATCGAAGCGGATCTTGACAGGACAAGCACCGGACCCCAATCCCCAACACATCTAGTGTGTTGCCATACGAATTGGACCCAGATTGCTAGAAATCCCCATTGACACATTTCATCGAACACATGCCATGCAACCAAGTCAAATGAAACAACCCAAGCATCAATCCTACCCTAACCCGTATTAGGGTTCATCGACACTACTCAATGGTGAATAACATATAAACAAACAACACAAAAGACATATAAACTTTCACCATCAAGAAAAATAAACACAATACAAACAATGGAGAAAAAGAGAGGAAAATACTTATCTTGAGTTGAATCGTCAATCCAATACAAGACTTATTGAGCAAAAGACCTAATCTAAACTAACCTAGAACTCACAAGAGAAGGGGGGGGGGGGGGGCAAAAAGCCCTAAAAACTCCAGGAGATTCCCCTCAAGTCGGCCAGCCTCGTGTATTTATACCCCCACTTCGAAACCCTAATGGTTCGGGTCCAAACCCGCAGGAAAAGCGCCACCCGATCGGTTGACAAGTCAACCGATCGGGTGATCTGTTACAAATAGTAAACAGAAAACTGCAGACTTTCACCCAGTCATATGAACCGGTCGGGTGAGTTTTTGAGTGACCGGTTGGATCTTGGCGCCGTCGGGTGAAGCGATCGGTTTGGTGCCCGTGTCTTCAGCTCCTCATCTTCAGCTACAGATGAACCGATCGGGTGAGAGTCACCCGATCGGTTGGCATTTTGCTCGAAAAGACAGAGAACAGGCCCCGGCTGAACCGGTCTGTGAACCGGTCGGGTGACTTGCATATGGGCTCTGGCTGAGACCGGGTGGTGCACGCGTGCATCACCCGATCGGTTGGAGATGACCAACCGACCGGGTGAGGGGCTGAAAGATGAATTCTTCGACGTTTGACCCTCTTGATCACGCGTGACTCCTCCTGTTGCTCCGGGGACTTGAGATATCATCGTTAAACGCCCCGTACGTGGTCAACCTCCTGCAAACATGGATAAACAAAGAAAAGTGAAAGAAAAGGAGAAAATACGAGAAAACGAATAAAAGACGGCAAAAAACACGGGGAAACACAAAAGAAAACGTGCGTGAATATATGAAATATAAACGCACGTCAAAATCCCCCAAGCTGAACTCTTCCTCGTCCTCGAGGAAGACGAGTGAGAGTAGGAGCTCGGAGGGGAAAAATAGAGAGGAAGAAAGAAAAAGAAAACTCTATATCCTAGATCGCCCATAAGGGCCAACAAAATCAAAAATGACACACCAAGCAAGCGAACGCCAAATCACATCACTAAACCAAGGAATACGAGTCCAGACGAGTGCCGTGGGCCCACACGGTGAAGCGCGAGTGAGTGCGGTCGTGTGCTAGCAGACGGTGTCACTATCTACGATGTGCAATAAAGCTCCATATACACATACCCAAAGAAAGACCCAAATATCGATTCAAATTGAATTAAGCGGTGAATATATGGTTCAAGCATGCATGAGAATAGAGAGAGAATCGAAACATATCATGCGTCAGGGACTCCACAACTAGGGTTAAGGAAATCACCACACTAAAGCCTAGATAATAGCTAAAAAGTTCCTAAGCCAAGTGTTTTCGAAAACGATGGGGGTTGAGATGATGTGGAGAAGAACACTCGGTGCAAATTCTCGCCTTCCCTTTATTGTCGGCAAGTAGGAAAAATATTCACACTGGAATTTTTTTGGGTTTTGGGTATTTGTATTTTTTTTGGATTTTTGGCTATACAATTTCTTTTATTCATTTCTTTCTTTTTGGGTTTTTCTTTTCTTTTCTCCTTTTTTGGATTTTTGGATATTGGGGTATATACATGTGTACTCTCCCAAGTGGGAGAACGGTACACGACGAGGGGGTTTACACCAAGTAAAACAAAAAAGAAATCGGAATCTAAACACTTAGGCAAAGGAAACTATTCTCGCTAATTAGAGCATGGGCTAAGTGGGTTATCCTAGTCCTTAATTGTGGAATCCCGACACATGCGAATTGAAATATACGCTATAAATATAGCATGCATATAGAAGCAGACAGTAGAAGCAGATACCGCACATTCAAATCGAAGCATGATAATCTAGGGGTCAACCAAGGATATGTATATAAATCAAAATCACAAAATAGAAGTACACCCCTAGCTAGTCACGACAAACAACTCACACAAAAGCAAGGTGAACCCACAAAGCATGAAATGCAATGGACTCGGCTTCCTAGGGTTAGTGAATGTGATTATCGAAGCTATGCTAAGTGTGCTTGTGATTTTCGTGGCAATTCATCATAGGGTTCATCTCTAGGAGAAAGAGATAAAAAGAAGAAAAAAAAAGAAAAAGAAAAACACGGAGAAAAACGACTCAAATAACGAAGAAAAAGAGACAAAAGACGCACGAAGTGCGACTCCCCCAAGCTAAAACTTGCATTGTCCTCAATGCAATAGTAGTGAATACGGGAGGGCAATGAAAATGGGGGGGAGTTACGCACCGACACAAAAAAATGAAAAACACGAAAAACACATGAGCAAAACTAAAAAATAAAGAAAAAGAAACACTAAAATAAAAAATATAAAACACGACAAAAGAACACATAGACACAGACACACAACAACGACACGCAAAAACATGCACACAAAAGTCGATTTCCCCCAAGCTGAACATAACAATGCTAGCAAAATGATATGATCAATGGGGAAGTAGAGATATGCTAGGGGGGAAATCGGAAAAGAAAGAAATCAAAATGTAGGAGAGACAGTGTGCTCATTCTCCTCGGAAGAGGATGTGGGGTGAAATGAAAGAAGGGCACGACATGAAGGGTTATTATGATGCAAAAGCAAATCCTAGATACGCTCCCCTCGCTAATGAGAGGAGACGAGATTATTCAAATCTAAACTAGAAAGCGGTAAATTTTTACACTATTGGATTAGGATACACCTGAGCATAGGCAGATCCAAGATCTGGAGTGGGGCAGGTAGCTGCTCTAACTGCTCCTTCTGTGGCTCCGCTAGAAGCATTGTGCCACGTGTGCCAATGGACCCACGCAATGCACCTCCAAGCATCCTTAGTAGGTAACCACCTGTGACCTGCAAAGGATGAGGTGCATTAGTCCATGGCAAGAAATTATTTCCCAAAATAAATGTATCCCAGAGATAGTCGCCGGTAAATGATGGTAAAATATATGAAATGTGGCGAACACTCCCTGGAAATGGTATGTTATCCTCTGTGCTAGCGACGATCAAATCCCCGCTCTCCATGTGAAGTTGCTCTCCAGGCGGTGACACACCGCAGCATACCTCAAGGGAAGTCGATCCTGTGTCCTGCGAGAGATATGGCGTATCAAAAATATATGAGTCTAAAGAAATAGGACGTGAAAAGCGAGACTCAAATGTGGAGTGAGAGTGAGTATGAAAATCTCCCTGAATAGGGGCAATATGCTCAAGTAGATGCTCAGCCGCAGAAGAAGTGGAGCGTGACGGTAGAGGTAGATGTGGCTCGGGCTCCATGAAGTGGACGATCGTATCCAAGTCCTCATGCACATCCTCCTCGACGATATGCTCATGCTTCTCCATCTGCTCGATGTCCTGAATGACATCCTCATGGTTGACCACCGACCAAGGAGGAAGCTGTGACAGAGATGGCTGTGGAGGTGGATGTGGAGCGGACCCCCTCGTATGTGTTGGGGTTTTGGCGGACCCCCAGAGCTCGGATCCGTATCCGTCCTAAGTCGGACGGACCACGGAGGCACAAAAGCGCAGCGGAAAAACAGAAATCAAAATTTCTAGACTAGCTAAACAATTTAGCTAGGCTCTGGGGAGCCAGAACCCAGCCCGATCTATGCCGACTTGGAGTGGGTCTGACCACTCCAAGAAGGATCTACACTAAGCGACTAATTAAAATTACGCTAAAAAACGCTTAATCACATACCCGGAATCTTGGCCCTGGAGCAGGCAAGATGTACCGCACCGTCTTGAGAAGCTCCTCGTACCCGAGCCGCGTTGACCCGATCTCCCTGAGCTGCCTCGCACCCTCGCACCGATCCGCCCGAGCCGCTTTCGCCTCCGAGCCGATCACACGCGGTAGAAAGTTTCACTTGAGAAGAAACCCGCGTCTTAGACGTCCGGATCAGATCCAAACCCCCTTCGTAGTCGTGCTAGGACTACTCCGGAGAATAGGAAAGTAGAGAGAGAGATTTAGTCGCGGACCGAGCTTGCTCAATAATTTGGAGCTACCCGATCGTTGACTGGTGTGTATTTCAACGAGGAGAGTGCACCCCTATTTATATAGGGAGTGAGCACTCACCCTCTTGTTGCGGGCAATGTGGGACAATCCACATGAAGAGAAAAGCCAATTAAGCCATTTGGCTTAATTTCAATTTTTAAAGTTAGCCTTTCACAAAGTCAAACTTTAACGAACTAATTCTCCTCACACACTAAACTTCAGACACCAAACAAGCTATCAATCAGAAGAGCTTGGAATGGTGAACGCGTAGGAACTGACGGTGTCGAATTTCGACTTCGTTTGACCCCTCAAACAATTGCTCAAAGTTTAGCAATTTCCACAAAATTCGTAGCCGTCATTTGGGTTTCAAAAACCCTAATTTTAACTTAAGTTGCGGGCGCGCCCGCTAGGCTTAGCGGGCGCGCCCGCCCAAGGAAGCTAGGGCGGGCCGCCCGCCCGCTGCTGCAGCGGGCGGGCGCCCGCTGCCGCAGCGGGCCGTGCCCGCTGCAACAGCGGGCCGCGCCCGCTTGCAGCGGGCGCTGGCCCGCTGCATGCAGCGGGCCGTGCCCGCTGCATCAGCGGGCGCTGGCCCGCTGTGCAGCGGGCCACGCCCGCTGATGCAGCGGGCCGCGCCCGCTGTGCAGCGGGCGTGCGCCCGTTGCAACCAGCGGGCGTCGCCCGTTTTGCCCTTGCACACGGGCCTCTTGGCCCGGTGGGTCTAACCCACTTCCCCTTGAACTCTTTCTGCGTTTCTGGGCTCGTTTGAGCTCCGATTTGGACGCGGTTTGAACCTGTGTTTAGACCGAGACGATCCCGTCATCCAGGTAACCCTTTCCAACAAGTTTGTTCCTACAAAATTCGTCGTAACTAATTTACAACACGTTTAGTTAACGTTAGCATCTAATGCAACGTTGTGTCCCTATTGCTATTGCGACTAACTTTCACAACTCAACTTGTGAATATCATCAAATGATATTTCTCTCTATTCTATATTCCTATTACTAAGACACGAGTACTACTCGGTGTGAGACCCTACAGCCTGACCTTACTACAGGTTGGGGCTCGAAACCCCTAGACGACGGTCACTACGAGCAGTAGCTGTCGTCCCTGTTTCAGAGTCATCATAACGTGATCGACCCTTTGACAAAAGTATCATAGGGTTTGCATTGGCTGTGTCAGTGATGAATTCCGTTAGATAAAATCCCTTCGTCAAGACTGTGTTTGATGTTGGCCTAGGGTATGGTTTTCTGTCAACCCTATCAGACAACATTGGTCAGTATACGGCGGTCTTTATTGTATACACGTTGTACTACTTGCAACGTACCCCGGCCGAGGATTAACATAAAGACCGTACTGAGCCTATAACACTAACTTCCCTTTAATGGAAGTGACGAATCCCATCTTAGTCACTTACTCACCTTGTGAGCTTCAGGTGCAACCCAACCTAAGATCTTTCATCAGGACTGGTCCTCGAAGCTAGATCATGGGTCTAAGCTACACCGTCCGCTCACAGGTTGGTACAGATGACTTCAGGTCTTAAGGATCAACTAACCTATCATCACCCTAGAGTTATTAAAGACAGATCATTAAAGTTAACCATTTAATAACTCTATCTTGGTCGTTCAGTGAACTCATTCTCCAATGAGCACCTGTGTCTCGTCTCCGACTTCAGCAAGTCGAATGACTATGAGATCATCATTACCCGAAGGTAAGACGAAGACACAGTGATCTATCCGATGTGTCGATATCCAGTTCTCGACACATCTATGATCACGAACCGTTTTAGACTTACGTTTCTATTCGGTCTCTTACTTACTCATAATCGAGATCTCATCTAGATATGTAAGGACCTAACTCTAAGTCTATGGATATTATCTAAGTATGTTAATACAAACGATCTTATACTTAGAATAATACGTACCATATACAGTATGAACAAGACGTATAATCAAGATAAATTGCCTCATGGGCATATATCTTCCTACATCTCCCACTTGCACTTAGGCTATTTATCTCGGTATCTCATGCCGTTATAGCATATCAGTCACTTTGACATTTGATATGGCAAACCTAAGAATGGTTCTACTAATAAGTATCTACAACAAATTTTAATGGATTGAAATTTCATCTCTTGATCACACAGGGTTGATCCTTTGGAAGAATGATCTGGATCAATTTTCCTAACTTCGTATAGCTAACAGTTATCGTATACGATTTAGATGTGGGGTCTAACATTTCCGTAAGTCAGTTCTAGCTCACTCCACTTTACTGTGTCAATATGTCAAGTACATATTTGACACCCTAAGTCTCTATATATATGTGATTAAATCAAAACAATTTTGACTTAATGATTTATATAGAAGATTCATTAAAGTGAAAAATCCTTTTTACTTAGTCCGGAAAAAAACCGGAACTAAGTATACTTACTTGCTCCCACTGACTTTGAGAATTACCTGGTTAAATTACTTCAACATAATAACTAAATCATATTTAGATTTATGTGCAAAAATAACCTTTTGGTAAGTGCCTTAGATGGAATGTACAAGTGTCAGATTCGGTTTGACGAATGAGTCAAGTTAAGATCGTTTTAAGGAATCTTGACATTGACTCGTTCAATCAAAACGTTCTACACTGTACTTATTCCTTTAATCACATTTAGTATTAACTCTTTTAATAACTAAATGCAGATAATCAAGAATTAATCTTGATATGCGTATTATTGTGATCGCACACAATTTATACGCTCCCCTGGAACCTACACTTAACTACTGATTGACTTCAGACATTTAGTCAGCTTCAAAATCAATATTATCGAAGCTAAACACCATTATTCGAAAATATACGCAACCATCACAGAAAAGCCACATCCACAGAATTTTTAAGCCAATTCAATTTCAATTGCAACAACCGAGACATCCATTCCAAAACAACGGGTTCATAAAAGGAACCTTAATTTGTTTATCAAAAATAAACTTTGAGTGCAAAGCACTCATTCATTGTTTTCGATCCTTAAAGATGATACATTTTATTCAAATAAGAAAAATATCATCTCCATCACGATCATTGTCTCCAGAAGTCTTTGAGCGGTCCCAGCAGCAACTGTTGCTTTGATTGCCGACCGATCTCTGTACTTCTCCAATCTCCAGTTCTTATTAGCCACCTGTATACAGTACACAGATGTCTATAAGTTTCTCATACTTATATGAATGGAAATAATTGCATTTAATTGAATTTTAATTTGTACCTGAGGTAGAGGCATCAGTATGCCCCTTCTTCTTCTCTGCAAGATAGATCTTGCAGTTCCTCTTCCAGTGGCCAATCTTGTGGCAATGGAAGCACTCAGATTTCGACGGGGCCCCTTTGTTCTTTTTCTTCCCATTCTTAGCCTTCGCAGGTTGTGGGACCTGCCTCTTCTTCCCTTTGCCTTTCGGCTGGTCGGAAGTAGCAGAGCCAACAACCAGTGCAGCCGGCTTCTTATGAATCTCCTCAAACTGCCGGAGCATATTGAGGAGACCCGGAAGATCCGTCTCAAGGCTGTTCATTATAAAGCCAGTTATAAAAGGCTTGAAATCGGGAGTCAAAGACTTTAGGATAATGTCCGTGGACATCTCATTGTCCAAGACAAAACCTAACTGGGCCGCATCCTCCACGTACCCGATCATCTTGATAACATGATCCTGTACGGGTTCCGTCCCCATCTTGGTGCCCCAGAGGTTGCTAGTGGCCTCGAACTTGGCAGCACGAGATCGCTTGCCGTACAACTCTTGTGCGTTGAGGAGCATGCTTTGAACATCCATATGTTCATGCTTCCTCTGCAACTCGTTGGTCATCGAAGCCAGAGTAAGGCACCTGGCCTTCTCTGCATCCCTCTGGTACAATTTGTAGGCTTCCTTCTCTTCGTGGGTCGAATCTTCATCGGGCTTATCTGGAGCGTCCTCGAACAGTACGTATCCTATTCCGGCTAGGGAAAGGACCAACTTGATGTTCCTAAGCCAGTCTTTGTAGTTCGTTCCATCCAGCACGTTCTTCTCAACCATGTATCTAAGTCCCGAATCCATTCTGTATTTTATAGATACTATAGTTAGTAAATGTTCGTAGTATAGTTTTAATGGTTTTAATAAAACTATATTCTCCCACTAAATTTATTTAAAGCCATAATAATAAACAATTTATTATAAAATAATATTTGTGAGAGAGGGATCCGACTACCCTGAGTCTGACAACCTTGAGTGTATCTCAACAAGTTGTCCGACTCTGCAGTCGGTAGACGAACTCGTCGTCAATCATATTTACTATGATTCCCTATCGATTTTTACCCCTAGTCATTTGTGATCATGAGTGTGCTCAACCGGATCACAATGGCTAGCCTAGTCGGACCCTTGTTTTCGTGTCTAGCCTGACTTGCCCCTTTGCTCGGTGTATGCACGACGCGCCGGTTTGGGTCAGGTCTTAGACTACATTCTTGGTTAGACTTACGCCGAAGCTCGAGGGATGAGACAACGGTTTCAGTCAGGTTAAGATGTCAATCAAGAAATCGGTTTCTATAAGATTGACATGTCACGGCTTGAGTGTAGCTCAACAACCGGAACATGTTTCTTACAGTTGCCAACTCCTAAAACAAGGAGGGCTACGATTTATCTTGAACAAGATTATTATCGTATTGACTTAGGTATAGTCGATGGACTTACATAGTCATGAATCGACTCCTTGCGGTCCAGCGGACGCGGCTAGGGAATTGACTAAGCCAGGACCACTTGTTACCCAGTCTAGCTAGGTTGGTCCAAAAACTTTAGCCAAGCACATTGACCGACATCATGATCCATTGAAGGAGTTGTCATCAATCTTATGTTTTCCAAACAACTAAATGGCTTTTATTAAAAGAACTAGTTAATCCTTATCAACTAGTGGATCCTAAAAATTCAAAATTTTTCAGATTTGTTGAACATCTTTTATTAAGTCCTTATCAACTATAAGGTTCTACGTTCAACTTACTACCCCAATCTAATTAGGATTTATAAAACAATTCAACATTTTTGTCTCTTATGAAAATCATTATTTAAACATTTTAATGAAATGATTTACAAACAAAGGGACTATCCTAATCAGGTATTAGGTTCGCTTGTTGTTTTGTTTTATCAAACATAGCATGTCACTATCATGTTTTAATGGCTAACCTAACAAGGTTTGTGAATACATTATTCAACATGAAATGAAGCAACTAACTTTATCCACATAAAAGAGAGTTTCATTTTTAGTGACATATAAAATGCATTTGCAAGTTTAAAATTATCTATATATAATACAAACATGCAAATCTAAATTTTAACACTTTAAAATTAAAGATTAAAATTTTTAAAGTCTCCCAAAAATTTTATCGCATAAAACTAGGTCGTTCAAAATTATCTAATAATTTTAAACCTAGGCCTTTTAAAAATTTTTTAACCTTATTTCTAAAATTAAAATATCACATAAAAATTTTAGAAACATCTATGTAGTAAAAGAAATTAATTTTATATTACATCTCATGAAATAAAATTATTTCTATTATTTACATATTTAAAACAATTTTAAAAACTCTTTTAAAATCTTTTAGAAATCCTTTTTAGAAGCTTTCAAATAAAGTTTAAAGATTTCTAACTTTATGTAACTAAAGAAAAATTCTTAATTTTCCAAAAATAAAATTTTCTAAAGTTTACATAAACTTTAAACACCTTTTAAAATTTTTTTTTTTAATGTCTCATAAAAATTTACAAAGTGTTTAAAACATAGTAGACTACTTTTAGATTTATCGCATAAAAATAATTGTCCCAAAATTAAACAAATTTCCGTGTTGCAAAATTAATTTTTGAAACACAAAATTATTTTCAAAACCAAAAAAAAGTTTTGAACATGCAAGCTAAGCATTTTTAATAATTTAAAAAATCGCTATAGTAGATCTATAGCATAACCGTGGCTCTGATACCACTGTTGGGGTTTTGGCGGACCCCCAGAGCTCGGATCCGTATCCGTCCTAAGTCGGACGGACCACGGAGGCACAAAAGCGCAGCGGAAAAACAGAAATCAAAATTTCTAGACTAGCTAAACAATTTAGCTAGGCTCTGGGGAGCCAGAACCCAGCCCGATCTATGCCGACTTGGAGTGGGTCTGACCACTCCAAGAAGGATCTACACTAAGCGACTAATTAAAATTACGCTAAAAAACGCTTAATCACATACCCGGAATCTTGGCCCTGGAGCAGGCAAGATGTACCGCACCGTCTTGAGAAGCTCCTCGTACCCGAGCCGCGTTGACCCGATCTCCCTGAGCTGCCTCGCACCCTCGCACCGATCCGCCCGAGCCGCTTTCGCCTCCGAGCCGATCACACGCGGTAGAAAGTTTCACTTGAGAAGAAACCCGCGTCTTAGACGTCCGGATCAGATCCAAACCCCCTTCGTAGTCGTGCTAGGACTACTCCGGAGAATAGGAAAGTAGAGAGAGAGATTTAGTCGCGGACCGAGCTTGCTCAATAATTTGGAGCTACCCGATCGTTGACTGGTGTGTATTTCAACGAGGAGAGTGCACCCCTATTTATATAGGGAGTGAGCACTCACCCTCTTGTTGCGGGCAATGTGGGACAATCCACATGAAGAGAAAAGCCAATTAAGCCATTTGGCTTAATTTCAATTTTTAAAGTTAGCCTTTCACAAAGTCAAACTTTAACGAACTAATTCTCCTCACACACTAAACTTCAGACACCAAACAAGCTATCAATCAGAAGAGCTTGGAATGGTGAACGCGTAGGAACTGACGGTGTCGAATTTCGACTTCGTTTGACCCCTCAAACAATTGCTCAAAGTTTAGCAATTTCCACAAAATTCGTAGCCGTCATTTGGGTTTCAAAAACCCTAATTTTAACTTAAGTTGCGGGCGCGCCCGCTAGGCTTAGCGGGCGCGCCCGCCCAAGGAAGCTAGGGCGGGCCGCCCGCCCGCTGCTGCAGCGGGCCGTGCCCGCTGCATCAGCGGGCGCTGGCCCGCTGTGCAGCGGGCCACGCCCGCTGATGCAGCGGGCCGCGCCCGCTGTGCAGCGGGCGTGCGCCCGTTGCAACCAGCGGGCGTCGCCCGTTTTGCCCTTGCACACGGGCCTCTTGGCCCGGTGGGTCTAACCCACTTCCCCTTGAACTCTTTCTGCGTTTCTGGGCTCGTTTGAGCTCCGATTTGGACGCGGTTTGAACCTGTGTTTAGACCGAGACGATCCCGTCATCCAGGTAACCCTTTCCAACAAGTTTGTTCCTACAAAATTCGTCGTAACTAATTTACAACACGTTTAGTTAACGTTAGCATCTAATGCAACGTTGTGTCCCTATTGCTATTGCGACTAACTTTCACAACTCAACTTGTGAATATCATCAAATGATATTTCTCTCTATTCTATATTCCTATTACTAAGACACGAGTACTACTCGGTGTGAGACCCTACAGCCTGACCTTACTACAGGTTGGGGCTCGAAACCCCTAGACGACGGTCACTACGAGCAGTAGCTGTCGTCCCTGTTTCAGAGTCATCATAACGTGATCGACCCTTTGACAAAAGTATCATAGGGTTTGCATTGGCTGTGTCAGTGATGAATTCCGTTAGATAAAATCCCTTCGTCAAGACTGTGTTTGATGTTGGCCTAGGGTATGGTTTTCTGTCAACCCTATCAGACAACATTGGTCAGTATACGGCGGTCTTTATTGTATACACGTTGTACTACTTGCAACGTACCCCGGCCGAGGATTAACATAAAGACCGTACTGAGCCTATAACACTAACTTCCCTTTAATGGAAGTGACGAATCCCATCTTAGTCACTTACTCACCTTGTGAGCTTCAGGTGCAACCCAACCTAAGATCTTTCATCAGGACTGGTCCTCGAAGCTAGATCATGGGTCTAAGCTACACCGTCCGCTCACAGGTTGGTACAGATGACTTCAGGTCTTAAGGATCAACTAACCTATCATCACCCTAGAGTTATTAAAGACAGATCATTAAAGTTAACCATTTAATAACTCTATCTTGGTCGTTCAGTGAACTCATTCTCCAATGAGCACCTGTGTCTCGTCTCCGACTTCAGCAAGTCGAATGACTATGAGATCATCATTACCCGAAGGTAAGACGAAGACACAGTGATCTATCCGATGTGTCGATATCCAGTTCTCGACACATCTATGATCACGAACCGTTTTAGACTTACGTTTCTATTCGGTCTCTTACTTACTCATAATCGAGATCTCATCTAGATATGTAAGGACCTAACTCTAAGTCTATGGATATTATCTAAGTATGTTAATACAAACGATCTTATACTTAGAATAATACGTACCATATACGGTATGAACAAGACGTATAATCAAGATAAATTGCCTCATGGGCATATATCTTCCTACAGTATGTGGTCGTGGTGTCGTCGTCCTCACGCACATCCTCCTCGCCGGTATGCATAAGCTCTGTGGTCTCCTCGGTGCTCTCATAGGACTCATATGGGGTATCCAAATAAAGATGACAAGTCTCTCCCACAGATCCTAGAGAAATCTCCCCATCCTCACTATCATCATCAAAAAATACGTCGTCATCCAAGTGGTAGTGTGGGAAAATTGGGGCATCGGTATGAGATGTGTCTATGGTGGCCGATGAGATGGTGGTCTCAACCATGAAAGTGGGTATATCCTCTCCTTCATCCTCTCTCCTCGGTGTAGGCTCGGTGATTGGTACCATCAAGTTTTGTAACATTTGGCCTTGGTTAAACATGGCACTTTCAAGGAGAGACACGAGGCTTGATTTTTCTTGTGTTGGTGGAGGGATATAAGGTTGAGGAAATGGATGTGAGGTGTTTGGGCAATGGTTGTGGGAAAATGTATGGCCTTGGTGTAGGGGGAGGCTCTCAAGCGTATATGTGCAATCATAATACACGTGCCCCGCCATCCCACAAGTCTCACAAACCACAACTGGATAAGGATCGTATCCTCCCATCTGAGCATCGAAATTTGATCTCCACATGGTAATATCAAAGATACCTGGACAACAAAAATAAGAAAACTAGAGAGGAGCGTCAATAGCACAAGAAAATAACAAAAAGATAATATAATGGTGGGGAAAATTTTCTTGATTATTGAATATTTTTTTTTTCAAATTTTTTTTTTGTTTTTATGCGTAGTCTAACGAACCCAAGCTACGCTAATATCAAACCGAACGCCTCCCCGGCAACGGCGCCAAAAACTTGACCGGCGCCCCGTTTACGGTTTGGGCGCGGTGTCGTTTTACCGCAAGTGCACGGTTAGTGTAGGGTGCGGGTTTATCGAACTCAGGGAGGTGGATGGCTTGAGTGGCTACTAGCCTCGCATAGGTCGTGTGCTAGCTACGCGGATGATATGGGTGAAGTGTAGAAATAAAAGAAAGAAATGAAAATGACACGAAATGAATCCCCGCTAACACGGGCTAGAGCACTCATGACACTTGGCATTTGACTTGATCCAGGGTGAGACATTGCCCCAAAAGGTGGTACCTAGCGTCCATGGCCCGATATTCCGGTCGGTGCCAAGCACGATAGGCCTACCCGGTTCCGGACGGTGGGCATTCCCATGTCCATTAACACCTTCCGAAACCGGGAGCATTAAGGTCACAATGATATCTCCCAACACTTCGTCCAAGCCGCTCCCGCGCGCGAGGACTCGATGTCAACGCTCGGGGCGTGAGCTATGGCTAGGGAGTCAACCGCCAAGTTTATTCCCCCTTGGCCCGACGGTCAGAGGCGGTCTTTCTCCCGCCAATGACAATGAAACACCCCCGCGTAACCCTAATGGCCAAATAGGTCAAATGTGATTTCTAGCAATACATCGAAGCGGATCTTGACAGGACAAGCACCGGACCCCAATCCCCAACACATCTAGTGTGTTGCCATACGAATTGGACCCAGATTGCTAGAAATCCCCATTGACACATTTCATCGAACACATGCCATGCAACCAAGTCAAATGAAACAACCCAAGCATCAATCCTACCCTAACCCGTATTAGGGTTCATCGACACTACTCAATGGTGAATAACATATAAACAAACAACACAAAAGACATATAAACTTTCACCATCAAGCAAAATAAACACAATACAAACAATGGAGAAAAAGAGAGGAAAATACTTATCTTGAGTTGAATCGTCAATCCAATACAAGACTTATTGAGCAAAAGACCTAATCTAAACTAACCTAGAACTCACAAGAGAAGGGGGGGGGGGCAAAAAGCCCTAAAAACTCCAGGAGATTCCCCTCAAGTCGGCCAGCCTCGTGTATTTATACCCCCACTTCGAAACCCTAATGGTTCAGGTCCAAACCCGCAGGAAAATCGCCACCCGATCGGTTGACAAGTCAACCGATCGGGTGATCTGTTACAAATAGTAAACAGAAAACGACAAACTTTCACCCGGTCATATGAACCGGTCGGGTGAGTTCTTGAGTGACCGGTTGGATCTTGGCGCCGTCGGGTGAAGCGATCGGTTTGGTGCCCGTGTCTTCAGCTCCTCATCTTCAGCTACAGATGAACCGATCGGGTGAGAGTCACCCGATCGGTTGGCATTTTGCTCGAAAAGACAGAGAACAGGCCCCGGCTGAACCGGTCTGTGAACCGGTCGGGTGACTTGCATATGGGCTCTGGCTGAGACCGGGTGGTGCACGCGTGCATCACCCGATCGGTTGGAGATGACCAACCGACCGGGTGAGGGGCTGAAAGATGAATTCTTCGACGTTTGACCCTCTTGATCACGCGTGACTCCTCCCGTTGCTCCGGGGACTTGAGATATCATCGTTAAACGCCCCCTACGTGGTCAACCTCCTGCAAACATGGATAAACAAAGAAAAGTGAAAGAAAAGGAGAAAATACGAGAAAACGAATAAAAGATGGCGAAAAACACGGGGAAACACAAAAGAAAACGTGCGTGAATATATGAAATATAAACGCACGTCATGTGGTGATTCCTTTCATCCTAGAGATCGATAGTTAATCCCATGATTCATATCTATTCTTTCTTACTTCATCATGCATGTATGGGTATCTCGTATTCACCGTTGGAAGATTTGCTATGAATTTTGAGCTTCCTCATATTTGGGCATATTATCTATTATAACATGATATGATAGCTATGCCTTTGCCAATGCCACGCTTCTATCTCTTTTGTGCTCTATTGATATGAACCCATGATGCTATATTATGAGATTGAATTCTTGATTTAGATTGTGATATTCTTTTCCCTTGTGCTTAATTGTGTTGGTGATTACATTTGTAGTTTGGAGAGGGTGATGAAGGATTCTTCGCTTTCCATTCTTGCTCTCGCACCCGATCTTCATTCCAACTCGTCTTCCTCAGAACGAGGAAGAGTTTAGCTTGGGGGCTTGACGCGTGTTCATATTTCATCTTTTACACACGCTCTTCATCATATTTTCATATGCGTTTCATCTCATTCCATGCCATATATATAACATTTTGGTTCATATTGACTATTGGGTGTATTGTTTGTATTTCAAGTAAATGTTGGCATTTCGGTGTCTTCTGGAGTCAACCTTGCATGTCGGGACCAAAGCGCGCTTATACGGCAAAGATACGATGGACAAAGATGAGGATTTGAGGTTTTGGAGCCTCAACCGATCGGGTGGATAGACCCACCCGATCGGTTCCTGCACACGTATCAGACCCGAGCAGAAAGCAGCAAAAGAAGCGAACCCCAACCGATCGGTTCAGTGATCGGTTGGGTACGATAGTCTTCTCTGTTTTTGAGTGCCAAAGCCACCCGATCGGTTGGCTTCCCAACCGATCGGGTCATCCCCTCGTGTCATTTTGGGGAAGAACTCACCTGACCGGTTGACACTTCAACCGATCGGGTGGCCTTTTCTTCCCCTTTCGTGTACTTCTGCTCATCCATTAAAGATCTGCTACCATTTCAGTGGGATTTTGGGTGATCTCTTATTTTTTTATTGTCGGCATCGTCGTTAGCTTTCCAACGATAGGTCGCATGCCCAAATCCGATTTTTCTACATTTTTCTGGAATTTTCAGAGCGCAGCTGGATGCTGAAATTCTGGGCTGTCTGGAATTTGAACTTCAACCGATCGGGTGGGCTATCCAACCGATCGGTTCTGATCATTTTCAAAAGTTTAGTATCTATGTTTGCTTCCACCTGATTGGTTGAACTTCCAACCGATTGGGTGGCCCTTTTTCAGCAGTTTTAGTGGGGTTTTGGACCCGAACTGTTAGGGTTTTGTAGGGGCCTATAAATATGAGATTTTGCACAACTTGTAAGAGGGTTCCCTCTAATTTTCAGGATCTTTTCTGTCCCTTTCATGTGAGCTTTAGATTAGTTTAGATTAGGGGTTCTCTTTCAATAAATCTTGTAATGTATTAATGGATTCAAATGCAAGATAAGTGTTTCTTTTCTTATTTTATTTGCTTTGATTTTATTTTCAATAAGCTTGATGATGAATGTTTGTTTGGATTTATTATTGCTTTCTATCATGTTCTTCATCAGTGAGTAGTTCTTGATGAACTCTAATATGGTTTAGAGTAGGATTGCTGCTTGGAATATTTCATTTGACTTGATTGCATGGCAAGTGTTTGATGGAATGTGTCCATGGGGAAGTCTAGCAATCTGAGACCAATCCGTAGGGCAACACGCTAGATGTGTTGGGGGTTGGGCTCCGGATGCATGTCCCGTCAAGATCTGCTTTGATGTATTGCTAGAAATCACATTCGACCTATTTGGCCATTAGGGTTATGCGGAGGCGTTTTATTGTCTTTGGCGGGAGAAAGACCGCCTCTGACCGTCGGGCCAAGATGAAATATAACGGGATTTTGATCCCCTAGCCACAGTTCACACCCCTAACGTTGACATTGATTCCTCGCGTGTGGGAACGGCTTGGATGAAATGTTGGGAGCTTTCGTTGCGAGCTTAGTGCTTGTCACGCACCGCTTCCCTAAAATGGAGGCGAGACGTGAAAAGGTCCGCACGAGAGTGGAGCTGTGAAGCCCAAACCCGATAAGCGTCAATAAAACATAAGCAGGTCCCTGTAACCACAAACAGAACAACAATAAGAACACAAGGAGAGACAGAAATAAAATCTCATATCTGATAATTTGTCCAACATGAAAATTAAGTTCAACATCCAGAAAAGCCACCAGGCTAAAAGAAAGAGTCTAAAGGCCCAGAACAAGGCCAACAAAAGCAACAACGTAACAAAGTATAGGTGCTACGCACCGACAACAAAACAGCAGTCTAAACAAAAGGGAAAGCTCAACGAAGACACTAGGACTGGTCCCCAGTGTCCACGTACTCCCCGTCAAACACAAGCTCTGGCTCGGCGTCAGCAAACACCTCGTCCTCCACAATGTACTCAGGCTCAGGATCTAACATGTGTCACCCAAAAGAGTAAAGGGGCACATGTCAGCAAGTCTAAAAGACTTGGGCAAGGAAACTGAAAAGGAAGGCAACTAGCAACCTAGCAGTTATAGTATGCATGACATGGCAGTTATAACATGAGTGCACAAGCAAGACATGGTGAAACAATAAGTACAAGAGAACAATTATCGGGACAAGTCAAGAGTAGCCAAGCTACTAACAATCTCAATCATTTCACTAGTCACGTTTCAAGTTGTTTGTAGTTGTTTACGCCTTACAGCTGAACGGTTTGGCATTCACGCTGATTGGCCGCTTAACACTACCCCAGAACCCAGAGTTTACGCCTTACCACTGCAGTTGCTGATCGGGCAGACTCCCAGTTGATTGGCCGCTTAACTCTTACCCCCAATACCCACATGTTAACGAGCCAGGGTCCCTGCACACGAGCTCAGTAAATGAGCCAGGGTTGCCCCGCACAGGAGCTCGCATTCTAGTTCATGACTCATAAGCATTTGGCGTAGGGGTGCACCTAGCCGGAAACAAGTAGTTCGGGCATTGGCTATCAACCAACACATGGCCCGCTTCTGGAACACGAGCCAGAAAACACAAGTATTGTAGCGAAGCTACGCAATCACGGAAACACTTAACGAATGCAATGACATGACAATTAATTTGCGTACCGTTAATGGAAATTAAACATGACATGGTAATTGTGCAACATGATAAATGTCGGATCTAGCTTCGTTGTCAAGCTAGTTCCTAAATTTGCGCCTAGGCGAGTATCATTTCGTCGCCTAGTCTCTTTTACGCCTACAACAAGCAAATGGCCTGAAACATGGCCTAAACCCTAAGTGGCAAGTTTCACTTGCCTAGCACCGAGGATGACGATCAACGAGGGTTCGTCCCACAAACGCTAATCTACGGAGAAGTCGCTGTTATGGAGAAACCATCACCAAAACAACATTCATTTCATTAGGGTTTCACAAAAACACAACTGGTCAAGAAAACATTAAGAGGTCGATTATTACCGTATCGGAAACAGAAGAATGATGCCGAACAAGCACGTCAACGGAAGAAACGCTCCGGGGAACCTAGGGTTCAGATCTGGAAATGGATGGAGAAGTTTGGAGAAATGGGGTTTTGGGGGTTTTGGGGGATTTGATGATGGTTTGAGGAAGATGAGAGGTAGAATGTGTTAAGGGAGGGTTTGGATGATGGTGGATGAGCTTGGGATGAAGGAATAAGGGTTTGAGGTAGTAGGGGGCTCAATGGGGGAGAAACTAGGGTTTTAGGTCATGATGAAGAAGAAGAAAACGTTTGGAGGGGTATTTATAGAGTTTGGTGGAGGCTAGGGCAAAACTAGGGTTTCCTGTACTGTTTAGTCGGTCAAAGAGCAACCACTGACCGACTAGTTTGGGAACTAGTCGGTCGGTTGACCAACGCAGACCGACTAAGTGTAAACAGTAACCCATGTACAAAATAGGGTTTAGATTTAGTTGGTCAAAGAACAACTACTGACCGACTAGTTTTACATCTAGTCGGTCGATGAACGTTCTTAGACCGACTAAAAGTGAACAGTACTCGACTGTACAGAAGAACCAAGAATTAGTCGGTCTGAGTACAAAACTTAAACGACTAGTTTAACAACTAGTCGGTGGAAAGATGAACTTAGACCGACTAAGAAGGAACAGTAACTGGTACCAAAAATAGTTATTGAGTTAGTCGGTTAAAGAAGCATTGCCGACCGACTAGTTTGCAACCTAATCGGTCAACCAACGTTCTTAGACCGACTAACGATAAACAGTAACTCCTGAGAAATTTAGAATGCCAACTAGTCGGTTCAAGAAGGTTTTCCGACCGACTGGATCGTCATCTAGTCGGTCGGTGCCCCTTCTTACACCGGCTAATGAGCACCAAAAGTTCCGAAATGGAGCGCGAAGCTCCGGGATCGATTCCTAAGACTCCTAGGCTTGATCTAACAATAAGATATGACTGATATGAAGCCCGTCACGAATGACTTACTCCAAAATCTACGATTCTAAGGAAGAAGCTAGAAAATACGACGAAACGATCGAAAATGAAAGCTACAGAGACGAAAACCACGCATAAGGAGAAAATTCACCAAAACATATAATATAATATAATAAATCCAGATACAAGAAAACCAGTCGTTACATCCTTCCCAACTTAAGAAAAATTCTGTCTTCGGAATTTCCCAACACTCACGTGTCCGGGAACAAAAGTGGGAAACGCTCTCGCATCTCATCCTCATTCTCCCAAGTAGACTCTCCAGGCGAGCTGTGTCGCCACATCACCCTCACAAGATTGACAACCTTGTTCCGAAGTGACTTCTGACGCCTGTCCAGAATCTGCACTGGCTGCTGGTCATACGTCATATCGGGGCGAACGGTAATCTCCGAGAAATCCACAGCATGAGATGGATCGCTAATGTATCGACGAAGCTGCGACACATGGAAAACATTGTGAACTCCCTCCAAAGATGGCGGCAAGGCTAAGCGATAAGCTACCTCGCCAACTTTCTCCAGAATGTCAAACGGTCCAATGTATCGCGGGCTCAACTTCCCTCGCTTCCCAAAACGAATCACTCCACGATTCGGGGAAATCCTCAGAAACACATGATCGCCCGGCTGAAACTCCAAAGGACGACGTTTAGCATCTGCCCAATGCTTAAAACGGTCCTGAGCAATTCTCAACCTCTCCCGAATGTTCCTGACAATACCCACGGCCTCCACAATCATCTCAGGTCCCAACAGCTCACGATCACCAATGTCATCCCAACTCAATGGCGATAGACATTTCCTCCCATAAAGAGCGGCGAAAGGCGCCATGCCAATACTCGCCTGGAAGCTGTTGTTGTAAGAAAACTCCACCAGATGTAGATGGTCCTCCCACGAACCCTTGAAATCCAACATGCACGCCCTCAGCATGTCCTCCAAGATCTGAATCGTCCTCTCGGACTGGCCATCCGTCTGCGGATGGTACGCCGTGCTGAAACTCAGACGCGTACCCAAACTCTTCTGCAAACTCTGCCAGAACTGAGATGTGAACCTCGTGTCTCTGTCCGACACGATACTCACGGGGACTCCGTGAAGTCGTACGACCTCCTCCATATATCTCCTTGCTAGCGCCTCAGTAGACTGTCCCACTCGGAACGGAATAAAGTGCGAGGATTTGGTCAATCGATCTACGATCACCCAAATCGCGTCATTCTGCTTCGGACTCTGAGGTAGTCCAGTCACAAAATCCATAGTGATGTGTTGCCATTTCCACTCTGGAATCGGAAGCGGTTGTAGCAACCCGGCCTTACGCTGATGCTCCGCCTTTACTTGCTGACAAACCAAGCACTTGGCTACACTCCGAGCCACACTCCTCTTCATGCCATGCCACCAATAGTTCAGACGAAGATCCTGGTACATCTTGGTCCCACCAGGATGCACAGAATACGGCGAACTGTGTGCCTCCACCATCAAATCCTCTCTAATATCTCCAGCTGGCACACACAACCTGGCTCCAAACCTCAGCGAGCCATCCTTATGAATCAAAAAGTCAGTCCGCAGACCGGCTTCCACCTGCTCCCGAATCTTCACCAGCTTCGGATCCTCAGCCTGGCCAGCCTTGATCCGATCCACAATCGTCGACTGTATCTGCATACACATCAACGAAGAAGCCTTCCCAGGAAGGACAATCTACACACCAGTCTCGCAAAAATCCTGCTGCAATCTCCACTGCGAAGTCAAAATCATCGCCGCTGAAAGCCTACTCAGCGCATCAGGAACCACATTCACCTTGCCAGGGTGATACTGCAAATCAATCTCATAATCCGCCATGAGCTCCAACCATCGACGCTGTCGCATGTTGAGCTCCTTCTGAGTAAAAATATACTTCAAGCTTTTGTGATCGGTGAAAATTTTCACTTTCTCACTCATCAAGAAATGCCTCCAAATCTTAAGAGCAAACACAACGGCAGCCAACTCCAAACCATGCGTCGGGTAATTCTTCTCATGAACCTTAAGCTGACGAGAAGCATACGCCACAACGTGCCCGTGCTGATGCAACACACAACCGAGACCCTTGCCAGAAGCATCGCAAAAGATCTCAAATCCACCGCTGTGATCAGGCACAACAAGAATAGGGGCAGTCGTCAACCTCTCCCTCAGAACACCAAAAGCATTCACACAATCACCCGACCAAACAAAAGGTACATCCTTCCGCGTCAACCTGGTCATCGGCTCAGCAATACGGGAAAAGTACTTAATGAAGCACCGATAGTAACCAGCAAGTCCAAGGAAACTCCGAATCTCAGACGCAGACGACGGAACAGGCCACTTTTTGATGGCCCTAATCTTCTCGGGATCCACTGAAATACCATCTACAGTCACCACATGCCCCAGAAAAGCAACTCTATCCAGCCAAAACTCGCACTTCGAAAATTTAGCATACAACCGATGCTTCCTCAAAATCTCCAATACCGTCCTCAAGTGCGAGGCATGCTCCTCCTCCGACTTTGAATAGATCAGAATGTCGTCAATAAAGATAACGACAAACTTATCCAAAAAGTCGTAGAAAATCAGGTTCATCAGATTCATGAAAACTACGGGTGCATTGGTTACACCGAAAGGCATAACCACAAACTCGTAGTGTCCATACTTCGTCCTGAACGCTGTCTTCGGAACATCTCCCTTCTTCACCTTCAACTGATGGTAACCACTCCTCAAATCCAATTTAGAAAACACCCTCGAACCTCCAAGCTGATCAAAGATATCATCGATGCGAGGCAATGAGTATTTATTCTTGACGGTCACCGCATTCAACTCCCGATAGTCCACGCACATGCGTCGCGAACCATCCTTCTTCCTCACCAGCAGCACCGGTGCTCCCCACAGAGACACACTAGGGTTGATATAACCCTTCTGCAAGAGCTCATCCAGCTGCTTCCGTAATTCCTCCAACTCAGCGGGTGCCATATGATAAGGTGCCTTCGAAATCGGCTGCGCTCCAGGAACAAGATCAATAGAAAATTCTAGAGCTCGATCAGGTGGCAAACCAGACATCTCCTCGGGGAAGACGTCATCAAAATCCCACACAATCGCTGGCCTCTCCAACTCCATCTGCATAGCCACAACCTCCACCGGCCTGGCCCGAAACCTGACAGGACCAAGCGAGCTGCTACCACGGCTGAACTCAAATACTGGATGCCCGGGAATCTCAAACACCACCTTCTTCCTCAGACAGTCGATCGTAGCATAAAAGCTCACAAGCCAATCCATCCCAAGGATTGCATCATAGTTGATGATGTCGTGGACAAGGAAATCAGTGTAAAGCTCATGTTCACAGACCACCAACAAGCAAGAATTAAAACCAAGATGCATCGAGACCATGCCATTCCCTGTAATGA
Organism: Scilla litardierei; assembly: GCA_030789695.1. Taxonomy (NCBI): domain Eukaryota; kingdom Viridiplantae; phylum Streptophyta; class Magnoliopsida; order Asparagales; family Asparagaceae; genus Scilla; species Scilla litardierei. The sequence goes on from CM061131.1 coordinate 65,185,475, forward strand.
TATTCCAACTCTTGGGAAGAGGGGACGTCGACAAGGAATGCTTCTCCACGAAGCTCCGAGAAATAATGCACATCGATGCACCAGAGTCAGAGGACTCGTGCAGGAAATGAGCACACCAAAACCACACCTAACAAGCAATTAACAATCAACCCTAGTCTAGCAAACAATCACGTTCAAGCAAACAACACAATCTAACAATCAGAACCAGCTAGGAAAGTAACAGCTAGATTGAGGATTACCTGCGATAACCTCATCCACAGCCTCGCTCTCCACAGCGGTCATCAGAAAATCCTGCCTCCTCGGTGGAATAGCCTGCTGAAAAGCCTGCCTCTGTGGAACAAGAGCTGCTCCACGTCCAGCAGGGACAGACGCTCACTGCTGCAACGGCTGTGCTGCAACAGGTGCCCTCCGTAGCTGATTCGCATGCCGATAATCCTTCGCGACATGAGAAGCATCACCACAAACCAAACACTGGCCCAGAAACTTCCTACATTGATCCTTGATGTGGCCAGGCTTGCGCAGAAATGGCAAGTCTTCTGAATAGGCCCTCCTGGCCTCTTGAGCTGAGCTGGCTGATTAGGCTTGAAACCAGGCCTAACCACCGCCCTGGCCTGCTCTATAGGCCTCTTCCCAGCACCGGAAACATGTCCTCTCCTCTGACTCAGGTTCAGCTCCTGCCTCCTCGCAGCGACCAGAACCTTCTGATAAGAGTCCAGATCAGAGGAAGACACGAAACTCTGAAGCTCTAAAGCAAGTCCCTGCAGGAACCTCTGAGCCCTCTCATCAGCATCCTGCACCATCTTCGGTGCGAACCGACTCAGCCTAGTGAACTCTTGGTGGTACAGGTCCACCGTCAAGCTCCCTTGCTTCAAGTCAATAAAGCGCTGCAGCATCTCCTTCCTAGCAGCCTTCGGAAAGAACTCCTCATCAAACCTGGACTTAAAGGTAGTCCAAGCTATCGGCTCCACCAACATCTTCTCTTCTGCATCCCACCAGTTCCGAGCATTATCCTTGAGTTGCCTCTTCGCCAAATAAACCCATCCAGCCGGGGTGATCTTGGCCATCTTCAAGTTATCCTCTATGTTCCGAATCCACTCATCGACAGCCAGAGGACCCTCAGACCCATCAAAATATGCGGGACCCAGCTCCCGAAATTGCTTCGCTCCCGGCTCGGAGCGAGGGGCATCCGGAAGTGCCCGGGCAGCTCGAGCAAGTGGAGCATTCTGGACTTGCAGGAGCACGCCCTGCTGCACTTGCATCATCTGAAGCATCATCCGCATCATCTCTCCATTGGTTGGTTCCCGCTCAGGCTCCTCATCATGAGGGGGCGCACCACTACCTCCACCACGGGTGAATCACCTTCCTGCCATCTAATGACACAGAAAACGAAGCAGATTAGACGCATAGCTTATGACTCGGACGTCGAACTTAGTTTATTGGACGTTCTAATATTATTATCGTTATTCCGATAATCGCAGTTACAGAAGAGAGACCTACATGGGCCACCAACAAAACCTGTCACGCCCCGCTTCCCTAAAATGGAGACGAGACGTGAAAAGGTCTGCACGAGAGTGGAACTGTGAAGCCCCAAACCCGATAAGCGTCAATAAAACATAAGCAGGTCCCTGTAACCACAAACGGAACAACAATAATAACACAAGGAGATACAGAAATAAAATCTCATATCTGATAATTTGTCCAACATGAAAATTAAGTTCAACATCCAGAAAAGCCACCAGGCTAAAAGAAAGAGTCTAAAGGCCCAGAACAAGGCCAACAAAAGCAACAACGTAACAAAGTATAGGTGCTACGCACCGACAACAAAACAATAGTCTAAACAAAAGGGAAAGATCAACGAAGACACTAGGACTGGTCCCCAGTGTCCACGTACTCCCCGTCAAACACAAGCTCGGGCTCGGCGTCAGCAAACACCTCGTCCTCCACAATGTACTCAGGCTCAGGATCTAACATGTGTCACCCAAAAGAGTAAAGGGGCACATGTCAGCAAGTCTAAAAGACTTGGGCAAGGAAACTGAAAAGGAAGGCAACTAGCAACCTAGTAGTTATAGTATGCATGACATGACAGTTATAACATGAGTGCACAAGCAAGACATGGTGAAACAATAAGTACAAGAGAACAATTATCGGGACAAGTCAAGAGTAGCCAAGCTACTAACAATCTCAATCATTTCACTAGTCACGTTTCAAGTTGTTTGTAGTTGTTTACGCCTTATAGCTAAACAGTTTGGCATTCACGTTGATTGGCCGCTTAACACTACCCCAGAACCCAGAGTTTACGCCTTACCACTGCAGTTGCTGATCGGGCAGACTCCCAGTTGATTGGCCGCTTAACTCTTACCCCCAATATCCACATGTGAACGAGCCAGGGTCCCTGCATACGAGCTCAGTAAATGAGCCAGGGTTGCCCCGCACAGGAGATCGCATTCTAGTTCACGACTCATAAGCATTTGGCGTAGGGGTGCACCTAGCCGGAAACAAGTAGTTCGGGCATTGGCTATCAACCAACACATGGCCTGCTTCTGGAACACGAGCCAGGAAACAAAAGTATTGTAGCGAAGCTACGCAATCACGGAAACACTTAACGAATGCAATGACATGACAATTAATTTGCGTACCGTTAATGGAAATTAAACATGACATGGTAATTGTGCAACATGATAAATGTCGGATCTAGCTTCGTTGTCAAGCTAGTTCCTAAATTTGCGCCTAGGCGAGTATCATTTCGTCGCCTAGTCTCTTTTACGCCTACAACAAGCAAATGGCCTAAAACATGGCCTAAACCCTAAGTGGCAAGTTTCACTTGCCTAGCAACGAGGATGACGATCAACGAGGGTTCGTCCCACGGACGCTAATCTACAGGGAAGTCGCTGTTATGGAGAAACCATCACCAAAACAACATTCATTTCATTAGGGTTTCACAAAAACACAACGGGTCATGAAAATATTAAGAGGTCGATTATTACCGTATCAGAAACGGAAGAATGATGCCGAACAAGCACGGCAACGGAAGAAATGCTCCGGGGAACCTATGGTTCAGATCTGGAAATGGATGGAGAAGTTTGGAGAAATGGGGATTTGGGGGATTTGGGGGATTTGATGATGGTTTGAGGAAGATGAGAGGTAGAATGTGTTAAGGGAGGGTTTGGATGATGGATGATGAGCTTGGGATGAAGGAATAAGGGTTTGAGGTAGTAGGAGGCTCAATGGGGGAGAAACTAGGGTTTTAGGTCATGAGGAAGAAGAAGAAAACGTTTGGAGGGGTATTTATAGAGTTTGGTGGCGGCTAGGGCAAAACTAGGGTTTCCTGTACTGTTTAGTCGGTCAAAGAGCAATCACTGACCGACTAGTTTGGGAACTAGTCGGTCGGTTGACCAACGCAGACCGACTAAGTGTAAACAGTAACCCCTGTACAAAATAGGGTTTAGATTTAGTCGGTCAAAGAACAACTACTGACCGACTAGTTTTACATCTAGTCGGTCGATGAACGTTCTTAGACCGACTAAAAGTGAACAGTACTCGACTGTACAGAAGAACCAAGAATTAGTCGGTCTGAGTACAAAACTTAACCGACTAGTTTAACAACTAGTCGGTCGAAAGATGAACTTAGACCGACTAAGAAGGAACAGTAACTGGTACCAAAAATAGTTATTGAGTTAGTCGGTTAAAGAAGCATTGCCGACCGACTAGTTTGCAACCTAATCGGTCAACCAACGTTCTTAGACCGACTAACGATAAACAGTAACTCCTGAGAAATTCAGAAAGCCAACTAGTCGGTTCAAGAAGGTTTTTCGACCGATTGGATCGTCATCTAGTCGGTCGGTGCCCCTTCTTACACCGGCTAATGAGCACCAAAAGTTCCGAAATGGAGCGCGAAGCTTCGGGATCGATTCCTAAGACTCCTAGGCTTGATCTAACAATAAGATATGACTGATATGAAGCCCGTCACGAATGACTTACTCCAAAATCGACGATTCTAAGGAAGAAGCTAGAAAATACGACGAAACGATCGAAAATGAAAGCTACGGAGACGAGAACCACGCATAAGGAGAAAATTCACCAAAACATATAATATAATATAATAAATCCAGATATAAGAAAACCAGTCGTTACAGTGCTCCTGGAGACGGGCGGTGTTGGACATGGGAATGCGCACCGTCCGAACCCAGGTAGACCTAGTGTATCACTCTAGGCATCGACTGGAATATCGGGCCCATGTGACGCTAGGTACCGCTTTTAGAGGTAACATCTCACCCTGGTCAAGTCGAATGCCAAGTGTCATGAGTGCTCTAGCCCGTGTTAGCGGGGATTCATTTCTTGTCTTTTACATTTCTTCCCTTTATTTCTACACTTCCACTCGTATTATGCGCGTAGCTCTTACACAACCTAGGCGAGGCTAGTAGCCATCAGGCCATCCACCTCCTTGTGTACGCTATACCTGGACACTACACTAACCGTGCACTTACGGTAAAACAACACCGCGCCCTAATCATAAATGGGGCGCCAGTCATATGTGTGTGTGTGTGTGTGTGTGTGTGTGTGTGTGTGTGTGTGTGTGTGTGTGTGTGTGTGTATGTATATATGTATATATGTATGTATATATTTTGAAAGGTAAGTTAGTATCTTTATTGCCAAAATGAACAAAACTGTACAATACGCGTCAATAGGGGACTGGTTTCGATAAAGAAAGGATAGGGCACATGCGCTGTCACTATCTACTCTCTATTTCAGAGCCTATTATAAGAATTAGTATGTACAATTCATCTAAAACAACAACTCTCAGCCCTTATCCCTGAATTCCCAATTTGCTAAAGCTTCAGCTGCTTCATCATCTGGGCTATCTTGGAACCTTAAAGCAAGCCTAATGTCGGAAGCAATGTCTTCAAATAGATCGGTCTTTCTCCTCTTTGTATCTTCAAAAATTCTCATGTTCCTTTCCCTCCAGATGTGCCATACAATGGTTGCAAGAGCGGTTTTTGCAAGAGTGCTTATGGTCCCTTTTTTCCCAAAATGCGCTAGGTAATAATCTCCAATATCAGCAAGTGAATGTGGCACAGGTGCGATAACTCGTAGCTTCAGCAATGATCTTTGCAATATGTAGCCAGAGTAGTTACATTCGAAAAAAATGTGCCCAATATTTTCTTCAAATCTGCCTTCGCATAGGACACAATCTCTAGAAGAGTTGAGCCCCCATCTTGCCAGTTTGTCTTTAGTTAGCAACTTATCCCTAAATGCTCTCAAAAGAGTGATCGACATTTTTGGGATATGCTGTGTATACCAAACTAGATTCCAATAAGGGAAGGGTGTACCATGGCTGCGAACTTCCTCCCATGCATCTTTGTATTTGAAGTTTACCCCCGGCTTCCAACACCATCTGTCCGCACCCGGGGCTAGTTTTATAGGCTGCAAGAGTGGCATCAGCTGCCGAATGTGAGGGTCTTCATTAATCCAAGCCGATCCCTCCCAGTAATCACTCACCCACTTCATACTATCACCCACTGGGACTTCATAGAGGGTTTTTAGGGGTCCACTTGGACACCATTTGTCATGCTAGAACAGAGTGGATTTGCCGTCCTTCACCTGGCGGGTAATAAGTTTTTGTGAGATATTTCTGCAATGTAGTAAGAATTTCCAAGTACCCGATTGGTTAGGCTCCCCCTTTGTCGTGTAGAAAGCCTTCACATCTTGGTATTTGTCCCGCATATAATCTGCTCATAATCCTTTAGCTTCTAGGAGTCACCAAGTAAGTTTAACTCCAAACGCCAGATTAAGATCAAAAAGAGATCTCAGGACTATTCCTCCTTCCTTCTTTGGCATACAACTGTCTCTCCATGCCCAAGTGTCACGCCTCGCTTCCTAAAAATGTGGAGGCAGGACGTGAGAAGGTCCGCTCAGACTTGAAGCTACAAAGCTGCAAGTCCGATAAGCGTCAATCAACTTTAAATTGCAGGTCCTTGCAACGTAAAACAAAACAAAGATAATAATAAGGAAATGAGACAAAAGTGAAATCTCAGAATATCCATAATAATAAATTCCAACATCGCAGAAAAGCCACCAAGCTAAAAGAAAAAGAGTCTAAGGCCCAAACATGGCCGACAAAAGTACAACGTACAAAACAAAGGTGCCACGCACCGACAACTAACAGAAATCCTAAAACAAAAGGAGAACTCAGCGTGGTCACTAAGAATGGTCACCGGTGTCCGCAAAACTCCTCCTGGACAGACTTGGGCTCAGGCTCAGCGTCAGTAAAACATCACGTTCTCAGCAACTGTCTCTGGCTCAGGGGCTAACATGTGACACCCAAAAGAGCAAGGGGCACATGTCAGCAAGTCTACAAGAGACTTGTGCATGGAAACTGAAAGTGGAAGAAAAAAAACCTAGCAGTTCTAGCATGATGTAATGACATGGCAGTTAAAGTATGAGTGCAGCAGGTAAAGTAAAGTACGAGCAAGGCATTTAAATCATGGCATGGATATCAAGTTTTACAAGAAACATTCACAAGGACAAGTACAAGTCTAGTAAGCACGTCGTGCTCATAGATTACGTCTTTTGGCTAGAGCGGCTGCGTGGCCAACTCCTAGCTCAAGTGATCGCTTATCCCTACCCATCCACGTGTATCGGGCATTGGCTTTTGACCAACACATGAGGCCCGCTTCTAGATCACGAGCCAGAAAGTGTTTTTCATGATGGCATAGGGGTGCACCTAGCCTCAGCAAGGAAATCGGGCATTGGCTTTTGACCAACACATGTGGCCCGCTTCTGGATCACGAGTCCAGGAAGTATTTTTCATGATGGCATAGGGGTGCACCTAGCCGGACAAGGAAGTACAAGTAGTGTAGCGTGTGCTATGAATGCAACAATCAACTTGGATGACATGTAAGATGCAATGCATGGTAGTTAAAAGTGCGTACAGATAAGAAATTTAAACGTGGCAGATAACAATGCATGAATGACATGGCAGGGTGACAGATCTAGCTTCGTTGTCATGCTAGATCTTAAATTTGCGTCTAGACAGCTATCATTTCACTGTCTAGTCTCTTTTATTCTAAAAGCAAGGATGTGGCCTAAAAACATGGCCCTAAGCAAAAGTTGGCAAGTTTCACTTGCCTGAAAAGGGACGTGCTGATAATCACAAGACCAAGGAGTCCAGTTCTGCCTACGTGCCCGAACACCAACCATCACACCAACCATCACACCAACCTACAGTCCCGTATTCATTATCTTCACTTAGTGAATTAACCAACACAATAAAATTACAGTTTTTATCTTGTTAACATGCGGTGTGGCTACGGAAAGAGACTTACCTCAACACGACGCGAGAGCTATTCTGACGTCGGGTAGCGACGTTAGGGGTTGGATTCCGGCAGTGCGTACGGATAAGGAAGATGGATACTCTGTGATAAAATCACGAGCACGAATGAGTTCGTTACGACGGAACAAGAAATTAATATGCAACCTGGGACGTCTAATAAATCAATTTTAGTTAGGTTCTCTATTCCAAAGTGTGACACATCAGTATTAATGATTACAGATATTATTAACACGGTAATCACTACACATTGCTAGCACGGTAACCAAACAACAATATAATTAAGCAACCTATGTTACAAGTTACTAAAAGTCGACTAAACAAATTATTAACCCTAATATCATCACTAACATTTTTATAACAAGATTACCAATAGATCAAGACATACTAATAGTCACAAAATTACCGGCAACCAAACTTAGGGTGTCCAGTGAATGTTTACTAACCGTGAAGATGAAGGTATCCCACGAACTATCGAGAGCTCGACGTGAGTTGGCTACGGCTAGGGAAACGTCGACACGTACGGACTGCGGCTAGGGGAGGCTTCATATCGGTGCAAGGGAAAGTCATCATCAGCCCAAAGATCATGCGTGCATCGCTTCCACGCATCGCTAGCGGCCTGCCCTGTGCTAGGGGAAAGGCCGCAACGACTCAGAGGGGCCGTGCGCGTGTTGGGGAAGAGCAGCGGACTGCTCTTGAAGAAACGCTGCTGCCCTCGCCTGGAGAAACTCCGAGCACGCCTAAGGAAGCTCCGTGCATTGCCCGAGAGGAACGCCGAGCGCTGCCTGGGCGGATTCCGGCGAAGTACGCCGGAGATAGCCGTCGTGGTCTGCGCCTGGAGGAGACAGCGCCTGCGAGCGCTGCTGCTGCTATCCGGAGAAGCTCCCGGCGGCTTCAATGGCGGGGGTCACAGCAGAGCAGCAGGGGGAGAAGATTGGGGAGATGCTGGAGGGGGTCTGCGAGGCTGTCGGCATCGGAGGAAGGTCTCGGGGATCATGGGACACCGGAGGGGGCCTACTGAGCAGGCGGCGCTTCCGTGCAGCACCGCGGGTGGCGCTGTTGCCGGTGCAAACGTGAAAAGGCAGCCTGTTGCATGCTAGGGGCAGGAGCGCAGCGGATAACAGCGGGATTCCGATGGCTAGGGTGGATCAGCGGCATCACAGCGGCCGCTGCTTGGCCGGAGTTCGCAAGGGGGTCAGGCGATCTCGGGGGTTTGCTGTGGATGCGTGAAAAAGTGTAGGGTCGGCGGCTCGGTTTGTTGCTGCTGTGAACCTCAAAACCCTAGGTCATTTTATAGAGTAGGCTGTTGCGAAATGTGGGCCTGGGCTGATCACATGGGGTGGTGATTCGGGTTCAATATTACATATTTAACCCCCCATTTAGCCCTATTTTGTGCTCATGTGATGCTACATTGTTCTCTAATTCATACGTATTTTCTACACATTTATTTATTAGAGAAAACACACTATTTGAGCACAAAACAGCATTTAACGACGTATTTCTGTACTTTTTATATTTTTCCTAGCTTGGTCTCGATCTCACGATTCCAACGACTATTTATTTGTATTTTTCTGAGATCTGTGCTAATTACTTTGTATTTTTGAATGCAGAATACAATTTAAATGGGGAAATACGCTCTAAAATACGAATATACGGTCACGGACCAATGACGGAGTGACACGTGTCTACAATCCAGCGGTTCCCGCCAGATCGGACGGCACACAACACACGGCGACGTGGCTGAATAATCACCGTTGGATCGAGATCCAACGGTCGCCAGTGCAGAGCGAATATAGGGCGACATGGACAAATCTACACCGCTGACCGCACGATCCAACGGCTGATCGAGCTCTCCGCGCTGCAGCTAAGATGAGGCGACGTGGCGTTTCTTCAGGCGTCGGATCGTAATCCAACGAACACGAATCGTCCCCGAGCGCAAAAGAGCGGGTGTTCTCTCGGGACACGTGTCAGCAATCAGAACCATCCCGCTAATATCAAGCGGATGAGACAAAACAGCGACGCGGCGTCATCCCATCCGTTGGAACGACATCCAACGGCCTGGAATGTAACGAGTCAGCAGCGAGAGCGCGCGAAATATTGCGGCGACGTGGCTCTACGAGATCCGTTCGATCTTGATCCTACGGCCACGAACTCCCCCGCGAATTGAAAGCAAAGCAGAAGATTATTGTGGAGACGTGGCCTTCCCTGAGCCGCACGATCGAGATCCGACCGTCCATATTGAATCCGAGTTCGAAGCGGTTTGCGGGCGCGCGACTCTTGAAGAACACGTGGCACGAAGAGGCGAGATCCCGCCTCCGATCGAACGGCGGATATTTGAAGCGGGTTTGGGTTCGATTTCTAAGTGGATTTGAACCCGATAACACAACCCAAACCCGCAATGCCTCTATATAAGGTATTCCTAGGGTTTTTGGGCGTATACAAGGAGATTTTGGCGTATTTTGAGCGTATTGGAGGCTCTAGGAGCCGTATTTCGCCAGTGAAAAATTCTGTAAAATTCCAGAGGCTATTTTTATTATTTCCAGATAGTTTTGGAGAATATCTTGGAGATTTGGTGATGAATTCTTAACTTAAACTCCGTATTTTGGTGTTTTTCATCGTATTTTGCTATTAGATCAATGTATTTTGTGATGAAACTTGTTTATTCTTGCACCATGAGTAGCTAAATTGTTATTGTGCATGGTATGGCGTAGTTAGGTGATATTATTTGTGTTTATTTGGTTGTATTCCTTGTGCTAAATCGTTAAACGTCGTTAAAGTTGTAATATTTGTTCGTAAATCGTCTTTTTCATCTTCCAAAAGAAGTGATTGAGTTAATGATCGCCCCAAAAGGGTGAGTTTCGATCTCCCCAAAAGGGAGTTTCATATCGTAGGTTTTGATCTCTCCAAAAGAGAGTTTCATATCGTATTATAACTTTAGTGACGATCTTATTGAATATTGTGATTTAACCCCCAAAAGGGCATCTTCCGATGAATTGCTCCCAAAAGGAGAATTCATTGAGTTATATTGGGTATTTTCCGGTGAATTGCTCCCAAAAGGAGAATTCATTGCGATATACCTGTCAACCAAATTAATACGAATCATTGATCCTAACGAACCCATGCCATATGCATACTTTTTATAGATATTTTTCTTACACGATTTTCCTCATTCATATTGTTCACGTGTTCACAACACCATCATCGCCATCATCATTAAAGTGATTAGTTTCTTTTCGTAGGATTTCTATTTGATTTGAATTGTGGTTGCAACAGATTTCCTCCTGAGGATTCGACATCTGGACTCCCAGATTATATTACTTGTACGGACTCTTGCGCTTGAGAGAGAGCACCTTTTCGGAGCCCACCAAGTTTTTGTAGTCGTTGGAATCGTGAGATCGAGACCAAGCTAGGAAAAATATAAAAAGTGCAGAAATGCGTCGTTAAATGCTGTTTTGTGCTCAAATAGTGTGTTTTCTCTAATAAATAAATGTGTAGAAAATACGTATGAATTAGAGAACAATGTAGCATCACATGAGCACAAAATAGGGCTAAATGGGGGGTTAAATATGTAATATTGAACCCGAATCACACCCCCCAACTAGCAATTTGCTAGTCTCTAGCAGAAAGAGCGATAAATACGGATGAGTAATAAAACAATAAGTTCTTTCAGATTGCTCATGGCATGGCTCAATAATACGCATTCCAACATGATCTTGACCATCAATATACACATCCATGAACAAAATCAATCACACGATATTTTCTCTAATTTAATTTGAATAAATAACATACAAGCATCGTTTTGCGCAAGCGAAAGTATAACACGTCGTTTTGTTCTAGTTTTCTTGTTTCCAAGGTATTGGCCTATCAAAATAATCATTCAAGACATGGGTATTGAAGTTGCTTAGTATATTCACCATTTCTTTTCTTTTATTAGTTCCGCGTAACGCGCATCAAGCAACATTCGCAGAAAAAAGTATAACTTGGATCGCTCCATCAAATGAGTGAGGTTCCGGTCAATGGCTCCCAAATCAGACGATAATAGGGCATTAGGCCAAGAAGGACCCCTCGGACTGTACTACTCGAGCCAACCAAGTTATTTATTAGTGACATACTTATTCATTCATTTTTCATCATTCATTTTTCTTTTCTTTTTTTTCTTTTTTTGTAAGCAACTCAATACCCATCAATATGAATATAAACATTAGTACCAATGTCCAAATTCCTCTTCAACTTGAAAACTTTTCTTAATAAATCGTGTATACTTAAGCTTTTTCATCACATTAGCATGCACGAAATAAATTCAAACTATTTCGAGATAGTAATCAAAGCAATTGAAAATTTTCATGAATAGCATATTAACGGTAATTCCATGAAGGAAAAAATAATTTAATCAAGCCATAAACAATTTTTAGAACTCAATTAATGCGTAATCATCCGTATTTGAGGCAAGTGAAGGAGTTTTAAAATGATGATATTTGGTGATTTATTCTTTAAAAAAAATCCTAAGGTCTCATACAGGTGGTGGGCTACTAGGTTAGGTTGGTTAGGGTTATTTTATAGGGTTAGACTTTTATAGGAGTAGTTGTTTATAACTCAATAGAAATGAGAACTAAGGGGGGTCTATCTCTCTCTCCACATGGATGCGGCCAAGAGTGGCAACCACGGTTGGGTTCAACCTGATCTAGGATGTTTAATATTATAAAATAATATTAAGAATCGTTAGGGGCCAATAACCGGGTTAAACTTAGGGTTAACAAATAATAGTTTGGGCGAAAAGTGAAAGTAGATCAAACGAAGTCCGAAAATTGTGAAATAAATACTGGGGTGACCGGGGCGACGAGAGAAAGAAGACAGTGAAGGCGGATCACAATTTCAACGTCGAGATACGAAACTAAAAATAAAAAGGTCTCACGACAAAAGTGGAAATCGCGACGTCTCGTCAAATAAGATCAAATCGTGGGAGAATGACCCGTGAAATGACGTTCCCAATTAACACCACAATTTAATACTCTCAGAGACGTTCACAACGGCATATCACACCAAAGTGTTCTCAAACAAACAAGGTCTAAAATAAACGCGTGCACGGTCAAAAGCACGTGCACAAACAAAGTACGATCGAAAAGTGGTCGTTACATCCTCCCCACCTTAGAATAAAGTCCGTCCTCAGACTTTCTAACTTATCTAGTCGCTCTAGTAACTACCCCAATCATGTCACATTATAATTTAACCCATGGATAACTATTACAAGTGCTTATTTATGCACTAGGTAGTCAAACGTTAACACTACCAACATGTATGCACATTATACACTTATACCCATTATAGTCAGTCAAATTCATACACGTATTTCAATCATATATATATGCATACATCCCTTATATAACTACTATTTACTTAACACAAAATAATAGTTCAGATACTCATATAAGTATAATCTCACACTAACAAATACAATCGTTGTTCTACGTATAGATAACTACCTATGCACAAAACAAACATGGGTATACTACTCCCTAATATTCATCCGATACCAAGCATATCAACACATGTAGTCATGTCATACCATTATTATATCAGGTTTTACTATATCTAATATACATTCACCACTACCATAATTTCACTATATATAGTCATTCAGATGCATGCAATTGTTTCACCATACATTCACATTACATACGGTCCTATAACTATATTCACGACACGCCACACATACCATAGTCATCAATACCTATAACTAAGCACATACTTACCCGTGCATGGTGCACACCCATACACGCTATCATTTCATTCACGCATACCAATCGTACCATTATATAACTAGCACATCTACACACCTAGTTTAGCTAGCACACATACGTCCACACCGGCAAGTTCTTAGTAATTAACTATACCATAGACCAACACCTGTAACTGTATACTGGTATAGCGACCCATAATCATGTGCGTAGCACAACCAGGCACAAACAATCCTATCACTATACATACATCAAATATTGCTATATGCAACCACCGTCATACATAACCATATACTTAGAGTATACCCACTCAGGCTTGACTGAGACTCGAAATACATATCAGATTACTTTATATATGCAATACAGTATTTATACATATGCCAATACCACTCCAATGTATACACATCTACCAATACAACCATATACATACCATATGTCCATCACACTTAATATTTAGTCAGGTAATACTCACATAGTTCAATCACTCTATATATCATAATAATAATACAACCATCAGCACACGTATAATTATAATACCTTCCCTAATACATGCATTCACCATATAGTCACACATATGTAGAACATATATTCACACCATATCCTATTACCTATAATTAGTGTACCAACACGTCTACTTCATACATAGTTAAGGTATGCAATAGTCGTGCATACCTCATGGTATACACTCATACAACATCCGTAAAAACAAGCAATACCAATCAAAACTATAATCCTACTATCACACGTATATCACATATATACTCATGCAGCAAATACATGACTACTTGCGTCTAGTTTCAATACGTATCTACGTACGAGCACATACTCACACGTACTGACACATAGGTCATATAATAGGCATGCACATTTAACTATAAGTACCCTAGTATCATTACACCTAATATACACACAACATTACCAACATATTATTTCAACCATTATAAGTATCTCCAGCTACATACACCTCATTAGATATTTCAACACTGATTCTTATACACACAGACGTTCCTAGAGTGGTATAGCTATCCTCACACATATCTATAAGTACTAACACACATACAACTACATATCATCACGAATAACTCAGAATATGCACATATCACACAATAGGCAAACATTAATATACTGCAGGGGAGTACACTCATTTAAGCCCACACACTCAACTCAGGTACATGCACCACGACACCTCACAAAGGTCCAAGGGTCTACTAAAAAATTAGAATTGACACAGTTATTGACGAGCACTAAAGCCTAAGCAATGGAGGGAGATCGAAAGCGTGACGAGGGAAGGATCGATAAGTACGAATTCAGATAGGACGACTAAAAGGAGACAACTTGGTTAGATGAAACATTGACTCAATTGTGATGTTTAGGTAGAGGAAAGGGAGATGTAGTGATACTCTTATAGGGTATAGAAAGGTAGTGTAAATAACATAAGCTAAAATACGTGAAATTTGAAAACTGTTGTACTTCAAAAGTTGGAGTTCTCGTCTGTATAAAATATTTGAAGATCGATAAAACGAGTTGTTCAAAATAAGTTTGAGTCGAATAGTCATAGTAAGCGAAAATGGTTTATTGACTTATCGAAAATTATTATGAAAAGGAAGCAAATCATTCATACGAACGTTAAGTACGTAGTTTAGAAAATATTATACGTCAGTAATTTAATATAGTGTTATCAAAAGTTTTTGAAATTCAAGGAATGAAACTAAATTAACTATAGTGTAGGGAATGTTTTCCAAGTCCTAAAACTGGAGAGAAATTTTAAATAAATAATATTGAAAATACTTTTAGAGAAACCCGGACTTGCCAAACGAACTGATTTGTACAAAGATCTTTAAGTACGAGTACCACGAATCCTAAAACTGATATATATATATAATAATTGAAATTCTATTTAGCTTGGAAAAGATTTTAAAGTATGTATGCCAAGCGATTAAAATAAATCCCATAGTTTAGAAAAGATGGTATATCGAATTTTCAAAATAGTAACAGAGTTTGTAAACCGAAATGCGAAAAAATATAAATTAGAAAATAGTTACGAGATAGTAATTATAATTACAACCAATAGACTTCAAAATATACAAGGAATCTTTGACTCAAACAAAAAGTGAGAAGTATTAAATATATACGTAAAGAGTTGAAAACAAAATTTAATCTTAGCGAAAACTTTTAATAAGGGAAATCGAAGAATAACTTTGGAAGAATCAAGCTTTGCGAAGAGGACATTCGAAAGATCAACGATTACCGTAATGTGGTGATCACGTGAATCGATACAAGAAATTTGGTCGCATGATCGAACATAAACACGCCTAGGATATGACTCAGGAAAACCTACGGGAAACCCCTACGTTTGACCAACTAAAGATTAGGGAACTAAGCGCTAAGACTTTCTAAGGAGCTAGACGGTAATGAAATGCGTTCAGCTTGGTCCGAAATCGATGAGCCCAAGCGAACGACAAACGGAATCCTAGGAGTCTAATATGGTCAGTGTTAGGCAAGAACTACTGAGGTAACTCTTACGACGATTAAAGCAATTCCTAGCAAGCTCAGATGTCTAACTAAGTCTCCTTACCACCTAGTGACATAGGAAAACGACTAGGCTCAAGGCTTATGACTCGGATGTTGCAATTTATTCAATGGACATTCTATAGTTATTATCGTTGTTCCGATAATTCGCAATTGCAAGACGGACCTGCATGGGCCACCAACAAAACCTGTCACACCCCGCTTCCCAAAAATGTGGAGGCGGGACGTGAGAAGGTCTGCTCAGACTTGAAGCTATAAAGCTGCAAGTCCGATAAGCGTCAATCAACTTTAAACTGCAGGTCCTTGCAACGCGAAATGAAACAAAGATAATAATAAGGAAATGAGACAAAAGAGAAATCTCAGAATATCCATAATAATAAATTCCAACATCGCAGAAAAGCCACCAGGCTAAAAGAAAAAGAGTATAAGGCCCAAACATGGCCGACAAAAGTACAACGTACAAAACAAAGGTGCCACGCACCGACAACTAACAGAAATCCTAAAACAAAAGGAGAACTCAGCGTGGTCACTAAGAATGGTCACCGGTGTCCGCAAAACTCCTCCTGGACAGACTTGGGCTCAGGCTCAGCGTCAGCAAAACATCACGTACTCAGCAACGGTCTCTGGCTCAGGGTCTAACATGTGACACCCAAAAGAGCAAGGGGCACATGTCAGCAAGTCTACAAGAGACTTGTGCAAGGAAACTGAAAGTGGAAGTAAAACAACCTAGCAGTTCTAGCATGATGTAATGACATAGCAGTTAAAGTATGAGTGCAACATGTAAAGTAAAGTACGAGCAAGGCATTTAAATCATGTCATGGATATCAAGTTTTACAAGAAACATTCACAAGGACAAGTACAAGTCTAGTAAGCATGTCGTGCTCAGAGATTATGCCTTTTGGCTAGAGTGGCTGCGTGGCCAACTCCTAGCTCAAGTGATCGCTTATCCCTACCCCTCCACGTGTATCGGGCATTGTCTTTTGACCAACACATGAGGCCTGCTTCTGGATCAGAGCCAGGAAGTGTTTTTCATGATGGCATAGGGGAACACCTAGCCTCAGCAAGGAAATTGGCCATTGGCTTTTGACCAACACATGTGGCCCGCTTCTGGATCACGAGTCCAGGAAGTATTTTTCATGATGGCATAGGGGTGCACCTAGCCGGACAAAGAAGTACAAGTAGTGTAGCGTGTGCTGCGAATGCAACAATCAACTTGGATGACATGTAAGATGCAATGCATGGCAGTTAAAAGTGCGTACAGATAAGGAATTTAAATGTGACAGATAACAATGCATGAATGACATGGCAGGGTGACAGATCTAGCTTCGTTGTCAAGCTAGATCTTAAAGTTGCGTCTAGACAGTTATCATTTCACTGTCTAGTCTCTTTTACGCTAAAAGCAAGGAAGTGGCCTAAAAACATGGCCATAAGCAAAAGTTGGCAAGTTTCACTTGCCTGAAAAGGGACGTGCTGATAGTCACAAGACCAAGGATTCCAGTTCAGCGTATGTGCCCAAACACCAATCATCACACCAACCTACAGTCCCGTATTCATTATCTTCACTTAGTGAATTAACCAACACAATAAAATTACAGTTTTTATCTTGTTAACATGCGGTGTGGCTTCCTACGGAGAGAGACTTACCTCAACACGACGCGAGAGCTATTCTGACGTCGGGTAGCGACGTCAGGGGTTGGATTCCGGCAGTGCGTACGGATAAGGAAGATGGATACTCTGTGATAAAATCACGAGCACGAATGAGTTCGTTATGACGGAACAAGAAACTATTAGGCAACCTAATAAATCAATTTTAGTTAGGTTCTCTATTCCAAAGTGTGACACATAAGTATTAATGATCACAGATATTATTAACACGGTAATCACTACACATTGCTAGCACGGTAACCAAACAACAATATAATTAAGCAACCTATGTTACAAGTTACTAAAAGTCGACTAAACAAATTATTAACCCTAATATCATCACTAACATTTTTATAACAAGATTACCAATAGATCAACACATATTAATAGTCACAAAATTATCGGCAACCAAACTTAGGGTGTCCAGTGAATGTTTACTAACCGTGAAGATGAAGGGATCCCACGAACTATCGAGAGCTCGACGCAAGTTGGCTACTGCTAGGGAAACGTCGACACGTACGGACAGCGGCTAGGGGAGGCTTTGTATTGGTGCGAGGGAAAGTCATCATCAGCCCAAAGATCATGCGTGCATCACTGCCACGCATCGCTAGCGGCCTGCCCTGTGCTAGGGGAAAGGCCGCAACGACTCGGAGGGGCCGTGCGCGCGTTGGGGAAGAGCAGCGGCCTGCTCTTGAAGAAACGTTGCTACCCTCGCCTGGAGAAACTCCGAGCACGCCTAAGGAAGCTCCGTGCATTGCCCGAGAGGAACGCCGTGCGCTGCCTGGGCGGATTCCGGCGAAGTACGTCAGAGATAGCCATCGTGGTCTGCGCCTGGAGGAAACAGCACCTGTGAGCGCTACTGCTGCTATCCGGAGAAGCTCCCGGTGGCTTCAATGGCGGGGGTCACGGTGGAGCAGCAGGGGGAGAAGATCGGGGAGATGTCGGAGGGGGTCTGCGATGCTGCCAGTGCCGAAGGAAGGTCTCAGGGATCAGGGGACGTCGGAGGGGGCCTGCTGAGCGGCAGCGCCGCCATGCAGCACCGCGGGTGGCGCTGTTGTCGCTGCAAACGTGAAAAGGCGGCCTGTTGTGCGCTAAGGGCAGGAGCGCAGCGGATAACGACAGAATTCTGGTGGCTAGGGCGGCTCAGCGACGTCACAGCGGCCGCTGCTTGGCAGGAGTTCGCAAGGGGGTCGGGCGATCTCGGGGGTTTGCTGTGGATGCGTGAAAAAGTGTAGGGTCGGCGGCTCGGTTTGTTGCTGCTGTGAACCTCAAAACCCTAGGTCATTTTATAGAGTAGGCTGTTGCGAAACGTGGGCCTGGGCTGATCACGTGGGGTGGTGGGCTACTAGGTTAGGTTGGTTAGGGTTATTTTATAGGGTTAGACTTTTATAGGAGTAGTTGTTTATAACTCAATAGAGATGAGAACTAAGGGGGGGTCTATCTCTCTCTCCACATGGATGCGGCCAAGAGTGGCAACCTGGGTTGGGTTCAACCTGATATAGGATGTTTAATATTATAAAATAATATTAAGAATCGTTAGGGGCCAATAACCGGGTTAAACTTAGGGTTAACAAATAATAGTTTGGGCGAAAAGTGAAAGTAGATCAAACAAAGTCTGAAAATTGTGAAATAAATACTGGGGTGACCGGGGCGACGAGAGAAAGAAGACAGTGAAGGCGGATCACAATTTCGACGTCGAGATACGAAACTAAAAATAAAAAGGTCTCGCGACAAAAGTGGAAATCGCGACGTCTCATCAAATAAGATCAAATCATGGGAGAACGACCCGTGAAATGACGTTCCCAATTAACACCACAATTTAATACTCTCAGAGACGTTCACAATGACATATCACACCAAAGTGTTCTCAAACAAACAAGGTCTAAAATAAACACGTCCACGGTCAAAAGCACGTGCACAAACAAAGTACGATCGAAAAGTGGTCGTTACACCAAGTGCGACTAGCCCCCCAAATAAATCTTCTGGATGCTGACGAAATGGTTCGCAAAACAGTGCCAGGTATGCGGAATGCTTGGAGCCAAAATGCGACCATTCCATAAATAATTGTCCTTACTAGCTCGATACGTCCAGAGATGGATAGCATGGATGAAGACCAGTCCATAAGCCTTTTTTTTGCATTTATCCACCAATCTGCTATACATGGGGGTCTTTGGGTATTTAGCTGAGAGGGGTAATCCCAAGTAGGTGGTGATTGTGGTTGCAAGCTTAATCCCCAAATAATCTGCTAACCCCCCTGATTCTTTGTGCCCTTACTGAATATTGCTCCACTCTTGTCCCAATTTATTTGAAGCCATGTAAAGTTTGTAAATTCTTCTAACAAAACCTTGAGCCCTAGCAAAGTTTTTTTGGTTAGCTCGACAGAACACCAGAAGGTCATCAGCAAATAGCATGTGGGAAATAGACCCTGCACGCCTCATAGGCTAGACTGTTTGCATGGTAATAGCTTTGGCAACAAGTAGGGAGAAGGCTTCCATAATAATAACAAATAAGTACGGAGAGAGAGGGTCACCTTGCCTTAGACCTCTGTTGCCTTCAAAATATCCCGCTAGGCTCCCATTCACCATAACAGAAAAAGTTGGAGTAGATATACATTCTTTGATCCAGCGGATGAAGATACGTGAGAATCCGAACTGGTGCATAAAGAAATATACAAATTCCAAGTTTACGCTATCAAAAGCCTTCCTGAGATCCAGCTTTAGACAAGCTTTGGCCCCCATAGGATTACTAAAATCTTTAATCTGTTTGTGGGCTAGTAGGGTACAGTCTAAAAGAAGTCTTCCTATGAGAAAGGCAGCTTGGTTAGGGGATACTAGCTCATGGATTACCACCTTCAGCCTATATATATATATATATATATATATATATATATATATATATATATATATATATATATATATATATATATATATATATATATATATATATATATATATATATATATATATATATATATATATATATATATATATATATATATATATATATATATATATATATATATATATAGTCATTACCCGTGCCCATAGGGCACGGTTTATTTAATGGCTGAGTTTTTCTGCCCCACAAATTTCAAGTTCACCCAAATTTCAAGTTTTCCCACAAAATTTCAAGTTTTCCCCCAAATTTAAGTTTTCCCCCAAAATTTAAGTCCCCCCAAAATTGTCATTACCACCTAAGACAAACTTGCCATGTAGGACAAAGCTTTGTCCTAGTAGGATAAGATTCAAAATCTTCATAGAACTGGAAAAAAATGACCGGAAGGGGTGAGAATAAAAAGTGTGGGTGTGTGTGGGGAGGGTCCATAGGCAAAAATACAAAAACCGGGGTTGTATGTGCAAAATTCCCCACCTCCTCTTTTATCCCTCAAAATCTCATCTCTTATATTTTCTCTTATTCAATTTCCCTGTTTTATATAATAGATATCCAAATTCTCTTATCCAATTTCTCATGTCCAAATTCTCTTTTCAATTTCTCTTGATAACATTCGTCTTTTATATAATATATATCCCTTGTCCAATTTCTCTTATCCAATATCTCTTATCTAATTTCTCTTGATAACATCTCTCGTTTATAATATAGATATCTCTTATCCAATTTCTCTTGATAACATCACTCTTATCCAATTTCTATTGTCCAATATCTCTTATTCAATTTCTCTTGATAACATCCCTCTTTTATAATAGAGATATTTCTTATCCAATTTATCTTGTCCAATATCTCTAATCCAATTTCTCTTGATAACATCCTTCTTTTATAATATAGATATCTCTTATCCAATTTATCATGTCCAATATCTCTTATCCAATTTCTCTTGATAACATCCCTCTTTTATAATATAGATATCTCTTATCCAATTTCTCTTTTCCAATATCTCTTATCCAATTTCTCTTGATAACATCCCTCTTTTATAATATAGATATCTCTTATCCAATTTCTCTTTTCCAATATCTCTTATCCAATTTCTCGTGATAACATCCCTCATTTATAATATAGATATCTCTTATCCAATTTCTCTTATCCAATATCTCTTATCCAATTTCTCTTGATAACATCCCACTTTTATAATATAGATATTTCTTATCCAATTTCTCTTGTCCAATATCTCTTATCCAATTTCTCTTGATAACATCCCTGTTTTATTTTATATATATATATATATATATATATATATATATATATATATATATATATATATATATATATATATATATACACACTAGTCATAACCCGTGCCCGTTGGGCACGGTTCATTTAAGATTTTCTCCTTTACAAATTTATGTTCTCCCCAAAATTAAAACACAATAATTGTTGTATAGTTTCCTCAAAGATTTTAGTTTTCCCAAAATTTACTTTCCCCGGAGAATTTAGTTCCCCCAAAATTTTAGTTCCCCCCAAAAGTTAGTTTCATCCCGATTGAACTTGTATCTTAAGAACACAGTTCATTTAAAATATTCACACTCCAAAATCTATATTTTGTTCTGGTTATAAACAATATTTAACACACAATACCATCTTGGCCAAGATGGTTTTTGATAAGGCAAATTTTTTGTGTACTTTTTGCAGCATAGGATAAATATATTATCACAGGAAAACAAAGTCAATAATTTTGGCTCCATCCCATTGTTTCAAAACAAATTAATTTATTTTTGATGTTATATGTCTCTATTTAAACAGGAAACATGTTTACACCGATATGTCACAAATGGCTTGGTGTGCCAAAAACTCTTAAACATATAATATGTAAATTGCAAAACGCATCAGCCAGTTATCATGAAGAAAATTTCTTAGTATATCTTCATTTTGTTTCAAAATAGTTGTAATTTCATAGAAAATGTACCGTAATTGCGGAGCGTAGATAAAATTACAAAACTAACCGAAAAATAGCAACCCATGATAGCGGAGCAAAATCTACGAGCAAAAGAAATATCTAGGTGGCATCAACCAAAACACGATGCAACCCCTCCTTTGAGTTTTCAAGCACATAAAGGAGATAAGATATGTTCCCTATCATAACTTTCATCCATACATCATTACATAAATAAATGGCACGTACATGACTGCATTATTGTTCAATAGAAATTTCCAATTTGAAGGAAAATAGAAGCTCAAATGACCGAAAAGGTAAAACATGAACTCAAGACTATCTTTGATGTAAATCATAGAGTTGCTTCTTCCCAAACAATGCTCCAGAACTCTGAATATGACATCATATTATGAATATTCTGTGGACGAAGAGATTTTTATAAGCATTTCAGCAATAGATTAGCATGGTATCTTCTGAACATCCAAAGCATCAATGGGAAGGAAACTAAAAGTATTAAGGCAAAGAATGTGCTTCTTTAAATAATAATGTCTATGAATTCTTAACATTTAGTTTTTAATGTTACAAAAACAACGACGCTAAGAATTAATGTGGGCGAGGTACAACAGAGAATGATATAACAACAACAACGAATGATATAATTACGACAGCCACAATGTTACACACCAGTTGTCCCCAAAATTCTAGACTTCCCAATCTTTGAAGTGTCTAGAAGTATTCTCCAATCTCGTTGCAACCTGCTCAAACAACCAATGAGTGTTGCAAGGTTGGTATGTGAAGATATGATAACTACGACACTTAACCATATTACAGCTAATAAATATCAATGGAACTAAAATTTTCAAATGATAATCATAAATAACATGTAATGTTTCATTGGGTAGATATGCTATGAATCAGCATACCATAACATGAGACACTTCAATGTTCTAATTCTACAGGAATTTTCGTTAAAAAAAGAAAATGATTGGCATAGTTATGTTCAGAATTGTGGTCATCCTAGAAGAGTATTTGTTAAAAGAAATAGAACAGTACAGATTATGGCCATACAAAAAGATGAGAATAGATACTTTATTTAATTATTACATTTAACCACCATGACATGAGCCAAGAAAGAGCAAGTGCAGCTTCCAAAGCGACCAGAAACCAAATCCAAGAGCATTAAAATGGTAAAAGACTTCCCATTCTGGAGAAAAAACTAAGAAACATCCTTATATGCGGCCTGTATAGTTTAAGCAATAGTGAAACATGATTTTCATTTTCTTAGATGTCATATGTGTTTCTCTGATTTGTTTTTGCTATTCTACAATGTAGAATATGTTGATGCACTTCCTCGCATGAAATTATCAAAGTTAACATTAGTGACCAAGTATTTTTAATAATTGCACAAATGCTTCCAGGGGTAAGCATGCTAATAAGTAAATCTATCATGAAAAAGGCTAGGGAAATATGCATGATTTATTGATTGTTTCAAAAACGTAAGAGGAACTCCAAAAGTGGATAATTACAATATTTTGAAAGCCTATGAGGCAGTCAATCAATCAATTACTTGTATATATCATTTCACTTTCCTTGTTATTGCTATAAATTTATGTCCACTATAATTTTATTGGGATGGATAAACACACAACTTGCTTTCATTTGTTCATTTTACATGAAAGACATACAAATGGATACTCTTCACTGTAGCAAAAGATTGAGAGGAATTTCGTGTGAGGATGGAGACAGTAGTAATGACAGAGAAAATATTGGTCTTTAAATCTTTTTGAGGGAGTCAAGGAGCAAATGACATGAAGTGTGTGTTGCCTGTGTTAGAGATATCATGATGCAATCTTAATATATGTTTAATGAAATATCAGTATTTTGTGCATTATGTTTTCTTAAAAATATATTTGGGCATATTAAGTCATAAGATTGTAACTGGGCATGAAATAATTTAACTGGACATTAAACAATAATTGTTCTTATATCTTTTTCTTGGAACTTGTTCACATATCCCAAAACTTGTCTCACTAACCTCAAATCCACTCATGTCTGCCATTAATACTATTCAACAGCGCCAACAATATCTTTTAACATTCATCCTAAACAAATAACGTAATAATTTAAACGCAATCCCAAAAAAATTGCATCTCAGTTCAAACCAAACGAAACACTAAACAAAAAGATCAACATATTTCCAACAAATTCTAGATCAGGATGAGAAGTACATAGAACCAAAATAGTTACCTTTTTCACTCATACAACACCTAAGATCGCGCACCCAAGATCACATCCTTTGTTCACAGAGCACCCAAGACTAAAGTACAATGCAACAACTGCTTCAAACCAAAAAGGGTTGTCAAGAATAGCAACCCCCAAACAACCCGCCTACAACCCCTTGCCAAAAAACCAAACAACAACAACAAAAGCAAGGCAAAACACACCAAAATAAGAATTATCCACTATTGTCAAGTGAAGGCAGGTAGCAGCTGGATCCACAACGGAACCTACAACACAAAGATGTTATCTCTAGTTTCTAGAAAAGACTACAAAACCAAAAGGATATAAAGTCACAAAAACAGCCTTGCTTTGCTACATAACAGTTTTTGAATCTTCAAAATCCAATGGAAAATGTAAAGTATATAGAAGCAACAAACAAATAAGAAACATCATTGAGACAAAGATATTAAAAAATCAAAGATCTAAAAATTTAATTTATATTCATTTATTTACCTTCGGTTGTGCGAATCAGAATAATTGCTAAAATTTGTGTTTATCATATCAATTGTAAACTTCAACTCTTCAACTTCCGGAACTATCTTCAATTGTGCAATAGCTCTGAACCGGAGAAATAGAAAATGGGTTAGGAAGTATACAAAAAGAGCTCCAACGTGAGATCATTTAGTTAGAAACATCACCTCGATAGTTCCATCCATGAAAATTCAGAAGATTAGCCTTTAGCAGTTGATCCAATAGGTGGAATTCACGATTAAAATCAACCTCTGAGATCCCACGATTCAATACCCACTTCCGGTGGTACCATGCACTATAAGATTTAGGATTTCATCTCAATGCAACCTCTACCTTGATAATTTAATATTAAGAAGAAACGATTAGATCAACTTAGAAGCAGAACCAACCACCGATCATATATATGTCCATATGACTGATATAAAAATTAAACAAAATTTTGAATCAAATAAACAAATGGGAAGGCAGCTTTATATATAACACCGATCTATGCATATTATATTTAATAATGCAGGACGTTTTCATGCAGGAAGTTTTCATGCTAAAAAGGTATATTTGATCTTCTACCTATTTTGGTTGGCTGATAATTTGATAAATGATTTGTTGATTTAGTAATTGTAGTTGGATAAATAGGTGTGGATGTTGTTTTAGTTTTTTCATCCTATTTTGTTCATCTCAAGGTTTTTACATTCATACAGAGAGATTTGTTGATTTATGATCAGTAGATATGTATGTCTTCATTAAAACATATAGCAATTTATTGTTGATTTGTTGATTTTACATTCATACACCAAATTTATCTTATTTGTTTTAATGAAGACAAAATGGACAAATTCATGCAGATATCCCATTTTGTAAATCAAATCCCTTTCCTATTTGTTAGAAACACACATCAAATTTACATATCTACATATCTGTATGAATGTAATAGTAAGTTGTCCTATTTGTTTTAATGAAGACATACAGCAAATTCACATATTTGTTTTTACAATCATACATGAAGACGCCATATTTGTTTTAGTCGAGGGGTGGCTCACGGTGAAAGCAATTCACATAATACTTGTACTAATATTTGATAAATGATCAGTAGAGAGATTTGTTGATTTAAGATTTTTTACTAAAATTACTAAAATTATCAATGTTGCAAAATAATGGTACCATTAACTGTGTCATCAAGGCAATGATATAATGTTACGGGTACACACTGGCAAGTTAAATTTGGGATAATAGATATCATACTGGCAAGTTGAATTCAACTTCCAAATATGCTTATGCTTACGCCAATCTTGGCTTGTCTTTCAGGAAATTCAAACATCTCCCCTTGTTATGAAATTACAAATGCAATGCATGTCGTCTCTCACCTGTAGACGGTGTAAGTACTACAGAGCAAAGATAACACGATACAATTAAATTTGCAGACTGAAGAACAGAGCTCCATCGACACATGAACGCTCATAGTAAATCCAGAAAATAGAAACACGATGAACTACACACAGATTTAGAAAAAACAACAGCACAAACTGACATCCAATGCAACCTTAATTTCTCTAGCAGACAATTAGAGAGAACTTCAATTACACATGATACTTCAATCATCTTCATCGATACAATTTACTCTAAAAACACTCAAAATATGATTAAAAAATTGCGCTGACAATCAGAAGCAATATGCAGATTAATATAACCATAACGGTCCTAACAAATAACAATACCTGCAAATACTCAACTAACAGAGAATATACTTAGCCATCACATTTAGCAGAACACCAAAACACCTCAAAACCAAATAAACGACAGTCAAGATATTAAGATAGCATCTAAAATGCACAAGAGTACCAAATAACAACTGTTCATCAAGAAACAATACTACAAAACATAAAAGATTGTTTGAGGACTCTTAGGTGACCATTGAGGACTCTTTGTTCGTTTCTTGCATGGTACACACTGGCAATTTTCACACACGGGCTAAGCCCTCTCTTAATAATTGAATGGCCTCTCAATTTGATATTTTATTTATCAAGGCAAACATGGGAGCATTAATGAGTTGTTTGCTTTATTATTATGAAACCACTTTTTTTACTTGCATGCAAAAGCAACACAATAACACTGGCAATTTTCATACACGGGCTAAGCCATACACTGGCAATTTTCACACACGGGCTAAGCCACACACAGTACAGCTAGTATAGCAAAACTTCTAACAAAGAAGTGAACTCCAAACTGTGCACAATAGTTTGTCATTAAGCCACACAACCAAAAGCCACAACTTTCCAAAAGAGAACAGCTAACTCGATCCAAAATCACCAAAGTTCGAAACTTGTTGAAAGAAGAATTATAAAAATCTAAGCCATTCAATTTGCAGTTTTGCACACCCGGAACTCACCATAGAGTTACTCTCCATACACAATGAGCAGGTAATATCACTTCAACCGTACGAAAATTCTCAACCCAACATCTCGCCTCTATGGGTGGATGTAATTCGACCACAGCTGCTCCATCTCGGAACAGTAACCTTTCCCCGTGAGCCACCTTGAAGATGACGTTCCTCATCGATCCTCCTCATCGTCGCATCTCTCTGCCAATCCTCCCTCTGGTTGTAGTCGGGCCCACGAAGACCCTCCCCCCTCGCCGACATTGACAGAAGAGGATGCTCTGCTCAATCAATCGGAAGGCCCAGGCTCAGGCCAAGACATCATGGCTGTCCAGAACGCAACAGAGGTCGTCGACGCTAAACATGATTTGTTCAGAGGGCGGATAGTAGTTCAGGGAAAGGGATAGGTCAAGGGATTGCGAATTGGGGCTTGTAGAGCAGCGGACGTGGCTGGTGATTATCGTGGGAGAGAGAAACAGAGATGAGAAGAGAAGTTCCAACCCAAATATATTTCCCTCCAGCATGAGAAAATGTAGTGGTTTGTTTTCAACCTGATGGAGAAAACTATTTGAATTTATTTGAATGACTGGGTTTTGAGTTTTTGAATTTCCCACTTAATCTGTCTCCCCCGCGTGAAAATCATAACAACTTCAAGACCTAAAAGTCAAAAGTTTTCCACCAACTCAAAATTCAAATCCAAAAATCAAAAGTTCCCCCCAAACTTTGTCCTAGGCAATATCCTAGTCATCAACCCCTTGTCCTAGTCATCTTGTCCTACTGGGACAAAATTCAAAAACTTCATGAAATATAGAATAGATAGTCACGACCCGCTTCCCAAGTATGAAAGGCGAGGTGTGAAGAGGTCTGCTCAGACTTGGAGCTGTGAAGCTACAGTCTGATAAGCGTCTGGTAATTTAATCCCTTAGCAGGTTATTTGCATTAAGACGAAACAATAATAATAATAAAGAAAGGCAGACAAATAATTATCCAACATTCAACATCCACAGATATTATTCCAAACATGCAGCGATAGTCATAAAGAAAAACAGAGCCTGAAAGAAAAGCCCAAGCATGGCCAAAGATAAAACATAACGGTAAGGTGCTACTCACCAACAACCTAACAGCAGATCTAAAGAAAACAGCAACAACTAAGATAAGTCCCTAGTAATACGCATGTCAGCAGAAGTCTCTAAAAGAAAACAGACGACTTTTGTGCAATGAACATATAAATAGTAATGCAACTAGCAGTTTTAACAAGATGATATGGCATGACAGTTACAGAATGCAACAATTAAAATGAGCATGATGGTAATAAAGCACACACGTCGTAGTAGAAACTACTAAACACTATATGAATTCGTAAAAATTAGCTTATCACGTCGTGCACAGGGTTTCCCCCTTTTGGCTGAAGTGGCTGTAAGGGCACACTTCTATGCTCAAGTGATCGTTTAACTCCACCCATCCACGTGTATCAAGCGTTGGTTTTTCACCAACAACACTGTGCTCGCTTCTGGATCACGAGCCTGGAAGTGTTTTTGGCATAGGGTTGTGCCTGCAAAGCAGGTGCCTAGCCTCAAAAGGAAGTAGGGGTCAGGACCCTACTCGCCGCAGCTTACAACTAAAAGTAGTGTGTGCTACACATACATGGTAATACAATCTAATGCATGAAATGACATGGCAAAATGCATGAACATGGAAATAAATAGTTAAAATTTCATACCGTTAATTTGAAATTAAACGTGACATGCAGCATGAAATGATAGCATAGCATAGGTGTTGGATCTAGCTTCGTTGTCAAGCTAGATCAAAATAAAGCCTCTAGGCGACTATCATTTCATCGCCTAGTCTCTTTTACGCTATTACACAGATTGGCCTAAAACATGGCCTAAACAAATACTGGCAAGTATCATTTGCTTGTAAACAATCACGATGCGATCTCCGTACAACAAGTCCAAGATCTACCTATGTCCTCGGTCCAATCTAGCCTACAGTCCCAATTATTAAACCTTGATTACTGAGTTATTCAAAGTAGTAAAGTTACGATTTTTAGTCTTGATTAGCATGCGATGTGGGGGCTCCTACAGAGCAGGGTTTACCACAACACAACGCGAAAGCTACTCTGACGTCGAGTAGCGACGTCAGGAGTTGGATTCCGACAGTGCAAAGGTACGGTGGGATAACGACGACAAATGACGATCAATTGGGTAGCGGCAAGATCACCAAACAGTGACGAGAAGGAAAAGGAAAACTGCACAGCGTTCTACGGCGTCGGGAAGACACGGACAGTGGCACGGGAAGGCTCAAGAGGTGGCGGCCTGAGGACCCGTGGCCTGGGTTTGCACGAATCCTAGTTGCGTGCGGGCTAGGATGGCGGCCTGAAGTTGCACGTTCAAGGGAGGCACGCTGGGGGTAGCTGTGGCCAGTGGAGGGCCTGCACGGCCTGAGGGCACAGGTGGGGCGCTTGAGGGGCGGCCGACAGCAGGGGGTGGCCGGCGGCGGCCTGGAGCTGGCTAGCCGCAGGTTTTAGGGGTGAGGGCTGATGTTTTATGGTAGAGGAGAGGGTTTGTGTGGGGTTTAGGGAGGAGGAGGAAGAGGTTGACGAGGAGGAGGATGGCCAAAGCAAGGGGATCGCTGGAGGAGAAGATGGAAAGATGCGACTATGGGTTGTAGCGGCTGGCACATGGGTTTCACGATAAGAAGAAAAACCTAGCTAGGTTTCGGTTTAAAGAGAGGATATATGATAAATAGGGTTCAAAGGGAGTGAACTTAAGGGTTTGGGAGGAGAGAGAGATAGAGATATATGTGTATAGATTAGTTTAAGATAGGGTGGTGAATAGCTTAGGGAAAAATCATGTTGATACGTATGGATTTCATTTTGATTCTTTTGCTATTTGGTTTTTAAAATGGGGGTATAATTAGATTGATTAGAGAGAGAAGATGTGAGAGCGGGAGGAAGCGTTAGGGTGTCAGTAGCCAGGGAAATATTTTAACATGATACATATTAACCTATAGGTTTAATCAGGGTGATTTGAAATTCAAATTAATTAGGCTAAGTGGATTAGAAAGTGATTAGGGGAAAAGTGAGTCTAGCGGTGTCCGATAATTATAAGAAAAATACCGGGACGATCGTATCAACAAGAGGGTCGAGACTAAGATGGTTGTTCATGGGCTAGGTCCATGGAAATAGAACTAAAAATAAAGAGATCAAACGACGAAGGTAAGAGTTATGACACCCCTTCAAACAAAGTTGTTTTGTGGGAGAACGACCCATGAAATGACGTTCACAAATAATTCCACAAATAAGTACTCTTTCAAAGGGTCATAACGACATATCTAATCACACGTTTGGGATACAGGAAGAAGTCGAAGTAAATACATGTACGAACAAAAGTACGTGTACGAAAAACGTACGATCGAAAAGCGACCGTGACATCCTACCCACCTTATGAATGATTCCGCCCTTGGAATCAACATCAACTTCTAATCCAGAAATAAATGCAGAAAGCACTCTCTCATCTCCTCCTCGTGCTCCCAGGTAGACTCCTCAGGTGAACCATGACGCCCCTACACTCTAACCAGGCCGACGGTCCTATTCCTCAACTGCTTCTGCTGTCGATCCAGAATCTCTACAGGTTGCAGATCATAGGTCAGGTCCAGTCGAACCGTGATCTCCAAGAAATCCACCACATGAGATGGATCACTGACGTATTGACGTAACTGAGATACTTGAAACACGTTGTGAACTCCCTCTAGTGATGGCGGCAACGCGAAGCGGTATGTCACAGCTCCAACACGCTCTAGGACGTCAAAAGGTCCAATATATCTCGGACTCAGCTTGCCTCTCTTTCCAAATTGAATAACTCCTTGATTCGGAGAGATCTTGAGAAAAACATGGTCTCTAGGCTGAAACTCCAACGGTCGCCATTTAGCATCTGCCCAATGCTTGAAATGGTTTTGAGCGATCCTCGGCTTCTTCTTGATGTTCCTCACAACATCCACCGCCTCAACAATCATCTATGGTCCTAACAGCTCACTGTCTCCAATGTCATCTCAGCTAAGTGGCGATCGATATTTCTTCCTATAAAGAGCAGGAAATAATGCCATGCCAATGCTCACCTGGTAGCTGTTATTATAGGCAAACTCCACATGATGAAGATGATCCTCCCAAGATCCCTTGAAGTCCAACATGCATGCTCTCAGCATGTTCTCTAAAATCTGAATCATCTTATCGGACTGGCCATCTGTCTGCGGGTGGTACGCGGTGCTGAAACTTAGACTCGTACTCAGACTCTTCTGCAGACTCTGCCAAAACTGAGATGTGAATCTTGTGTCTCTGTCCGACACGATACTCATGGGGACTCCATGAAGTCCCACAATCTCCTGCACGATTCATGATACATCACTATCTATATTAGGGAAAGGAAATAAAAACAGCGAGTAAAAGAATTTACCTCCATGTATCTCCTCGCTAGCGTTTCCGTGGACTGTCCCACTTGGAAAGGGATAAAGTGCACAAATTTGGTCAATCGGTCCACGATTACCCAAATCGTGTCATTCTGCTTCAAACTCTACCGTAGTCCAGTCACGAAATGCATAGTTATGTGTTGCCACTTCCACTCTAGAATCGAAAGCGGTTGCTAGCGGTTGTAGCAACCCTGTCATACGCTGAAGCTTCACCTTAGCCTGCTGGCATACCAAGCACTTGGTAACGCTCTGTGCCATACTCTGCTTCATGTCGTGGCACCAATATTTCAGGAGAAGGTCCTTGTACAACTTGGTGCCCCCAGGATGCACAGAATACAGCGAACTAAGTACCTCAACAAGCAACACTTCTCTAACTTCTCCAGCTGGCACACAAACTCTGGCTCCATACCGCAGCGAACCATCCTCATAAATCAGAAAGTCAGTCTGTAGACTTGCTTCTACCTTCTCACAGATCTTATTCAGCTTTGGATCTCCAGCCTGACCTGCCTTCATCTGATCCACTATCGTCGACTGTATCTGCATACACATCAACAGCGAAACGTCTCTAGGAAGCACAATCTCAATACCTGACTCACAAAACTCCTGCTACAACCTCCACTGTGAAGTCAACATCATAACTACTGGAAGTCTGCTCAACGCATCATGAACCACATTCACCTTACCAGGATGATACTGCAAGTCGATCTCATAATCTGTCATGAGCTCCAACCATCGACGCTGTCGCATGTTGAGCTCCTTCTGTGTAAAGATGTATTTCAAGCTTTTGTGATCAATGAAAATCTTCACCTTCTCATTCAACAAGAAATGCCTCCAAATCTTGAGCGCAAATACGACTGCAGCCAACTCCAAATCGTGCGTCGGGTAGTTCTTCCCATGAGCCTTAAACTGTCGAGAAGAGTACGCAATCACATGCCTATGCTGATGCAAAACACATCCGAGACCTTTGCCAGAAGAATCGCAAAAGATCTCGAAGCCTCCACTCCGATCAGGCACAGCTAGAACCGGTGCTGACGTCAATGTCTCCTTCAGAACAGAAAAGGCATCCTCACAAGCATCGGACCTAATGAACGGTATATCCTTCCTCGTTAGTCTAGTCATCATCTCTACAATCCGAGAGAAATCCTTGATGAAGTGCCGATAATATACTGCTAGCCCAAGGAAACTCCTGATCTCTGATGATGTCCGTGGTATCGGCCACTCTTTGATAGCCTTGATCTTCTCCGAATCCGCGGATATGCCATCTCCTGACCCCACATGTCCAAGGAAGGCAACTCTATCCAACCAGAACTCGCACTTGGAATACTTCGCATGCAAACGATGCTTCCTCAAAATCTCCAGTACTGTCCTCAAGTGCTCTGCATGCTCCTCTTCCGACTTCGAATAGATCAAGATGTCGTGAATAAAGATAACGACGAACTTATCTAAGAAGTCGTAGAAAATTAGTTTCATCAGGTTCATGAACTCTGCGGGTGCGTGATCGCTCCGGAATGTAACCCAAAAGTGCGACCGTGTAGTTTTACCGCAAGCGCACGGTTTAGCGGCGAGCGGGTTATCGAACACAGGGAGGACGAATGACCGTGCTTGCTCCAATCAACCTGGCTATTTAAGAACAGAAAAGAGAGAATTGGCCTTTGGCGATCCTGTCATAATCGTCAGACAAAGTACGAAGATATCAAATCAAATAAAGAACGTCTAGGGAATGGGGAATCCCCGCTGCTCACCGTATCTCGTCAATGTGGTTCATTGGTATCAAAATTGCTAGAATAAAATTTTGGATGAACTAGTTGCAACTGAATGTAATACCTAGCTCACGCTCTCGCACTGTTGCCGGTCTATAGCTATCCTAGGTTCGGGTCCAATCTCTTGCAAACCCTAGCCTAGGGAAGCTAGCATTAGGATCAACATCATCGTTCAATCGTGCCCCGAGCCCACTCTCATGCAAACTCGGGCCACGACCTAGGTTGGGATAGTTCCTACCCATCCAATCTCTTGCAAACGGGTATCGGCACGGAATTGCAACCGGAAACCCTAGTATCGGCCCAATCTCTTGCAAACCGATACTACGGAAATTCGATTCCAACCCAATTCGGATTTCTAGGGTTTCCTGTCGAATTGGGATCCAATCTCTTGCAAATCCCAATCGATATGACCTCCTAGCTATCCGTAATAAATCGATCCCTAACTAACCCTAATAGCAATTCTAGCAAAATTTCTACCAATTCATCACAAATTTGAAATTGGGCTCATAGGGTTCATCCCCACGCCCCAAGACGTGGAGACTACTCACAATTCATAGCACAAACACCAAAATAATCAATGAAATTAACAAGAGAATTCATCACAATATTGAGATAAGCAATAAAAATAGTATTTTTAGAGGAGAGAGACACAAACCAATGGAGTTTTTCAAATAATCCAACAAAAATCAACTTTGTCTCCTCTCCAATCAAAAGAATAAAGCTAAAAAGTTAATCTAAAAAGCTGCAAAAATCCAAGAGAAAAGCTCCCTAACCTAGGGTAAAAACAGGGGTTAAATACCCCCCAAAATCGTCCAAAAAACTGTGACCAAAATGCCCCTGCGCAGCCTGAAATCCGTAATTTTCGCTACAGGCAGCGCGTCGCACTCGGCCGAGTGACAAAAGTCGCTCGGCCGAGTGAGAAACCCTGTAAATTTCCAGTAAGTCTGGGTCTTCGGGGGTCTTCACTTCGGGAGTCGCTCGGCCGAGTGAGTTGTCGTCACTCGGCCGATGGCTTCTTAGTACTCGGGCGGTCGGCATTTGCCACTCGGCCGAGTGGGTCTTCTAAAGCTCAGGCAGACGAAAAACAGTAAATTGGCGATTTTTGAATGGCTTTGTCTGAGCGCCACTCGGGCGGACGAAGTCTCGTCACTCGGCCGATGTGGCTTCCGTCGCTCGGCCGAGTGCACACATGAATCGTGTCCGATCAGGTCGGCCGAGCGGTGTCTCGCTGGTCGGCCGAGTGACTCCTTCACTCGGCCGAGTGGGACATCAAAAATGCCCAAACAGCTCGTTTTGGCCTCCTCGTCGCTCCTGCGACGTTCTTTCTTCTTCCTCTCCTCTCCAATGGCAAAATACCCCTTGGGGAGGTCATCGGTGACACTCTGGAGTAGGCGTATCTCGAGATAACTCCAAATCGCTCCAAATCACCTGAAATTCGACAAAAACAAGAAATCATGAAAAGCATCGCAATATCGTCGATATATCGTGAAAAACATGATTTGAGCGATCTAAATGGCATGCAAACATGCGGGAAAAAAGTGTAAAATAAGGAGTGATCAAAATCCCCCAAGCTTACCTCTTACTCGTCCTCGAGGAAGATAAGTAAAAGGCAAACCCGGTGGATTCGGAAAACGAAAACGGCGAAAAAACGAAAAATGAAAAACGAAGGAAAACGAAAAACGAAATAAAAACAAAGAAGAAAGAAAGAAGCGAAGAGGGAAGCTGCACCAAATGAAGAAATCCCCCATTTTCTCAGGACGTGGGTTTTGCTTACTCATATAGCATGCACCAAATGAAAAACTCATGTCAAAGAGTTTTATTTTGATATCATAGTATAATAGTGCAAATAGAAATAGAAAACCCACGAACAACGATATAATCATGAAAAACGGAATAATTTTAGAATTAACATCGTCTGAATCATTTAAAGCGGTATACAAATCGCAGATCACACACTTTTCAATTGAATACTTTCTATGAGGAGTATAAGAGTATCATGCAATAGAATAGAAAGAATAGATAAGTGTGGATTTCATGAAATGAGTGCTAGGCATAGATTTCTGGACTTCGTAAAGCTAAAAATAATCTCACCGAGTATAGAATATTACTTAGCCTAGGTTGTCGTGCAACGTCAAGTAGTCACTCTCTCACACGTCATTGGATTCTCTCCCCCAAGCTTATCTATAAGCGTGGTGGCATAAAAAATATTTACATCCCCATTTTCAAAAAGCTCCAAAAGTAAAGAAAATAAATACGAAAAGAGAGAAGAAAGAGAGAACATGAGATGTGATCTTTTATTGAGGTTTTTTTTCTCTTTTCTTTTTCTTTTCTTTTTTTTTCTTTCCCTTTTTTTTCTTTTTTTTTCTTTTTTTCTTTCAAATAACACATATACACAATGATCCCAACTCAGAGAGAAGTAAGAACATACAATAAATTTTTTTTCTCTTTTTTTTCTTTGGTTTTGGGAAATTTGGAGCTAGGAATTAATAGCGGGGGAAATGCCATATAATAGAACCGCTAAGGGGAGATTCACCAATGATTTTAAAATAGAGAAATGATGTTCAAGATTTGTGGAGAAAGAAATAAATATATCTCTCGGTTCACACTATAAGACGTGCACGACAACTTTAGCAGGGTAATCTAATCTACTCAGTTTCGATCACAAAAAAGCTAAGCTAATCCAGATTTATCATAGCTAACATCATTCAATCATCCTGAAGTGAAATGTACAAATCATGCATATAGAAGTGATATAGGAAAAGAAATCGGTACTCCAGATATAAGCATTCAATGCGTGAATCTTGGTGTGTTTTCTGCGATAGCATACATAT
The DNA here is from genome assembly GCA_030789695.1 of Scilla litardierei. Classification (NCBI taxonomy): domain Eukaryota; kingdom Viridiplantae; phylum Streptophyta; class Magnoliopsida; order Asparagales; family Asparagaceae; genus Scilla; species Scilla litardierei. The sequence goes on from CM061131.1 coordinate 65,221,715, forward strand.
GAATATTCAGACTCAGCTAATAATAAAATTTCATCCATTTTCATGTGGAAAAAGGTGTGGGTTACTATGTCTAAATGCAAGGCAAATCACAGCATATGATATCAGAAATAAAGTCTAAGACATGACAAATATAGCATGCATATAGAGTAAGCTAACTCCACGTCATCATCATCACAGAAAAGTCATCTCTAGCATGAGATGAAAAAGAAAATAAAGATAAAGGGGAAAATAAAACTATTTACAATGCAGCACACAGAAAAATAAGAAAAACGTGATGCAAGGTAAAATAAAATAAAAATGATGAAAATAAGTGCAAAAGCGAAAAATGGCGTGAAAAAACTAAAAATAAAGGTGGTAAATCAAAAAAAACGTGAGAACTCACTCCCCCAAGCTAAATGGCACAGTGTCCTCAATGTGCAAAGTGTGGCACACCGAGAGACAAGTAATGTGAGGGGTAAGTGAGGATGCATGCATGAGGAAAAATAATAGAAAATAAAAGAAACGTAAAATATGATGCGGACATGATGCATGCAAATAAAGGAGTGATACAGATATAAAGGTGTGGCACCAAAAACTCTCCCTCTCTCCCAAAAAAGATATATGAAGATATATATAGAAAATGTGTACCCAAAAACAGTGAGGGGAGGGGGGGTGGGCAAAATGCATCAGGACCCAGCAGAGACGGGCAGCACAACGACAGAAAGAATCGATGGCATCAAGAGTGCCTAAGAAGGTGGGGCTGCGCCGTCTCTGTCCTGAGGCGGAGGAGGAGGTGGTGGTGGAGCAGGCTGCTGAGCGGGTGTGGGTGTGGGTGTGGGTGTGGAAGCAGGCTGAGTGTGTGTAGGAGTGGGGGTGGTGACCTACTGGGTGGGTGGGGGTATGCGGGGGAGACGCTCCAGGACCTGGGTAAGGCAGTAGTGAATATACGGGAGCATGTCGAAGCGGCCAGCCATCGCAGTGACGGTGGCGGACAGAGTCCGAAGGTCGCCTCTGAGGCCACTCACCGCCCCCTCGAGAGCACGAATGCTCTGAAGTACAGTGTCGGGGGGAGGTGGTGCAGAGGGACGCACCGGTCGGGGCTGTGCAGGTCGGGGCTGGCGTACTCTGGTGGCGTAGGTGACGGGCTCAGCAGGCAAGGGAACGAAAGGTGCTGCGCTCGCAAGTGTGGGCCTGGCCTCAGTGCGAGGCCGGGGCACCGGCTGGTGAGAAGTGGAGGCAGCAGCAACGAAAGAAGAATACAAAAGTGGCAACGAGGCGGCCAGAGAGGTCGGTGACACAGAAGTGTGGACAGACGCCACGACACTCTCAGAGAATACAGCAGCGGTGGTGACAGAGGCGGAGACTACGGTCTCTGCGGCGGTGGCAAAAGAGGGCTCTCCACACTCAACTATGGTCGGCGGGCGCTCGGGTGGGGCAGAGGAAACGAGCTCGGTGGACAGAGGGCCAGTGGTGGTGGTGGCAGGCGTGGAAGCAGTGGAGGTGGGCTCAGCTAGGGTACTCCCGACACCGATAGCAGTGTGGACAGAGGTGTCGAGAGCAGCAAAAATATCAGGGATAGGCTGAGGGGCCACTAGGTCAACAGGGGCAGCGGGCTCGGCAGGTGAAACAGGGTCTGCGGGGGCAGCGTGGGCAGCGTGAGCCTGCTCGGCCTCCTCGGCCTCGAGTACGTATGCGGCTGGGATCAGAACATCCATCACAGGGAGCCAGTCCACCTGGGCTGGTGCAATCTGAGTCCGAGCTGGGCTCGGAAGAATCATGTAATCGGCACCGTAAGGGCCGTGCAGCCAGACCCAGTGTCGCTCACCGTGCGGACGCAACATCTTCATCCGGGCCATAACATCAATGGACAGTGAGGTGGGGCCCGATGCTCGTCGCAGGTCATCGGGGAAGTCCTCGCCAGTCATAAGGGCGAGCAAGGTGATCAGGCCGCCGCAGCATATCGGTGAGCGAGCGCCCACCGATACGATGATGCTGTCTAAAAACCAAGCCGTGACATCAATCACGACGGCGGGGATCAACTCATCGCCATCCCTTGATAGAGCTCTGGGCTGTGTCATCACGTAGAGCATATAGAGCTCCGGCGTGGACATCGTGCCCGGCTCATATCTGGCCAAAAAGGTCGTCGCCATAAGGCGCTGAGCTATACGGAGGCATGGATGGACAATGGCCGAGGCCTTGGCCCTACTAGGGTCAAAGGCAGCGTGAAGACCCGTAATCCGGGCCCAGAAGGCGCCGGCATCGAAGGAAGGTGGGGGATATGGGTGGGGGCGTAACCTCGGTCGGCCCCGGGGACATCGGGCCACGAGAAGAAAGCTCTCATCATACCGAGAGTGACCTGGCACTCTCGGTCCATGAACCAAAACGAGCATCCCTCGTCGGTCCGGGCGATCGAACTAAGAACCTCAAGTGTCGGACGGATAAACGTGTCCGCTGACACCTGGAATAAATCTCGCCAGCCCACGTTGTCGTACAACGTGAGCATCCCCTCGAGTACCCCCAGGCGTCCTAGGTCAGCAAGGTGTGCGAACCTGGAGGGTACGATCGAGAGCTGGGAGATACGCTTGAAAGCGACGCGGTGTGCGTCGTTCCGGAACGTGATCCCCAGCGGCCCGATAAGTGGAGCCCGAGGTGGTGGCTGTGGAGCAGCAGGGAGTGGCTGTGCGGGGTGTATGGGCTGTGCGGGCTCTGCAGGCTGTGCGGGGTGTGTGGGGCCTACAGGCCGTGCTGGGTGTGCGGGGTGTGGTGGAGAAGGCGGAGGAGAGTCCTCCACCTCGTGGGAGGGGCCGGCATCATCCGACCGCTTCCGCTTGGCGGAAGCTCTCCTCGACCGCGGCCGTGTCCGGGGCGGCATATGGGCCCTGAGCGCTCACCAAAAAGGGTGAAAAGTGCGGCGTGCGTAAAATAAAGGAAAGAATATACCACGACACGCCGCGAGTGCAAAGCAATGGAAGCGTGCGAAGACGACGCCTCCACGCAGCCCAAATCAGTCCCTGGAAGCTCCTCTGGGCTCCCCTAAGCTCCCAAAAATAACCTGCGCATGAAACGGAGATATCAGCGAGTAATATTCAAAGCGTATGGGGCATTAGGGATATAATAGATAGAAATATAAATTAATTTGGGTTTGGGGTTCGTTAAGCACATGGATCCTCGAAAAATAGACAAAAGAGGAGAAAACAGGCGAAAATGGGGGTACCGGAGTCGGCCGGAGCAGTGGCCGCCGGCGGCGACTCGGGCGAGGAGCGGCGGCGGCTCGGCCGGCGGTGGGTGGCCGAGCGGCGGCGCGGGGTCGACGGTCGGGCGAGCGAGCGAGGGGTTCGGGCGAGGGGATGCGAAAGGTCGGGCCGCTGTGATTTTTTTTCGTTTCGAAAAACGAGCCCGACCCTCGCCCCTTTTATAACGAAAGTTACGACTCAACCGAGTGACTAGGTCGCTCGGCCGAGTGAACTCAACGGAAAATTCCACCCCGCTTACGCTTCGGCCGAGTGGCCTTGCCACCCTCGGCCGAGTGGAGTAAGTCCATTCGGCCGAGTGGCTCAAGCTACTCGGTAAGACTCGCCCTAGGAGCGTATCAGTTTTACTCGGCCGAGTGAATATATATACTCGGCCGAGTAGCAGTTATACTGAAATCAAGAAAATAAACAGAGAGTTGGGTACAGCAGACTTCCCTCGTTCGTGAGCGGCTCGGCCGGACGAACTTGTGTGCTCGGCCGAGTGACTAGTATGCTCGGCCGAGTGAGCCTTATTTTCTGCTGTTTGTCTTCGTTTGGGCTCTAAACTCTGTTTTTCTTCCTCCAGTCGATTTCATCTTCCTCCTAAGCATCGAGCGCCTTCCTGGGGCACTCCTCGTCGCCTTGTGCATCCTCCTAATGGTGGGTACCTCGTTCTCCTCTCAAGTCAAGAAAAATAGGACCCGTTATCACAAGATTTTTGGGCGAACGACTCAAAACACTAAAAATTTCTAAAACAAAAATAAAAGAAAAGTGAAAATAAAGCAATAACCATCGGGTTGCCTCCCGACAAGCGCTCGTTTAAGGTCGTGAGCTCGACCCCCTATGATTTTCAATTAATGCGGGATGTTTGGTGCATATGGGATGCACTCGTCAAACTTTCCGGGGAGAACGCTTGGATTCGGAAGTTGCGGCGGCATGTTCTCCCTCGGTGGTCTCCCGTCTCGAATAGTGTTGGGGGGATGCTCCCCCAAGCTAGCATTTGCTCCGGTCCTCGGTTTCACCGGTGACGCCGATTTCCGTGCCGGCGGGGCTTTCTTCGGAGACTTCAATTTCGAGAGCTTACAGAGCTCTCGAATCCTTGCGACATCAGCGTCGCCTTCATCAATTTCAGCGGAGAAGTCGGGGGAATCATTTTTCTTCTCATCTTGGCCTAAATCCAGGCCTTCCTCAAAATCTTCATCGAATAGAGCGCCGATCGAATGGGGGATCGCCTCCTCAATTACCTCGTCAAGGAGGTCCATGTAGTCAAGCTCCTCGTGGTAAGGCATGTGTTTCATTGCCTTAGGAATATGAAGCTCCACCTCGATGTTGCCGACGTTCAATGTAAGGGTACCTTCTCGCACGTCGACAATGACACCGGCGGTGGCGAGGAACGGTCGTCCAAGTATCAATGACGTATCTTCCTCCTCCTTAACGTCCATGATCACGAAGTCACATGGCAAGCATATGCCCCCCGGGACTTGTAGCGGGATGTCCTAGGCGATTCCTACCGGCCTTGTTATCCGTCCATCGGCTAATTGTATCCGCATGTCGGTAGGTTTCAACTTCGTCCCGGTGTTTAGCCTTAGGAACATGGAGAGAGGCATGAGGCTTACACTAGCCCCTAAATCCACCAACGCCTTTTGTAGAGGGACGCCGCCCAAGGTGCAAGGAATTCGAAAACTCCCCGGGTCTTTGAATTTGGCCGGCTCCTTCTCTCTCTTGGTGAACCAAGAGCCCTCCTCGGCGAGCATAATCTTTTCCTTCCTCTTTCCCCCCGAAATCAAATCCTTTAAAAATTTAGCATATGTGGGGATTTCCACGATGGCGTCGAGGAAAGGAATGTTTAGGCTAACCCCTCTCAGATACTCGAGAAACTTTGCTAGCCTTTTCTCCATTTTTGCTCTAGCAAGCCTCTGGGGGAATGGGACCGGTGGCATGAAGCGCCTCTCCTCAATCAATTGCTCCTCTCTAGATTTCTCCTTTTCTTGCGGCTCTTTCTCCCTCTCAACTTCAACTACCGGCTCCATTGGCTCTACATTCTCCTCCACGGGCTCCTCGGTAGGAATCATGGCGGGGGTGGTATCCTTCCCGCCTCTAGTAGTAACGGCAACCCCGACGTTGATGTGGCCGGTGTTGCCCCGTGGGTTTTGCTCGGGTTGAGCCGGCAATTGTTGAGTATTCCGATTGAGCAACGCCAATTGCTCCGATATTTGTGCCACAACGGTTGTAAGGGAGTCTTGGCCCGCCTTCAAGGAAGCATTGACCTTCTTTTGCTCGACCATAAACTCCTCCACTCTAGCTTCGAAGTCGGATCGTTGTTGAGCTTGTGGAGGGTTTTGATTTCTCCACCCTTGATTGTATCCGGGCGGCCTATAGGGTGGAACTTGTTGCTTCGGTTGGAAATTTTGTTGTGGAGGCCCCCTCGGCGGATAGTGTTGTTGTTGGGGTGGTGGTGGTGGTCGAGCTTGTTGAGGTGGTTGTTGCGGCGGGTTCAAAGCTCCTTCATTGTTGGAATAAGAGAAATCGGGATGATTTCTTGTGGCCGGATTGGCCCAATATCCTTGATTCCCCGCGACATATTGTACTTGCTCCAAGGATCCCTCTCCTTGCTCTCCTCCCAAATACATGGCTTGAGATTGGTCTTGCCAATCACACATTTGGTTCGTTGGTGCGGAGGTGGAAGGGGTTCCTTGGGGCTCCGTGATAAACTTCTCCAGTCTCTCCACTACCTTGTGGAGAGAATCAAACTTGCTTGTAAGCTCCGCTACGACCTTCGCCTCATAGATGCTAGTTGGCTTCAAGGAGGACGTAGAGTGTCCTCGCTCGTCGCCCCATTGTTGATTGTTTGAGGCCATCTCCTCAATTAGGGCCGTAGCTTCTTCGGGAGTCTTTGATAAGATAGCACCATTTGCCGCGGCATCAATAATTTTCTTGGTCCCCGGTTGGAGACCATTGTAGAAGCTATGAACTAGCTCCCAATCTTCAATGCTATGGTGCGGGCATTGATGCTGCAGATCTTTGAAACGCTCCCAAGCCTCATAGAGCGTCTCTTGGGGTCCTTGCTTGAAGGACATAAGAGCGCTCCGAATCTTTACCGTCTTGGAGGGTGGATAGAACTTGTCAATGAATGCACTCGCCAACTCGTCCCAAGTGGTAAAGACTCCCTCAGCTTGCGTCCTCAACCAATAAAGCGCCTTGTCCTTTAGTGTGAAGGGGAAGAGACGCAGTCTGATGGCATCGATGGAGACCCCCGTCATCTGAAATATGGCGCACTTCGACAAAAATAGCTGGATGTGGTAGTGGGGATTTTCATGGGCATTCCCATGAAATGGATCCTGCTGCATCAGAACCACTAGTCCAGTCTTCAGCTCAAAGTTCTTGTTTGCCGCCAACTCCGGCATGGCAATGGATGAGGTCGTAGAAGAGGTCTTAGGCCGAAGACTATCTCGAATAGAAATAATCCTCGCCATTCTTACCGTTAATTGTCCCGCAATTTCCGGGTTGGTCATAAACCTCCCTACCGGATCTTGTCTTCTCTCCGCTCTGATTCTCCGCGCAGTACGCCCAATCTCGGGATCAAATAATATAGCTTCAGGGTCCGCCGTTGATCTCGTGTTCATGCACGGGAAAACAAATTTTCAAAGAAGTGATTAGCACAATGGAAGGGTTAGGTAAAAATAATGAAATAAAAACAAAAAGAAAGAAATAGCTAGGGTGGTAAGATCAAACGCAATCGCCTCCCCGGCAACGGCGCCAAAAACTTGATCGCTCCAGAATGTAACCCAAAAGTGCGACCGTGTAGTTTTACCGCAAGCGCACGGTGTAGCGGCGAGCGGGTTATCGAACACAGGGAGGACGAATGACCGTGCTTGCTCCAATCAACCTGGCTATTTAAGAACAGAAAAGAGAGAATTTGCCTTTGGCAATCCTGTCGCAATCGTCAGACAAAGTACGAAGATATCAAATCAAATAAATAACGTCTATGGAATGGGGAATCCCCGCTGCTCACCGTATCTCGTCAATGTGGTTCATTGGTATCAAAATTGCTAGAATAAAATTTTGGATGAACTATTTGCAACTGAATGTAATACCTAGCTCACGCTCTCGCGCTGTTGCCGGTCTATAGCTATCCTAGGTTCGGGTCCAATCTCTTGCAAACCCTAGCCTAAGGAAGCTAGCATTAGGATCAACATCATCGTTCAATCGCGCCCCGAGCCCACTCTCGTGCAAACTCGGGCCACGACCTAGGTTGGGATAGTTCCTACCCGTCCAATCTCTTGCAAACGGGTATCGGCACGGAATTACAACCGGAAACCCTAGTATCGGCCCAATCTCTTGCAAACCGATACTACGGAAATTCGATTCCAACCCAATTCGGATTTCTAGGGTTTCCTATCGAATTGGGATCCAATCTCTTGCAAATCCCAATCGGTATGACCTCCTAGCTATCCGTAATAAATCGATCCCTAACTAACCCTAATAGCAATTCTAGCAAAATTTCTACCAATTCATCACAAATCTGAAATTGGGCTCATAGGGTTCATCCCCACGCCCCAAGACGTGGAGACTACTCACAATTCATAGCACAAACACCAAAATAATCAATGAAATTAACAAGAGAATTCATCACAATATTGAGATAAGCAATAAAAATAGTATTTTTAGAGGAGAGAGACATAAACCAATGGAGTTCTTCAAATAATCCAACCAAAATCAACTTTTGTCTCCTCTCCAATCACAAGAATAAAGCTAAAAAGTTAATCTAAAAAGCTGCAAAAATCCAAGAGAAAAGCTCCCAAACCTAGGGTAAAAACAAGGGTTAAATACCCCCCAAAATCGTCCAAAAAACTGTGACCAAAATGCCCCTGCGCAGCCTGAAATCCGCAATTTTCGCTACAGGCAGCGCGTCGCACTCGGCCGAGTGACAAAAGTCGCTCGGCCGAGTGAGAAACCCTGTAAATTTCCAGTAAGTCTGGGTCTTCGGGGGTCTTCACTTCGGGAGTCGCTCGCCCGAGTGAGTTGTCATCACTCGGCCGATGGCTTCTTAGTACTCGGGCGGTCGGCATTTGCCACTCGGTCGAGTGGGTCTTCTGAAGCTCAGGCAGACGAAAAACAGTAAGTTGGCGATTTTTGAATGGCTTCGTCTGAGCGCCACTCGGGCGGACGGGGTCTCGTCACTCGGCCTATGTGGCTTCCGTCGCTCGGCCGAGTGCACACATGAAGCGTGTCCGATCAGGTCGGCCGAGCGGTGTCTCGCTGGTCGGCCAAGTGACTCCTTCACTCGGCTGAGTGGGACACCAAAAATGCCCAAACAGCTTGTTTTGGCCTCATCGTCGCTCCTGCGATGTTCTTTCTTCTTCCTCTCCTCTCCAATGGCAAAATACCCCTCGGGGAGGTCATCGGTGACACTCTGGAGTAGGCGTATCTCGAGATCACTCCAAATCGCTCCAAATCACTTGAAATTCGACAAAAACAAGAAATCGTGAAAAGCATCGCAATATCGTCGATATATCATGAAAAACATGATTTGAGCGATCTAAATGGCATGCAAACATGCGGGAAAAAAGTGTAAAATAAGGAGTGATCAGTGCGTTGGTCACACAGAAAGGTATAGCCACAAACTCCTAGTGTCCATACTTCGTTCTGAACGCTGTCTTCTGCACATCCTCCTTCTTCACTCTCAGCTGATGATATCCGCTCCTGAGATCCAGTTTAGAGAATACTCTCGAACCTCCTAGCTGATCGAAAATGTCATCTATACGTGGCAACAGATACTTGTTCTTGATGGTGACAGCATTCAACTCTCTGTAGTCCACGCACATCCGACGCGAACCGTCCTTCATCACCAGCAAAACAGGTGCTACCCACGGAGACACACTCGGATGGATATAACCCTTCTGCAAAAACATGTCCAACTGTCTATGTAGCTCCTCTAACTCTGCCAGAGCCATACGATATGGTGCTTTTGAAATGGGCTGTGCTCCCGAAATAAGATTAATCGAGAACTCAAGAACTCGATCGGGTGGCAGTCCTGACATCTCCTTGGGGAAGACGTCGTCGAAATCTCTCACCATTGCTGGTCTACTCACCTCCATCTGCATAGCTACAAGCTCCACCACTGGCTTGGTCTGAAACTTAACAGGCCCAAGCGAACTGCTACCGCTGCTGAACTCGAAGGTCGGGTGACCAGGAATCTCAAACACCACCTTCTTCCGTTGGCTGTCGATCGTAGCAAAGAAACAACCAAGTCAATCCATCCTGAGGACGGCTTCATAATTGGTAATGTCGTGGACGATAAATCGGCATATAGCACGTGTCCACAGAAAACCAAGGGACAAGATCGGCAACCGAGATGCACCGAGATCACACCATTCCCCGTAACGATATCCCAACTTTTGGGAAGAGGGAAAGTCGACAGAGAATGTTTGTCCATGAAAATTCGAGATAATATGCACAGGGATGCACCGGAGTCTTAGAGAACTCGAGCAGGAAAAGCACAAACAAGAACAACCCCTAACAAACAACTAGCAAGCAAAACCTATTCTAGCAAACAAGATCTAATCTAACATGCAAGATCAACTAATGAAAAGCAAAGACTAGTCTGAGGATTACCTGTAATAACTCCATCCTCTGCCTCTGACTCTACTGCAGTCATCGTGAAAGCTTGCCTCCTAGGCTGAACGGCCTGCTGGAATGCCTGCTTCTGGGGAATAAGAGGCGCACCACGTCCGACAGCTACTGGAGCTCTCTGCTGCTGAACTCCAACTGGTGCTTTCCACGGCTGCTTAGCTTTCGGGCAATCCTTCAAAGTATGCGAAGCGTCGCCACAAACTAAGCACTACCCAAGAACCTCCAGCACTGCTCCTTCGCATGACCAGCTTTGCTGCAAAAATGGCACATCTGCTGACTAGGCCCACCTGGCCTCTTAAACTGCACAGACTGATTAGGCTTCACCACAGGCCTAACCACCACTCTGGCATGCTCCATAGGCCTCTTCCCTGCACATGAAAACTGCACTTTCCTTTGATTGTCAATCATCTCCTGCCTCTTCGCAGCTACCAGCAACTTCCGGTAAGAGTCCAAGTCCAAAGAAGACATCAAACTCTGCAGCTCCAAAGAAAGACACTGCAGGAATCGCTGAGCTCGATCCTCGGGGGTCCGAACCAAATTCAGCATAAAGCGACACAACCTGGTGAACTCCTGGTGGTACTGGTCCACCGTCAGACTCCCTTGCTTCAGATTGATGAACTGCTGCATCAACTCCCTCCTGGTAGCTCGACGGAAGAACTCCTCGTCAAATCTAGCTTTGAAGGTGGCCCAAGTGATAAGCCTCACCAGCATCTGCTCCTCAGATTCCCACCAACTGCAGGCATTGTCCTTCAACTGCTTCTTTACCAATTCGACCCAACCAGCCGGGTCAACCTTCAAAAGAAGAAGGTTGTCCTCAGTGTTCTTCATCCATTCATCCGCAGCCAATGGTCCTTTTGATCCGGTGAAATACATCGGGCCCAGCTCCCAAAACTGCTTCGCTCCAGGCTCGAAGCGAGGGGCATTCTGTAGCATGCCCTACTGCACCTGCATCATCTGATGCATCATCCTCATCATATTCGAAACGGTAGGTTCTCTATCCGCTTCGCCACCGTTTCCTGCTCCACCACCAGCTAGGAATATGCATCTTTCAGCCACCCAAGACAAGGAAAATGCTCAGATTAGACTCAGATTTAGGACTTGAATGTTCCAAATATTTCAATGGATGTTTTTATTATCATCGTTGTTTCGATATTTCACAGATGCAAAGAGGACCTGCATGGGCCACGACTAAAACCTGTCACGACCCGCTTCCTATGTATGGAAGGCGAGGCGTGAAGAGGTCCGCTCAGACTTGGAGCTGTGAAGCTACAGTCTGATAAGCGTCTGATAATTTAATCCATTAGCAGGTTCTTTGCATTACGACGAAACACCAATAATAATAAAGAAAGGCAGACAAAAAAATTATCCAACATTCAACATCCACAGATATTATTCCAAACTGCAGTGATAGTCATAAAGAAAAACAGATTCTGAAATAAAAGCCCAAGCATGGCCAAAGATAAAACATAAAGGTAAGGTTCTAAGCATCGACAACCTAACAACAGATCTAAAGAAAACAGCAACAACTAAGATAAGTCTCTAGGCGAGACTAGGACTGGTCTCCAGTGTCCTCCAACACTGCCTCTGCAGAAACCTCGAACTCAACGTTTGCTTACTGATCATCCTCTACAACTTGTTAAGTATTGGACTTCTCCATACTTGGTGTTAATGATGAGCAAACATAAATACTTGTGACTAATCCCCTATTTTGAAGTTAATCCATTGCCTAAGCTATTTATGAAGATATACTAGCAATGGATGACCCTTAAAGATCATTGAAGGCAAATGAATTGGATTGGATAATCATTGATGATGATTGAAGCTCCATGAAGACTTCAAGTTCATATGTTGGATAGAAGAGAGTATTCATCAATGTAAATTTCTTTTATCTCTTCTAGTATGTAGCTTAGAAGTAGAACATTGATGGAGCACTCACACACATCTTCATTTCAGTCTTAGGACATCATTATTAATTGTCCTTAGACTCCATTTCAATTCTTAGTGATTGTGCTTGGATTGTTTATAACAGTCGACTGCTGAACGTTTTACAGTCATCTGTCTCAAAAATAGTCGACTGCGTTTTGTTCTACAGCCGCCTGATATGTACAAACTTTTGCAATCCAGTTTTGGGCTTCTCTGTTTTTATTCCTTCAAGCAACTGATGAATGATTCACAGGCGCCTGTCCAAGTGACAGTCGACTGTGTTTTGTAAATCAGTCGTCTGTCTATCTTTTACCCAAACTTTGTTGATCTGACTTTTACGGCCAGTCGACTAATGTTGAATATACAGTCGACTGTCCCTGGGATCAGTTGACTGTCTATACTGCAACAGTCGTCTGTCTGTGAGCCAATTTATTGACTCAGCTCTCTGGAAATTCTCAGGGTATTTGACAGTCGTCTATATAAGGATTCACAGTCGTCTGTTCTGGTTAACAGTCGACTGTTTTATTCTCATCAGTCGTCTGTCCTGTTATCTTACAAGATTTCCAGATATCATTCAACTTACCCATTCTTTTAGCCAGTCGCCTGTAGAAGGATTTACAGTCGCCTGTTGGTTCAACAATCGACTGTATATGCTTCATCAGTCGACTGTCCACGTGGTAAGTGACTGTTATGAATTCTCACCTACCCTTGCTGACTTTGCAACAGTCGAATGTGGTTTCTTCAATAGTCGACTGTCACGAGCTCAGATTCAATCCGTTGAGATTTTTCTCACGGATTCCAAAGGGGTTTTTTCCTAATATGTTTTGTGGATTTGAGAAACCTATATATAGAGCTTCTACTATTCCATTGAGAGGTTACCAAAGTTGATACTCGTTCTCTCAAGATTTCATTCTAAAGTTTAAAGCTCTTAAATCCAAAGCCCTAAGAATTCCTATCATTGATCTCTTGCTCTCCAACCTAGAACAAAAGAGTTATCTTCTAGGCATTTGGTGCAGTCAAGAGAAAGGGCTTTCTCCTTTCTTCCAAGAGAGTCTTCAACACACAACACACTTCTCCTTCAAGTTTTACTTCAAGGCATATGTGATTGTAAGTGTTGCTTTCATATTTCATAACTCTCGTTACTTGAATTTGCTCTCGGGTTGTGAGAGCGGTTTGCTTGCTCCCAAGTTGTACGAGTCAAGGTCAATCGATTATACTTCGATTTCACTTGTAGGGTTGCTACAAGTGGGTTTTAAGGAAACCTCAAGTTAGGGTTCTAGCTTGAGTATCCGGAGGTATCCAGTGAAAGGGACGTAGGATTACCGGGAATAAGTCAGGAAGTGACTTGGGTAATCCGAACCCTTGAAACATCCTTGCGTTTGCATTTGTTTCTAATTGGGTCTATTTTTAATTCCGCACTATATTGTTGGTTAGCATTTAAATTGGTGTAACTATCATTTTAAATTGCTTAAACACTATTCAACCCCCCTTCTAGTGTTTTCTCCATAGCCAGGGTCCTTACAATTGGTATCAGAGCGCAAGGTTATAGCTATGGAATCCAACAACAACAATGTTCCTCCGCCGACTTCGTACAACAATCACGACCATGATGGAGCGTCCACACTTTTCGAAGGTCAATCTACGGTGCGTCCTCCGCGTTTCAATGGTACAAACTTTGGCTATTGGAAGTGTAGGATGGAGACGTTCCTTAGGAGTGCTTTGCTTTGGAGAACCCTCCACATGGAATACGTCGAGCACACCGAAGTAGATTTCGATAAATGGACGTCTTCCGAGAAATCCGTCGAAATCAACAATGCAAAAGAAATGAACGCTCTTCATTGTGCGTTGGACCCGAATGAGTTCAATAAGATATGCACATGTAAGAGTGCATATCAAATTTGGAACCATCTCATTGTTACCCATGAGGGAACGAACAAGGTAAAGCTTTCAAAGTTATATGTTGTCGTGCAAAACTTTGATTTGTTTCATATGCAGGAAAATGAGAGAATTGCATCGATGTACGGCCGTTTTACCGAAATCATCAATGAATTGGAAGCCCTTGGCCAAATATACACCGAAGCTGAAAAGGTAAGGAAGATCATCATGAGAATGACCTCCAAATAGGAAAGAAGAGCGATCGCCATCGAGGAGGTCAATGATTTGAAGAATTACACAGTTGTGAATCTTATTGGGACTCTTATGTCTTATGAGGTAAGACGAGAGAACCGATTAAAGATTCGAGCCATGATGAATCCTTTGGAGGCGAAGAAGAAAGCTTTGGCATTCAACGCCAATTCATCAACCTCCAATAGTGAAGAATCAGAGAATGAAATGGATTTGGGTGAAATGGCCCAAATGGCGAAGAAGTTCCAACGCTTCTTTCGTAAAGGTAAATTTTCCTTAAACAAATGATTTGAGTCTACTAATGCTACTTCGTTTTGCTTTAAGTGTAATAAGGCAGGGCACATCAAGAGGGATTGCCTAATGCTAAGAAACAAAGAGAAGTGGAAGGCTCCGAAGTACCACAAGTCCGACAAGAACAAGAAAGATAAGAAGAAAGGACTCGTAGGTACATTCGATGACTTAAGTGAAGACTCATCAAGTGATTCCGATGATGAGAAGGGTGAGAGTGCCCACATGTGTTTTATGGCCCGAGAAGATCCACTCTCCGACGAGAGTGATTCTGACACAGATGATACCGAAGTAACAATGGATGAACTTCGCATTGCTAATGAAGAATTATTTGCTAAATATCAATCTTTAATTCTTAGATATACTAGCGTAAAGAAATCAAATGTTAGCAAGTCATCCATTCCATGCATTATCAACAATGACACCATTGTTGATACTTTAACTCTTGAGAAAGCAAGATTAGCTTCTCAAAATGTCACTTTGAGAGATGAGGTGAATGCCATCAAATCTCAACTAGATCAAACACATCCTAAGGATAATAGTGATTTAGTTACACGACACACACAATTGGATTTGGAGAATGATTCTCTTAAAACTCAAGTGCACGAGCTCACACATCCTAAGGATAATAGTGATCTAGTTACACGACACACACAATTGGGTTTGGAGAATGATTCTATTAAAACTCAAGTGCACGAGCTCAAAGCACGTGTGTCCACCTTGGATACCAATATTTCTTCTCTTAAGGAGAAATATGAGCTCATGTCCTCCCGTATTGTGAGATTCAATAAGGGAAAAGGAAAATTGGATGATTTACTAGCAAACCAATTTCCGGCCACACATCGTGTTGGTCTTGGGTTTGTGAATGCGAATGCATCCAATGCTCGCACTTCCTATAGTGGTGTCACTATAGACTTTGTGAGGCCTTCCTCCGGTGCATCCACAAGTGGTGTCAAAGACACTATAGGTAGAAATCCTACCAAGAAAGTCACCACTTCACCATCTCTTCCTCTTGGCAAGCAACCCACTAAGGGTGGAAACCAAAAGAGAAGCCATGCTTACATGTACACTAACATTCATCCACGTAGGAAACCTCCTACTTCACAAGTGGATAATCATGACACTTTTTATGCTCCACACCCACGGACACGTACAAATCCACACATGAGAAATACTCATGTACGTGCTCCTATACACCCGTATGCACATACACATCATTCTTACATGTATGCTCATCCTCCACATGTAATGCATGATCCATATGCTTCATACAACATGCATGTTCCCAAGCATACATATCATCCTTGTATGTTAAATGCATATCCACCACATCAATTCTATGCTTAAAACCATGTTCCTAAGAAGCATGCACCACATAGAAATCCAACAAGTATGCATGCAACTAGGAAAAGGACTCCCAAGATTTACACTATTTGGGGTCCTAAGAACACTAGTCTAAATGGTAGGAATGCATATGTTGATTCCTGTTTTCATGATGTTATTAGGAATAGTAATTATATTGGGAAGCGAAAGTCCACTTGGACTTGGCATCCAAAGGGCTAATCCCCTTAGACCCAACAAACATTGGGTACCATGAGCTTATGGTATATTATATAGGTACCCAAGAGAAAGAAGAAGAGCAATAAAGGTCAAACTAGCTCTAAAGGGAAAGGATGGATTCTCGATAGTGGTTGCTCCAAACACATGACGGGAGATCCCTCATTGCTCTCCGAAGTGATTAGCATCAAGGATGGTGCAACAGTCACTTTTGGAGGTAATCAAAAGGGAACCATCATTGGAGTAGGTATTGTCGGTAACCCATCCAAACCCTTAATTATTAATGTATTTCTTGTTAGTGTCTTATGTCACAATCTCATTTTCGTTATTCAACTTTGCGACAGAGGTTACAAGGTTAACTTTGGAGAAGGATTGTGTACAATTGTTGATTGTGATTCGAATGTTTTATTTTCCGGTATTAGGCGTAAAAATATTTATTATTTGAGCTTGCCTAAAATCGTAGAACATTGCTTAGTTACTAATACGAGTGAACAACTACTATGGCATCCCTGGTTTGGTTATGTTCCCTTTAAGCACTTATATAAGTTAGCTAAGCATGATCTAGTTAAAGGTTTTCCTTATATTGCTTTTAGTAAGAAAAACTTTTGTGATTTGTGTCAAAGAGGTACACTTAGTAAATCATCCTTTAAGCTTAAAGAAGGCATTACTTCTAAGAGGCCCCTAGAACTTCTTCATCTAGATTTATTTGGGCCAACTAAAACCGCCTCTTTAGGCAATGCTCATTATGGATTAGTTGTTGTAGACGACTTCTCTAGATTTACTTGGGTTTCATTCTTAATTAATAAGAATGAAGCTTATGAAGAGTTTACCAAATTTGCAAAGAAGATTCAAAATTTCTTAGGATCCACCATAATCACTATTCGTAGTAATCATGGAGGAGAATTTGAGAATGAATCTTTTACAAAGTTTTGTGATGACACCGGGATAACTCATAACTTTTCCTTTCATCGGGCACCACCACAAAATGGTATTGTACAGAGAAAGAATAGGACTCTTATTGAGTGTGCTCACACTATGCTCTATGATAGTCATCTTGGACTACAATTTTGGGCAGAGGCAGAGCACACGGCATGTTATGTCACGCCCCGCTTCCCATTATACTTGGGAGCGAGGACGTGAACGGGCCCGCTTGGGCTGGAGCGGTGAAGCCCCAACCTAATAAGCGTCTGTGTATGACTACTTGTCAGGTTCTTGCTTGCGAATATTCGGAACAACAAAATAATGTCATCATTATACTTTAACTTTTCCAGATTACATGTACACAAAAATTAAAAGGCCTAGCATGGCCATTACAACAGTTACAAAGAAATTACAACAACAATTATTAAAGCTTCAGCAAGCTGCGCAGTGTCCGTCGTCTTCAGTAGTGGATCTCGGGCTCTTAGCTCTTGTGGTCTTCCTGCTCAATCTCCAAAAGAACTCTTCGGTGAACTCTGCTCAAAACCTAACGTATATTTCACAAACAAGGAAATATACGTCAGCGAGGGTCGATCGGCAAGATTTAAAAACGTTAGAAATAAAATGACCCTCGGCAAGATTTAATATAGTTCACAAAGTTTAGGGAAGAGAGGCACATTATGATTTCAAAAAGATGATACATAGTAGCATGTGGAAACAAGGGGCATAACAATGTGTAGTGTGCAAGCAGTGAGCATGAGTAGTGTGGTGTGCACAGCAATAAGTATAACGGGTGTAGTGCGTACAACAATATGTATAGAAAGGTAGTGTGCACAGTAATAGTCATGACGGTGTAGTGTGTACAACAATAATTAATCGTGGAAATAATTTTAGCAGGTTACTCTATAGCATCAACAGAGGTAAAAAGGGGTGCATCAATCAGTCAATCAATCTCCTATCTAGTGACAAAGCCCAGTGTCTGAGGGGGAGGTGACCAGCATCACACCCAAGTCAACGGAAGCTACCAGTGACTCTATACTCACCGACCCGGCCAGGTGTCGGTCAAGTTCACCAATAGAGTGCAATCCAGCTTTCCAGCCTCTACTACACTAGACTACCCCACCCAAGTGTCCATAAGTCAAACCGTAGTTCAATGTTAGCCGTATGGCAAACATTCTGTAAATGACCCGCGGCCCAATATTTCTAATGCCCAGAGGCCCAATGATCCGTAATTTGCACAAAGGCACAATAGTCCGTAAATTGCCCGAAGGCCCAATGTCACATCTCATCAATGTTGTACGTTTCACAGTTTGAGAGAATTTCACATAATTCATTTCAATAACATTGAAAGTAAAACGACCAACCATGCCACTAGGTTCATAAAGCTTAAGTAACGTACTTAAAAGTTGTTATTTGAAATTGTTTGGTAATTTCGGTCACGAGACCGGAGCAATGCTGTTTAAAGTAGTAAGTGACAAATACTCGAACCTTTGATACTTGTAGAAAAATAATTTACTTGTAAGGGGTAAGTACTTGCCTGGAGGAGCGTTTCTGGATGCCCACTTGAATGTTAGAGGTGCGCGAATATATCTGTAAAGTCGGATCAAGCCAAATGATTCTCAACTAATGAAACACCATTAAGTCCAACTTATAAAACTCTGTTTGATACTATACAGCACACACAACTTACCTAATATAACCTGTTTACATAAAATAATACGTATTTACAGCATAGTATGATCTAGTACATATATATCTAAATATAATACCCTATCAACTCACAGCTTATATACTGTTTAAATATTAGGGTGTAGAGGAGTAGCTCATGTTTACGTGTACGCATACAGTAGCTCATAACAATTAGCAGTACATACGAAAACATTTACAAGTCTTACCTTCGTTCACAGGATGGGTGTGACCTCCGACAACGGTGGTGTTGGGCGGCGACTTCCGACGGAGCAGGTGGCGTTGGAGAGGGGAGACACGGGAGATCGGGCTGAGGAGGAGATGGCTCGGGGGTTGCTACGGAGTGGCAGATGGCGGAGCAGTCGAGCTAGGGCGTGCAGGTGGTGCTTGGTGTGGTCGGTGGCGTGCGGTACTCGTGGAAGTCGGAGACGGGGTCTGCGGGTGTGGTCGAGAAGCTGGGCGTGGGGTTTCGCTGCACCGCGTGGGAAGAAGAGGAGGCCGCCGGCGTCGTTCGGAGCGGGGGTGTGATGAACGGAGGGGGGGTTGCTGCGCGTTGCGGAAGTCGGAGACGAGCTGGGCAGCTGAGTGCTGGGTGAGTTACCGAAGGTTGGAGCACCGGAGGAGAGGGACGCCGGAGGTGATCGGAGAAGGCGGAGCGACACCGGAGTGGGTTGAGGGCTCCGGCGGGAGGGGGTGTCGCTCGGCATCGGTGGCTAGTGGGCTCCTCTGTTCCGAACAGAGGAAGCGGGCTGAACAGGGGAGAGCGGGGCTGCCGGCGGTGGAAGCTGTGGCCGGCGTCGGATGGTCGGGGAGGTGTGCTGGGGCTGACGACGTTGCCGGCGGGGGAGAGGCACGGACGGTGCTGGTTCGACGGCGAGGTCCGGAGGAAGGCACGGCGAAGAGGCGGTGACTTGAGTCGAAGGCGGTGGTCGGACTGCGGTGATTGTGCGATCTTGGCGAGGAACGGCGGTCGAAGGAGATGATCGGTTCGCTCGAAGTCGGAGGCGAGGGCTCGTGGATATATCTGCGAAGTCAGATCGCCACATCAAACTAATACAAGGGTATACACTTAATTTATAATATATACTGTTTTAATAAATATCAACATACCATTACTATTTATAAGCACCCATAACCAATGCATATACAACGTGGCATATAAATATTATATAACGTTATATATATATTATCTGTAACATATAATATATACCTCATAGTATTTAAACACCTACTACTCTAATACGCGATAATAATCCACTTACTATGCATCCATGCAAGACCCGAACGTGGCCCTTCGTCAGCGTTTACAGGTGGTCGGGCGGAGCTGAAGACAGCAGCGACAACTGGGGCGACGGCGAGACGTTGGGCGAGGAGGCGATGTCAGCGTCGGCGTTCGACGAAGAGGTGCTGACGTAGGTTGGCGACGTTGTGTTTAAGAAGAAGAAGAAACGAAGGAGGGGAGCAGAATGACGACCTGGGCTGTGAGCCGAGGGCGTAGCGGACTGTGGCGAAGTCGACGTTGGGGAGATGACAGGGTGAGGGTACGAGGCTGGCGGGGTTTCGTGGGGTTCATGCGGGTTGCTCGCTGGTGTGCCCATGGGTTTATAAAATATAAGAAGATGAAGAGAGAAACAGACTTTAAGGGTTAGTTGCGGGAATCGTGGGGACGTGATACATGGGGAGGGCTTCCATGCATGGTGACGTGGGGAGAAGAGGTGGGGTAGTTAAGTTAAG
Organism: Scilla litardierei; assembly: GCA_030789695.1. NCBI lineage: Eukaryota > Viridiplantae > Streptophyta > Magnoliopsida > Asparagales > Asparagaceae > Scilla > Scilla litardierei. The sequence continues at coordinate 65,241,787 of CM061131.1, forward strand.
AAAATAATTTGTTAGGATATGGTTGTTTTTAATAAAAGTTAATTAAAAGAAAACAAATCCCATTAGTTAAGGTTGTTTTAAAAGATTTGCTTAAATCCAAACAGTCTCTCTTTTTTTTTAAAATAAACATTTTAACTAAATTTTAAACTAAATTTAATTAACGTTTAGAAATTTGAAGATTTAAAATAATATTAATAATGATAATGATCAGATATACTACTACGTACACCCCCGGACATCCAAAAATAAAAAGAAGGTACCGGGGTGATCGCGCTTCCGAGACGGTCGCAATTACGGGGTCCGGTCACGAGTCTGGACTACGAAAAATAATAATTAAAATCAAACACGTAAAATATACTTTCGATAATGAGATACGTACTAAAAATGTACGACCGGAAAGCGGCCGTTACATGTTATGTGCTCAATAGGATTCTACTGAGACCCCGAACAAACAAAACTTGTTTTGAGTTGTTTTATGACAAAAAGCCTCAAGTAAAATATTTTCGTGTTTTTGGTTCAAAATATTTTATCAAGAACACTTTTGGTAATCTAGATAAATTTGAGCCAAGATCCGATGAAGGAATTTTTGTTGGATATTCCATACGTAGCAAAGCCTACCGGATATACAACAAAACTTCTTCAACGATCGAGAAATCACTACATGTATCATTTTATGAAGATTTTGATTTTCCTTATGTTGATGATGATAGTGTAGATACTATTTGTGATTCTCTTAGTAATGTTAAGATTAATGATTCGATTATTGAGACTAACACTACTAACGAAATTGTTGAAGATGTTCCTAGTGATGCAGGAATACCCAAAGCTTACCCGACCGTTCACAACCATCCCTATAACCAAATAATTGGAGATATTGGTGTGGGTGTTCGAACGAGGTTGAGAATTGAAGAATTCTCTCAATGCGCATTTGTCTCTACCACTGAGCCAAAGAACATCCAAGAAGCTTGTGAGGATAGCTCTTGGATATTGGCAATGGAAGAAGAACTAATGCAATTCGAGAGGAATGAAGTTTGGAAACTCGTCCCTCTTCCAAGTGGTCACCAAGTCATTGGGACCAAATGGATCTTCAAGAACAAGATGGATGAGAACGAGGTAATCACAAGAAACAAAGCAAGGTTAGTAGATCAAGGCTACCGGTAAGAGGAAGGTATTGATTTCGAAGAATCTTTTGCCCCCGTAGCTAGATTAGAAGCTATTAGGTTGCTTTTATCTTTTGCATCCCATAAGAATTTTAAACTATTTCAAATGGATGTTAAAAGTGCATTTTTAAATGGGATTGTCAATGAAGAAGTATATGTTTCTCAACCTCCCGGTTTTATTTATGAAAAATTTCCAAACCATGTTTTCAAACTTAAGAAAGCGTTGTATGGGTTGAGACAAGCTCCTAGAGCTTGGTATGATCGACTCAAGACCTTTCTTTTGGATTTAGGTTTTAAAATGGGAGAAGTTGATTCTACACTCTTCATTAACGATTATGAAAATGACATTCTTTTGATTCAAGTTTATGTAGACGATATAATTTTTGGTTCTATTAACTTTAATCTTTGTCAAGAATTTTCTATGTCAATGAAGGATGAATTCGAGATGAGCCACATGGGAGAGCTCACTTATTTCCTTGGACTGCAAATTAGACAAATGGAGAATGAAACTTTCATACATCAGACAAAGTACTCAGGGAAGCTTATTAAGTGATTCGGGATGGAATCGTCTTCAAGCAAAAGGACTCCCATGAGTACTACTACCCATCTGCACACGGATGAGAACGGAAAAGATGTAGATGTTTGTCTATATCAAGGTATGATCGGTAGCTTACTTTACTTAACTGCTAGTAGGCCTGATATCATGTTTTCCGTATGCTTGTGTGCTAGATATCAAGCTAGACCAAAGGAGTCACACTTGATTGCGGTTAAACGAATATTTCGTTATCTCAATCAGTCTCTAGATTATGGGTTACTTTACCCTAAATTTAGCACATATGAGTTAATCTCATATAGTGATGCCGACTTTGCTGGATGCAAGTCCGACAGGAAAAGTACTAGTGGCACGTGCCATTTTCTAGGAAATTCCTTAGTTTCTTGGTTTTCCAAGAAACAGAACTCGGTGTCATTGTCCATGATTGAAGCGGAATATATTGCCGTGGGTCATGCATATGCACAAGTTCTGTGATGAGACACACTCTTAGTGACTATGGTGTCAATTGTGATACTTGCCCTATCATGGTTGATAACCAAAGTGCTATTTGTCTTTCCAAGAACCCGGTACATCATTACCGTACCAAACACATAGATGTGAGACACCATTTTATTAATGATCATGTAGCTAAGAAGGACATCATCTTAGAGTACATTGAAACCCAAAAACAAATTGCCGACATCTTCACAAAACCTCTTAAAGAAGATTCATTTGTGAGGTTGCGTGGAGAATTAGGAATTATGGATGAATCTGAAATCTAGGAGCTCAACATACATTTTATAACACCTTTTGAGCTCATATCATCATGTTACCTATCTTCATTTGATTTATCATATATATGTGTTTAAGAAAGGCAATTGCGATTTATGTGATTTCATGATTTCTTTGAGATTGAGTTTAGAGATTTATGTTACAATTGATTTATTGTTTTATATTGTTTTATGATGAGTTTGTGATTAGAGTATTGGTCCTAGGGTGAGTGTTCATATCCTCTGAATTTTTATCTCACTATGCATTTTTGGACCAGTATAGACGACTGTCTTTCCTTCAACAGTCAACTGTCCTACTCTATCTTCTCAGTCTAACTTTTGTATCTTTCGCACAGCCAACTGATGACAATTTTCCAGTCAACGGTTGTTTTAACAGGTGACTGGATTTTAGTCATCAGGCGACTGTTCTCTCTATCAAATATTTCCAGAGCTCTCTGTCTTTTTGATGAAGATTATTGATTCTCAGTCAGTCGACTGATGTGTATTGTCCAATCGACTATCCATCAGACAGGAGACTGTATGTTTCTCAACAGTCAACTGTTTGTGTCCCTGAGCTTATTTCTTATCACTTCATCCAGTCGACTGACTTTTGTTCATCAGTCGACTATCTACTATTGTGACGGTTCTCTTCGATCTTAGCCGTTGATTCTTTGATCCAACGGCCCAGATTATTTCCCCTTTCTTTTATACTTCGAGAGGGTTCATTTCGACTCTATTTTTCTCTCTCTTCCGACTAAAAATCACTCGTCTTCCTACTCGAAATCTCCTATAGATCTCTCCTCCGATCTCTTCGTGACAACTCGATCCACCATCCTTCGTTTGGTTGCTCGTGAGTTGCTCGACTGTTGACCGACTTCTTGTTGATATCGTGTCCTAGCTTGCTTGACCTAGCTTTCGACCGATCGAGTGAGCTCATGGATCCTTTTAGTCATCTGTTTCCTAAAGGATCTTTCGATTTCCTCGATGATCCGATTCTAACTCCTCAACCCACTGATCAGGTTCCCTCCTCACCACCATCTTCTGGGGAATTCCTGAATATCGTTGTTGGTGACCCCATTCCTTCAGAGAATGCTGCTGCACACACTTCTCTGCCTGCCGATCATCGTCCTCGTACTCCTCCTTCAGACCCCTTGAGGATTTTCTTCTTGGTAAGTTGTGTGATCGTGTCACCGCTCTCTAGAAGCTGTCTACTTCTATGGATGAGAAGCTCAATCTTCTTTTGGAGCTTCAGTACAAATCCCTCATGCTTCATGGTTTTCCCATCCCCGCCGAGCTTCAGGCTCTGTTTTCTAAGTCTGAGGACATTGCCCCTGTTCGTGTTCCTCCTCCTCCAGGCTTCGTGCATGTACCTTCTGTTGTCCAGACCTCTGTTCCTGCTCATGCGGAATCGTCTGCCGCTCGTGCATCGTCTTCCAAGAGGAAGACTCCTGCTTACCCAACTCGACACTCTGCCAGACTGATGCTCCGCTCTTATGGTCGTCCTTCGGACCCTACTATCATTCACATTGGCCGAGGTTGCTGCCGTTGTTTTTGTTCACTCACCCGAAGACCTAGATTTTTTTGTGGTCTGTTTTTGTTTAGGTTGAGTGATTCATCTGTATGATGATTGTTACTTTATATGTATGCTGATGTATGCTGCTGTCATGATGTATTTTTTGTGATCATGATGTATGTATTTTTGATGGACATGTTGATGTCCATATGTCTATGTACTCACAGCATCTTTTGCTATATATATATATCTGATATAGCAGTTTTGTCTCTTGTGTCACACCGTGAATAATTGCTAATCATATCTGTGTGCTTATTGTATATTGTCTCCATGATTGATATATTCTCTCCTGATGAGATTTTGAGACAATTTGGATTTGATATTTGACTATTCATGATATCTGTAATGTGATGCATTCTTGAAACTATTTTTGTTTCATTTATCTATAATGATGATATTGGACTTTCATTCCTCTATTCACATAAGTATATGATATGGTTGTATGAGTTTTGATTCCTTATATCTTTATACTCCTTGATTGTTGTTAGTTCGTATTTAGCACGATTATTTTTGTTGTTATTTACTCCCACCTTTTTGGATAATGCCATAGGGGGAGAGAAATAAACATACAAGATCCATAATGAATGTGCTAAGTATGTGTTAACACTTTGAATCTAAGATCTAAGTTGCCTTAGATTCAGGGGGAGTAAGATTACAATGAATAGGGATTTTAAATCCTAGATTTCTTGAATTGAATTCATGCATATCTTAATCATTTGCTTCAATTGTTATTTAGATGCCCTAATATTTGTTGACTAACTTGATTGGCATCTATATAGGGGGAGTAAGTTTTCATTACGCACAATTATTTATCTTTTTATTTATGTTTGTTTGTAATCATCAAAAGGGGGAGAATGTTGAGTATTGGACTTCTCCCTACTTGGTGTTAATGATGAGCAAACATAAGTACTTGTGACTAATCCCCTATTTTGTAGTTAATCCATTGCCTAAGCTATTTATGAAGATCTACTAGCAATGGATGACTCTTAAAGATCATTGAAGGCAAATGAATTGGATAGGATAGAAGAGAGTATTCGTCAATGTAAATTTATTTTATCTCTTCTAGTATGTAGCTTAGAAGTAGAACATTGATGGGGCACTCACACACATCTTCATTTCAGTCATAGGACATCATTAGATCAATTGTCCTTAGACTCCAATTCAATTCTTAGTGATTGTGCTTGGATTGTTTATAACAGTCGACTGCTGAACCTTTTAAAGTCGTCTGTCTCAAAACAGTCGATTGTGTTTTGTTCTACAGTCGCCTGTTATGCACAAACTTTTGCAATCCAGTTTTGGGCTTCTCTGTTTTTATTCCTTTAGGCAACTGATGAATGATTCGCAGGCGCCTGTCCAAGTGACAGTCGGCTGTGTTTTGTAAATCAGTCGACTGTCTATCTTTTGCCCAAACTTTGTTGATCTGAATTTTACGGCCAGTTGACTAATGTTGAATATACAGTCGACTGTCCCTTGAATCAGTCGACTGTCTATGCTGCAATAGTCGTCTGTCTTTGAGCCAATTTATTGACTCAGCTCTCTGGAAATTCCAAGGGTATTTGACAGTCGTCTGTATAAGGATTCACAGTTGCCTGTTCTGATTAACAGTCGACTGTTTTATTCTCATCAGTCATCTGTTCTGTTATTTTACAAGACTTCCAGGTTTCATTTAACTTATCCATTCTTTCGACCAGTCGCCTGTAGAAGGATTTACAGTCGCATGTTGGTTCAACAGTCGACTGTATATGCCTCATCAGTCGACAGTCCAAGTGGTAAGTTACCGTTATGAATTCTCACCTACCCTTGCTGACTGTGCAACAGTCGACTGTGGTTTCTTCAACAGTCGACTGTCGCGAGCTCAAATTCTATCTGTTGAGATTTTTCTCATGGATTCCAAAGGGTTTTTTGCCTAATCTGTTTTGTGGATTTGAGAAACCTATATATAGAGCTTCTCCTGTTCTATTGAGAGGTTATCAAAGTTGATACTCATTCTCTCAAGATTTCATTCTAAAGTTTAAAGCTCTCAAATCTTAAGCCCTAAGAAATCCTATCTTTGATCTCTTGCTCTCCAATGTAGAACCAAAGAGTTATCTTCTAGGCATTTGGTGCAGTCAAGAGAAAGGGCTTTCTCCTCTCTTCCAAGAGAGTCTTCAACACACAACACACTTCTCCTCCAAGTTCTAATTTAAGGCATAGGTGATTGTAAGTGTTGCTTTCATATTTCATAACTTTCGTTATTTGAATTTGCTCTCGGGTTGTGAGAGCGGTTTGCCTGCTCCCAAGTTGTGGGAGTAAAGGCCAATCGATTGTACTTCGATTTCACTTTAAGGTTGCTACAAGTGGGTTTTAAGGAAACCTCAAGTTAGGGTTCTAACTTGAGTATCCGGAGGTATCCGGGTGGAAGGGACGTATGATTACCGGGAACAAGTCGGGAAGTGGCTTGGGTAATCCGAACCCTTGAAACATCCTTGCGTTTACATCTGTTTCTAATTGGGTTTATTTGTAATTCCGCATTATATTGTTGGTTAGCATTTAAATTGGTGTAACTATCGTTTTAAATTGCTTAAACACTATTCAACCCCCCTTCTAGTGTTTTCTTCATAGCCAAGGTCCTTACACAACTAACTCCGACTCACCACCTAACATGTGACACCCAAAGAGAAAAGGGTGCATGTCAACAAAAGTCTCCAAAAGAAAACGGATGACTTTTGTGCAAGGAACATATAAATAGTAATGCAACTAGCAGTTTTAACATGATGATATGGCATGGCAGTTAAAGAATGCAACAATTAAAATGAGCATGATGGTAATAAAGCATACACGTCGTAGCAGAAGCTACTAAACAGTATATCATGAATTCACGAAAACTAGCTTATCACGTCGTGCACAGGGTTTCCGCCTTTTGGCTGAAGTGGCTGTACGGGCATACTTCTACGCTCAAGTGATCATTTAACCCTACCCCTCCACATGTATCAAGCATTGGTTTTTCACCAACAACACTGTGCTCACTTCTGGATCACGAGCTAGGAAGTGTTTTTGGCGTAGGATTATGCCTGCAAAGCAGGTGTCTAGCCTCAATAGGATGTAGTGGTCAGGACCCTACTCGCCGCAGCTTACAATTAAAAGTAGCGTGTGTTACACATACATGGAAATATAATCAATGCATGAAATGACGTGGAAAAATGCATGAACATGGCAATAAACAGTTAAAAGTACGTACCATTAATTTGAAATTAAACGTGACATGCGGCATGAAATGATAGCATAGTAAGGGTGTCGAATCTACCTTTGTTGTCAAGCTAGATCAAAATAAGGCGTCTAGGCGACTATCATTTCATCGCCTAGTCTCTTTTACGCTATTACAAGATTAGCCTAAAACATGGCCTAAACAAATACTGGCAAGTATCACTTGCCTGAAAACAATCATGCTGCGATCTCTTTTCAACAAGTCCAATATCTACGTATGTCCTCGGTCCAATCCAACCTACAGTCCCAATTATTAAATCTTGATTAGTGAGTTATTCAAAGCAATAAAGTTACGGTTTTTATCCTTGATTAGCATGCGATGTGGGGGCTCCTATGGAGCGGGGTTTACCTCAACACGACGTGAAAGCTATGCTGACGTCGGATAGCGACGTCCGGGGTTGGATTCTGGTAGTGCAAAGGTTCGGTGGGACAGCGACGACGAATGAAGATCAACCGGGTAGAGACACGATCACCGAGTAGTGACACGAAGGGGAAGGACAACAGCATAGCATTCTACGACGTCGGGAAGACGCGGACAGCAGCACGCGAAGGCTCGAGAGGCGGCGGCCTAAGGACCTGCGGCCTGGGGTTGCATGGATTCGAGTTGCGCGCGGCCTGGGATGGCGGCCTGAAGTTGCTTGCGCAAGGGAGGCACGTCGGGGGTAGCCATGGCCAGGGAAGGGCCTGCATGGCCTGAGGGCATAGGTGGGGTGCCTAAGGGGCGGCTGGCGTCAGGGGGTGGCCGACGGTGGCCTGGAGCTGGCTGGCCACTGGTTTTAGGGGTAAGGGCTACTGTTTTATGGTAGAGGAGAGGGTTTGTGTGGGGTTTTTGGGGGGAGGAAGAGGTTGATGATGATGAGGATGGCTGGGGCAAGGGGATTGTTGGAGGAGAAGATGGAAAGATGCGGCTATGGGTTTTGGCGGCTGGCACATGAGTTTCACGATGAGAAGAAAAACCTAGCTTGGTTTCGGTTTAAAGAGAGGATATGTGCTAAATAGGGTTCAAAGGGAGTGAACTTAAGGGTTTGGGAGGAGAGATAGAGAGAGAGAGAGAGATAGAGATATATGGGTATAGATTAGTTTAAGAGAGGGTGGTGAATAGCTTAGGGAAAAATCATGTTGATATGTATGGATTTCATTTTGATTCTTTTGCTATTGGGGGTTTAAAATGAGGGTATAATTACATTGATTGGAGAGAGAAGATGTGAGAGAGGGAGGGTAGAGTTAGGGTGTCATTAGCTAGGAAATTTTTTTAACATGTTACGTATTAACCTATAGGTATAATTAGGGTGATTTGAAATTCAAATTAATTAGGCTAAGTGGATTAGAACGTGATTAGGGGAAAAAGTGGGTCTAGCGGTGTATGATAATTATAAAAAAAGTACCGGAACGACCGTGTTGACGAGAGGGTCGATACTAAGATGGTCGGTCACGGGCTAGGTCCACGAAAAACGAAACTAAAAATAAAGAGATCAAACGACGAAGGTAAGAGTTACAACACCCCTTCAAACAAATTTGTTTTGTGGGAGAACGACCTGTGAAATGACGTTCACAAATAATTCCACAAATAAGTACTCTTTCAGAGGGTCACAACGACATATCACATCACACGTTTGGGATACAAGAAGAGGTCAAAATAAATACGCGTACGAACAAAAGTACGTGCACGAAAAACGTACGATTGAAAAGCGACCGTGACACACACACACACACATATACACTAGCAAATAACCCATGCACACGTGCACGTGGACTGAGAACGGTCGGAAAGGGGGGAAGAATAAAAAGTGTGGGTATGTGTGGGGGGAGGGTTCAGGGGCAAAAATATAAAAACAGGGGTTGTATGTGCAAAATTCTCCACCTCCTTTCTTATCCCTCAAAATCTCATCTCATCTCCAATTTCTCTTGTCCAAATTCTATTATTCAATTTCTCTTAATAACATCCATATTTTATAGAATAGATATGTATGTATGTATATGTATGTATGTATGCATATGTATGTATGTATATCTATATATGTATATATGTATATGTATACTCTTGTCTAATTTCTCTTATCCAATTTCTCTTGATACAATCTGTATTTTATAGAATAGATGTATGTATATGTATGTATGTATGTATATGTACATATATATGTATGTATATACTCTTGTCCAAAGTCTCTTATCTAATTTCTCTTGATAACACCCTATTTTATAGAATATATATATATATATATATATATATATATATATATAATTTCTCTTGATAACACCCTATTTTATAGAATATATATATATATATGGGGTTAATGGACTAGAGCTGACAACGCTGGAAATTTTTCCAGCGCTGTCAGCGTTTTGGACGACCTAAAAGTATGTTTTTTCAAAAAAAATTTGCAGTAGTTAGATATACTTGTTAGGAAGTTTCCCACAAAATTTCAGGTCGATCCAACACCGTTTGAGCCTCCGTTCATCGATTTCAAAAACGTTGTGTAAAACTGTCCACACAAAATTTCAGGTCGATCCAACATTGTTTGAGCCTCCCTTCATCGATTTCAAAAATGTTGCGCAAAACTGTCCACAGTTTTGCGCAACGTTTTTGAAATCGATGAACGGAGGCTCAAACGGTGTTGGATCGACCTGAAATTTTGTGGGGAGCTTCCTAACAAGTATATCTAACTAATGAAAAAAAATTTGTAAAAACATACTTTTAGGTCGCCCAAAACGCTGACAGCGCTGGAAAAATTTCCAGCGCTGTCAGCTCTTCTCCGTTTTTCACTATATATATATATATATATCTATATTACAATTGAGGGAGGTTTTTGAATCTTTGTCCCATGTGGCAATGTCACATCGCCACGTGGGACAACCTTCTTAAACCCAAAACCTAAAAAACACAAAACTCCACCCAATCCCCAAAAACACACCCAAAATCAAACACCCAAAATCACAACCCCAAGCAAAAAAAACCAAAAACCACAAGACACTACACACACTCATTCTCATTTTCACCCGTTTTTGCACTCATCGAAACACCTGTCTAAAAAATTGAAACAAAAAAAAACACAGGGAATGTGCAATCAAAGAGGCGGGCTGAGCATTTTAGGCGTCCGTTTCAATTAACCCCTCAATCAAAGATCCGAAGGCGCCCACTCCGAAGGCGCCAGCGCCGAACACGCCCGCGTCGAATTTATTGTTTCTCGCCGAAGGCGGCCGTGCCTCTAAATTTTTTTTACGCTAATTTGTTGTTCTTTTAAATTTTGGCTGCAGAAATATATTTTTTTGGGACAAAGATTTTGCGGGAAAATTTTTTGAATGCACCGTGCCTGCGGGCACGGGTTATGACTAGTGTATATATATATATATATATATATATATATATATATATATATATATATATATATATATATATATATATATATTAATGATTAATGTAGAGCAGGTGGCACCTGATCCAATGGATCAGGTGCCACCTTTTCTACATTAAATCCTATATTTTTTTTGACAACCCAGAAAAATCCACAACCCCCTCCCCCCGCCTTCGGCTTAGGAGGGTAAGGCGAGAGCCCGGCCGAGACTATGCAAAGTGGGGGGAAACCGCTGTGCCCCCAACGGCCCCCGGGTAAGTCCGAGAGGGGAGATGTAGCCCCAGGGTAAATAAGTCCACAACAAATTCCACAATAATTACCAAGTCACAGCGGCCATAGGCCTCGAACCCCGCACCCCTTGGCTTTGGAGCGGAATGACTTACCACTGGGACACCCTCTCGTGGGCTACATTAAATCCTATATATATATATGACATTATCTATCTTTACTCACCCCCTTCCCCAGACCCACACCCACACACATATATATATTATATATGATATGTGTGTGGGTGTGGGGAAGGGGGTGAGTAAAGATAGATAATGTCATATATATATATATATATATATATATATATATATATATATATATATATATATACTAGTCTATAACCCGTGCCCGAGGGCACAGTTCAATTTAGATATTCCCCCCTCAAAATCTTAGTTCCCCTGAAATTGTGTACATGATTCATTTTAGAAACCCCCCCTCAAAATCTCAGTTCCCCAATCAAAGTCTTAGTTCCCCAAAATTTAGATAACCTTAAGAGATTTTAGTTCTCACATTGTTTAATTACTCACAAAATTTTTAGTCACTGACAAAAATGTTAGTCCCCCAATATGTATTTCGTTTCTAAATTTTTTTGTAAAGTTAGTTGCATTTCCCCCACATTTTTTAGACAAAATATTCTATAAAGATGGGAGCTAAAACACATGTAACATTATTAAGATACATGAATAAACAGAAAAATAGATATGGACGTAAAAATTAGCCATGTCACCAAAACCTAGGAGTGCGGAAGTTAGCAGCATTGATCAGATTATGTGCATTAGCCATGTCACCACGTTCCCCCCAATCACATCCAATCATGAAAACAATTGAAATTGATGAAGTAAAAACACCATGCAAGCAACTATTGAAATTTACATTTCTAACATCAAAAAGTAGCACCTTAATAATGTTACACAAAAGTAATATAGATCCAGTTCTATTAGTCTAAGACAAGTAGCACCATAATAATATTTACATTTGTTATATCAAAAATACATCTGTTACATCAATGCTGTTAATACGCAATCCATCATGTTTCAACAGGAAACTTCCTCTTCATTACATTATAAAAGGAATACGTGTCAATCTCAATCCAACATCGTGTGTCATCTGGATGCACAATAACCTAGGTAAATTACAAACATAAATTGGTTAGAGAAATAAAGAAATATGTGATAACGTTAATAATTTAAACTTAAAACGTTTTTACCTTATGCGGGGGAGCATAGGTGGACGTGCTTTATGGACCCAATCAAGCTCCTTAAGAACTAACTTCCAATTCTATAACACAAACGATATTATGTTGATATTCAATGAAAATGATATTGTGGGAATAAAATTCTAATAGTTTTTTACATTACCTCCATAACACATGTTTCGGGTGCATCAATATTCCCCGTCACCTGTGCATCTACAATTCTTTTTGCTTCTTGCTGAAAATAATAATAATAATAATAATTTACTAACTTAAAAAGTCTTAAAATGAAAATGATAACTTATTTATTGGTCAGCATACCTTGTCCCACCAAATTCTTATGTAATCACGCAACTTGACAGCTATATTATTTTGAGCAAGTAACACAACCTATAAGAGCAAAAAATATTAAGAAATCAAATGAAATGAAATAAAATATATAGTAAAAGGTATGATTAAAGACTTACAGTTTTATACAAATCTGCATCCATCTGTATATAAAAATACAAACAAATATTTTAGCTAACCATTCATATTGAAAGATTCATATTGAAAGAAATAATAAGGCAAAAAATGATTTTTTACTGAAGTTAAAAATTTCTTACATTGCCATATATAGTGATGCAATCCACATTATGCAGGTAGGGGTTGTATGATAATGGTGTACCTGTATGGTAGACAACAGTCGATAAATAATTTTTTTAAAGAATGACTAAATGAATAAAATAAATAGAACTATTTACAGAAAAAATTTAAAATACTAACTTACAATATTAATCATATATTGGAATTCATAGCAAAACATCTGGATAAACGATGTTTAATGTTTTATTTGAATCGGCCGGAAGAAGGACACATACACGATCAAAAGATGCGCACCGTGAAAGTGCCACATACAGATGTCCATGACTGAAATCTGGGGTCCGCAAATCAACTCCAACGAACTTTACAGATTGTCCCTGAGCTTTATTAATTGTCATGACATAAGTTACGCAGACAGGAAACTACCGTCTTGTCATCTGAAATGGTAATGTTGTAGCCGATGGTGACAAAGATATTCTTGGAATAAACACAAAACTACCAGCTTTATCCCCATTTAAAATGTGAGCTTCAATGACACGTGATGCACATCTGACAACCATCAATCGAGTGACATTGCAGAGCCCATCTTTAGGTGCAATATTTCGTAATAAAATAATAGGACAACCCACCTTAAGATCAAGTTTAAATTGTGGCAACCCAGGAAGATCCAAAGAGTTTATGTACTCAGTTGGATATCGATTTATAATGGTTGGGTCTGTTTCTTCATTTTTAGACAGGCTGTCTGCAGCTAGATACGTAATTTTTTGTCCCGGAAATATGTGTACTGCAGCAGCATTTATAAAAGCAACATCATCATTCCGTGCAGATAGAATTATTCGTTCAGTTAGGTATGCTGGAGTCACTGCACCCTCAATATCAAGCTGCAGATAAATTCGAAGTAATAACTCGTTTAAATCCTTGCACCTGAATATGTGAGAAGGAAGTTCTACCACTTTTGTAGGATTTGTACCAACCTAATACATATATAGATAAATTTTAAGTTAAGGAACGGCTAAGATAAAAATAGTAAGCAAAATTAAATTAGGCATGAAATAAAATACCTCCAAATTAAATTTTGCAAAATTTGCATTCTTAAGAGATGAGTTATTTAACCGCATATTTTGATCCAAGATCAAAACTTGTATAGAGCACCATAATACAGAGCGTCTCAATGAGGCACCAACAATTTCTTCTCGAACCCCCTTTGGTATGACGGGCAAGATTTGTCGGAAATCCCCACCAAGAACAACAGTAATACCACCAAATGCTCTGGTGTTATCACAAATATCTTGTAATGATCGATCCACTGCCTCAACACAGTGCCGATGTTGCAAAGGTACTTCATCCCATATTATAAGTTTTGCTTTTCTGAATAATTGAGCTTGCATGGATTGCTTGCTAAAATTACAAATTGAAGTATCATGCACATCCAACGGGATACGAAATGTGGAATGTGCAGTCCGGCCTCCGCTAAGCAACAATGATGCAATACCGGATGACGCGACGGTGCTAACTATATTTCCAAGACTACACAACATTGTTGCTAGTGCATTGTACAAAAAAGTCTTTCCAGTTCCAGCACTGCCGCTCAAGAAGAATGTAGTACCTTTATTTTCAAATACAGATGAAGTAATTGCCGAGTAAGCATGGTGTTGTGCATCATTGAGGAAATCAATGTCTTTTTGAGCATCCATTTGTTTAGCCTTATTTATAAGTTCCTGATGTTCATACAACAATCTATTGCCAACAATTGCCTTCCAATCTCCAGCAGGAAGTGACATTGGTGGGAAGTCAGATAAACACTTACCATACTCCTCAAGCAATTCATTGATAAGGAATAATCCATAATCTTCAAGTTGGCATTGAGTTGGGGTAGAAATTACAAATAAAGTTTGTAATTTATGTGAAAGATCATCGCAAATGTGCATTGAAAATTCATTCCATAATGCAAGGGGGTCGATCGGTGAACATTCAATAAGAATAATACAAAACATTCTTCGAAATTGATATCCTATTTTCCTAATTGAAGCCTCTGAAAAACATTGTCTCCACTCGGAATCATCTTCAAGAAGACCTCTTGCAATACATGTTGCTTTGAATGTAGGGTACTCGATAGTATTGAATGTGCGTAAATTTTCCCGCGATGTTGGCCCTTTAACAACTGTTAGTAGCAACCATAGATAAAATCTCTCACCAGAATTAGGGGATGCAAAATACATTCTGCCAATTGCATATCCAGATTGGCTTGGAGTCCAGACCTTTGTTGATGAATGCCACACAAACTTTTGAGGAAATTCTTGATATGTGAGATCATGTGTAGACTCATGTAAAGCGCAACATGTAAAAAATTCAGTCAAAGTTGTCTTATCATTTTCAGCCCTAGACCTTATTGCATCTACATCTTCATCTGGATCAAAAATAACACGGTGTTGCCCTGGTAAATGAAGTATCAATCTTTGAACTGACGGAATCTCTTGATGCAAAGGATGCGCAAATACTCGCCAGGCTGCCTCAGGTGGTCCAATATATCTTGCATCAAGGTATTGTTGGATCTCATTTATTGCGCCCAACACCATAGTGGTCCGATCATGACCTTTATAAATCTACTTATGAATGTACTTCACACATCTTACCCCAGCACAAACTTCGACATTAATGTGTCAGTTAAAGAGCCTTGAGAGATACATGTTGTGTGGCACAACATCTCGGTTATCAACCTGATGCCCCCTTATAGTATATAGATGCCCATTACTACAACGACGATAAATAGGATATCCATCACGATCCATGGTTGTTGCATCTGCATAATTTCGAGGGTATTTCTTAGTACACTTACCATTTTCCATACATGAAGCATTTGGATTTCGAGCACCACTTGGTCCATGTACCATACATTTTGACACAGTATCGAATAATGCAGGATCTTGAGCAGGATTAAGAAATTCAGCACAAACAATTCTATCCACTTGATCACATGTATGAATCTTATAGGGACCACGAAGAAAGAAAAGAGCATGCATATGTGGAAGACCCCGTTTCTGAAATTCAATTGTAAATACATGTGCTACTTTCTTTCCAAATACATTATTACCATCAATCTCCTTCATCAAAGCCTTTTTTTAACTCAAATACACGTGCGACTAAATCTGGACGGTCGGTAGCCTTTTGATTGGGTAGTAGAGCCGAAGTAATTTCTGGCCACTTTGGATTTGCGGTCATGGTAAGAAAAATATCCGGATGTTGGTTATAACGTGTGATAGCCATCGAGTCTTGAAAGATTTCAAACATGTGACGTGCATTGCCATGAAATATGAAGGAAGTATCATGCGCTGTCCAATGGTCACATCTGGCATATGCATCGATATCTGCAAGACCCTGATAGAGCTCGGGGTGGATTTTTCGTTGATTAAGTTTGATGGATGTCAAACGATGTTGCTCAATTGCTGCCTAAGAATCAACTATGAACTCTTGGAATAACTTTCCAGCTCTCAAAATTGAAGAATACTCGTTCTATCTTTCAAACAGACGGTAGCTATAAAACTCACACATTGTAAGTCGTCTACTTGAGGATATGTTTTGAACTGGATCCCACTGCTTTAACGCAGGTTCCCATCTAAGCTGACCATCAGGAAATAATAAGATGTAGTGTAATGGTAAGTATGTAAGATGAGTCTCATTAATTTGCATTAACTGATGATTTTCTCGAAGATGTAAAACTATATCTCGCATCCCGGAAGGTCGAGGGTGAGAATTTGTCACGGCTGGTGTTATTTGAGGTATATGAAGTACACCGTCAGAAGTTAGAGCGTAAGATATGTTTCGTTGTTCTTGTTCTCGTTCTCTCCTTTTGCGTTGAGTTAAAGCCCTATCCAAATTTTAACACAAAAATAAACACAAATAAAATACATGGGAGGAGAAAAGATTTTATGTACATCGGGTTGATAATGACCTGACAAATGGTCTAGGAACTTGTTCGGAAATCATATCATTACGCGAGGCTGAGACAGCATCTTCTTGTTCAACCGAAGAAGTTGTCACGGCTGGTGTTATTTGAGGTATATGAAGTACACCGTCAGAAGTCAGAGCGTGAGATATGTTTCGTTGTTCTTGTTCTCATTCTCTCCTTTTGCATTAAGCTAAAGCCATATCCAAATTTTAACACAAAAATAAACACAAATAAAATACATGGGAGGAGAAAAGATTTTATGTACATCGAGTTGATAATGACCTGACAGATGGTCCAGGAACTTGTCGGGAAATCATATCGTTACGCGAGTCTGAGACATCATCTTCTTGATCAACCAGAGAAGTTGTCACGGCTGGTGTTATTTGAGCTATAACAAGTACACTGTCAGAAGTCAGAGCGTGAGAGTTCTCGTTCTCGTTCTCTCCTTTTGCGTTGAGCTAAAGCCCTTGGCAAAATTAAACCGAAAAATAAATACAAATAAAATACATGGGAGGAGAATAGATTTTATGTATAGTCGGGTGGATAATAACCTGACAGATGGTCCAGGTACTTGTACTGAAATCATATCATTACGCGAGGCTAAGACATCATCTTCTTGTTCAACCGGAGAAGTTGTCACGGTTGGTATTATTTGAGGTATATCTAGTACACTGTCAGACGTCCGAGCGTGAGAGATGTTTCGTTGTTCTTGTTCACGTTCTCCTTCTCTCCTATTGAGTTGAGCTAAAGCACTATCCAAATTAAACCCAAGCAAATTACAATTAAAATACATTATTAGCATATATTAGATGTTTGGCACAGTCAAGTGGATAATAACCTGACTGATGGTTCATCATCTTGTTCAAAAATTGTGTCATTATGATTCCTTTTATGTTGCCATTGTCGCAAGGGTGAAATGCGACGAACACTTGGTAGTGAAGAACTAATCATAGGCTCAGTAAGAGTGCTATGTTGTTCTTGTCCTTTCTGTGAGGCTGGTAAGTCACTATCAACCGATGCCTAAATTGAGTGCACGGTATGATCGTGATTAATGATGGTAAATCAAGCATGTAATACATTAGTTTATACTAACAAATTCCATACCGTTCGCATGTTGGTGTGAAGCAAATGTGAATGATAAAATCTTTAGGCTGGTCAAAGAATGGCAACGTATAATTGAATCATTTAAACTTAGTGTTAAAAGAATATTACATTCCAAATGGTAACCAACTGAATCATTGAAATTCGTTACATGAAATTTCTAATATCCAAAAATACTGGCAATTTCTAAATAGCATAACCAAAATGGATTATTACAGTGCATTTTTTTAATAACCTTGACTTAATTTGAAGATAATTTGCAAATAAGAAATTTTTCTAACAGGGCATTTTTCTAACAACTGAATCATTTTTCTCAATAATTTGAGTATCCTGGACTCAAATTAGTTTGCAAATAGGAAAATTTGAAACTTAAGGAAATTTTCAAACATATGCAAACTTGAGGAAATTGGTTTGCAAATTAAATATGTCAAATTGAGGATTGAGGAAATTTTCAGTTTGCATAATATTTTTGTATGTATTAGTTTTGTGACCGGATATTTCCCATCCTAATTTTTAAAATACACCAATCCTTAAAATTTTGAAGATGGAATTTGAAGAACCAAATTTTGAATATGGAATTCTGCAACATGTAACTAACTGAAAAACCAAACTCAATTGTTCTTAGGGAAAAAATCATGTGAATGCAATGTGAATGCAATGTAAATATGATATCCCAGGTGCTCATTTCCTATGTATGAGCAATTCATCAAGCTTATTTGTCAGTTGGTTTCATAACATAACAAAATGTTTTTAAGTTGCTCATTTCCTATATATGATTTCCTATGTATGAGCAATTCATGAAATTTTGCAATGGATAAACTTTTAGTATCTCAATTCATAATGTTGTTTTGCAAATCACTATTCATTATCACATGGAGAAAATTTCAGTTGGTATGCAAGGGATAAAATTTCATAACCAATTCTTCAGCAAGCTCATTCATTAGCAATTCTCTCAAACTCACCAAGGGTTGAGGTGCAGCAAGCTCAGTCATAACCAATTCTTCAGCACGCTCATTCATAAACATTTCTCTCAAACTCAGCAAGCTCATTTCATAACCAAACATCTCTATTCATGAGGACATGGACAAAAGTATGAATGAAATCTATTCATTAGCACATGGACAAAAATTTGTTATTATCCATAGGGGTGCTTTTTGCTTATTAGCACATTTTTCATTCATAAGACAAATATTGAAACATAGGTTGCTTTTTCATTCAGAAGTGCAACTTGGACTAAGAGTTTGCAATGGAACTAAAAAAAGTATTGGCAATATTGGTATTTAAAAAAGTATGAATGAAATTGCAACTTGGACTAAGAGTTTGCAATGGAATAAGAATGCAATGTCCTGTGAAATACTCTTAAATTTGCAATGGAATCAAATTCATATTCATATTCAAATACATACTCTTAAATTTCAGTTGCCAGTCTTCAAGCTATGAAATACTTAAGCCAATTTCATACTCATACTCTTAAATTTCATTTACCATTCTTCTAGCTATAAAATTTTAGAGAGCTTGCTCCTGAAGAATTGGTGAAGAAATGAAAAATTGGTGAGTTTGAGAAACATTTCCAATTCTTCTGGAAGCTTGAGTATGAGAAAAATGGCATATTGAAAAATGGTGAGTTTGAGAAACATTTCCAATGAAAGATGGCAACTGAAATGTTTGAAAAATGGTAAAATGGCAAATGGCAAATGGTGAGTATGAGAAGAAATGAAAAATTTTGAAATTTTTTGCAAATGGTGAGTATGAGAAGAAAATGGCAAATGGCAAAATGGACTCAAAAATGGCATCTTTTTTTTGAAAAATTTCTCAAACATTTCAGTGAGTTTGAAAAATGGCAAAATGTCAAATGGTGAGTATGAGAAGAATTGAAAAATGGCAACTAAAATGTTTGAGAAAAATGGCATCTTAAATTTCAGCAAGCTTGAGTATGAAATTCTTCAGCAATCTCATTCATAAACATTTCTTCTCAAATTCAATTCAGAAGTGCACAAATGAAAAATGGACTGAAAACATGACTATCTTGGGATATCCCAGTTCAAGTAACAGGTCAGCATTGGGAGATAGTCACTATGTTCAAATATGAACTCAATCTTGGGATATCCTAGTTCAAATACCATGGCATAGAATCAAATTAACAAAAAATAGAGTTGAGGTGCAACATTTTGAAATTAACAAAATCTTGAACAAAATCTTGAACTCAATTTTGAACTGGGATATCTCAGGTCAGCATTTGATAACATGACTATCTCCCAAAATGATTCAGCATTTGATAGCATTTGAAATTAACATGGCTATCTCCCAGGATATTGCTAAAGTTCATATCCCAGGATATCATATTCATATTGAGTTCATATCCCAGGATATCCCATGATATGAACTCAATTGAACTCAATCTTCAACTCATGTTGAGTTCATATCCCAATCTTATATTCAATAGTGCAGTATTCAACTTGACTTATATTCAATTTCAAGTGTATGCAGTATATGAGATATTGAATACTGCATACACATACTCAATTTGAAGTGTAAATCAAAAATTTATGTATTCACATATATTCAAACTTAAAATACATGTTCAAACTTAAAATATAAATTTTATGTTCAAACTTCAACCTTAAAATTCAAACGTAAATTCAAAAAATTTATTCTCAAGTTTAAATCCTTACACTTGAGAATCAAAAATTTATCTTTTACACTCAAATTCAAAAAAGCTGTAATAACACTCAAAATTGATTCAAAAATTCATTCATATAACACTCAATCAATTTTAAAGCTGTAATAACAATCAAAGTTTGAACATAAATTTAAACAGAACACTGTAAAAATTCATTCACATAACACTCAAAGTTTAAATCCTCAGGACACTATAAAATTTATGTTCAAACTTAACATAACACTCAATCAAAAAATGAGCCACATGCATATAAAATGTAATAACACTCAATCTTTTTTAATTACATTTTTAATTACACCAAGAGTATGGATCAGCTACCTGATGTTGCTTGAATATCCAATCACCAAATAGCCCAGAATTGAAACTTGAACTCTTGAATAAACCAGTTAAACAGTTAAACTTGAACTTTTGAACTTCATGATAACACACCCAGAATATTCAAGTCACCTCCAGAAATAAATACCCTCCACCTTGCAAAAATCTGAAAATACCAAAAGAAAATTTGAACTCATATGTTTTTGATGAGCCCAGATTCAAATGCCCAAATTAAAATTAAGAGTTAATGACTGAAATGAGCTTTTGTTAGGAGGAAATGGATAAGAGTTGCTTAAATATTCAAATTGAAAATTTTCTCATTCAACTGTATTTGAACTTAATGAAACTTGGTGAAAAAAACTTCACATAACTTTCAACTTCACATAAAAAATGAACTATGGTTATGTATCAACTGCAGACCATCAACTTCACATCAAGTTGCAACTGCAGACTATCAACTTCACATAAAAAAACTTCAGATACCTATCAATTTCACATAAAAATGGTCTACAGTTGCAGTTCAAATGCATAATGGTTAAAAAAGATTTCTCATTCAAGTACAAAATTAAAACTTGATGAAAAAAATGAAATTTTTAACCAACCTTCACATAACTATCAACAGTCTTCCTTGCTTATTATCCAGAGAGTTGGTTTTTGCTTATTAGCACAAGTACAAAAGTATGCATTTTGCTTATAATCCAATATTGGCAGTGTCATGTGGCTAGTCCAATATTGTTACTTGACAGGATATTCATATTGAAGGATATTCATATTAGCTAAGTAACAATTCAAAAATTGACAGGATATTCAAAATTTAAGTTGACTGGGATATTCAAAATTTGAGTGCATATAAATTAATATTGAGGCTCAATACTCCATTTTGAAACATAACAGTGTCCTGAGAATAAAATGGGATATTCAAAATATTGAGGCTGCAATACTCCATATTTGATTGAGTGTTATGTTTCAAATATCCTAATTTGATTGAGTGTTATGTTTGATTGAGTGTTATGTTTCAAATAAAATGGGATATTGAAAATTTGATTGAGTGTTATGTTTCAAATATCCCATTTTAATTAAGGCTGCAGCCTCAAAATATGAGTGCATATAAATTTAACTTGACTGAAACATAACACTCAATCAAATTCATTCTCTTCATAAAAAATTTAAAGTTATCAAATTGAGTGTAATTTCAAGTTTCAAGTTTTAACACTCAAGATTGAACTCAATGTTATCAAATGAACTGAATACTCTTGAGTGTAATTTCAAGTTTCAAGTTTCAAGATTACAGCTCAATTCAGTTCATATTCAACATTTTGTTTTTGCATAAATCTGGGCTTATTTTTTTGGGATTTTTCATATTATTAATACTCAATATCAAATTGGAACATTCAGTTAACTTAACATAAAATTGAGTGTAATTGAAAATGGGATATGAACTGAATATGAATGCATATCCTGTCATATCAGTTCAAAATTGAGTTCATGGCATTCAGATTGAGTTCAAAATTATCAATTCATATTATATGACATTTAACTGAATCTAATGGAATGAATTTGAATTCAAAATTAAATTATCCTGATATCCTGATAATTTCAAATTCCATGAATTGAATTCAATGGGATATCCTGTCAAATTCCATGAATTAAATTCCATGGGATATTTCTAAAGAAAAAAGTTCTCAATCTGTCAAATTAGCAGGATATCCTGTCAAATTCAATTCAAATTCAAATTCAAATTATCAGTTCTCAATCTCCTGAATTGATAATTCAGGATATCCAGTCAATTTTGAACTCAATCATGAACTCAAAATCTTGGATATCCTGATTACAGTAATTTGAATTTATTCATATATTTTACAGTAATTAAAATTGACAGGAATGAATGAAGTTTGAACATATATTCAAAAGCTGTAATAACACTCAATTTGAACTGTAAATCAAAAATTTATGTATTCACATATATGCAAACTTAAAATATATGTTCAAACTTAAAATATAAATTTTATGTTCAAACTTCAAAATTAAAATTCAAACTTAAATTCAAAAAATTTATTCTCAAGTTTAAATCCTTTTCTCAAGTTTAAATCCTTACACTTGAGAATCAAAAATTTATCTTTTACACTCAAATTCAAAAAATCTGTGATAACACTCAAAATTGATTCAAAAATTCATTCACATAACACTCAATCAATTTTAAAGCTGTAATAACACTCAAAGTGAGAATTATATATGTTGTAATCTCATATTAGCAATCTCATATTTTTCAGCAATCTTATACTTCAAAGTGAGAGAATTATATTTTTCAGCAATCTCATATTATACTTCAAAGTGTTATTATCTTGAAATAAAAAGCTCACCAATTTGCAGCTTTAAAATCTCTTATCCATTAACCAAAATCTCATTTTAAAATGGATAATGGATAACTGATAGCTCTTCATGTTGATTTTAAAATCTTCATATGCTTGGAATACACTCAATCAATAAATACACTCAGCAATCTCCAGAAATAAATACACTCAATCAATTTTAAAATGAGAAATTGGTTTCAGCAATCTCATTTTATTCAGTATAAGCTTGGAATAAAAGCTCACCAATTTGCATATGAAGAGCTATCAGGGAAGTGAGTTATCAGTGATAGCTATTAGTGATATTGCATATGAAGATTAGCAGTGTCATGTTATTAGCCATGCATATGAAGATTAGCATATGAAGCTAACAGGACAATGCTATTAGTGATATTGCAAATACCATATCAACATTGAGAATTCACTGAAAATTAGCATTGTCCTGTTAAGTGAATACATTGTTTACACCTAAAAATTTTCAGTCTCATGTTAATTAGCAAATATTGGTTGCAAATACCTATAAATTTTCAGTCTTCTATATCATAATTGCCCTGTTAATGTTAATTGTCCTGTTAATTAACATTGACTGATAGTATTAAGTGAGATGATTTTTGAGTTTAATATTGGTTTGCAATATATATGAATGAATAGAATATAATATTGACTGAAAATCATATGAATTATGTAAGTTTAATATTGGACAAAGTTAGTAATTAACATTTAGAATAATTAGAATATCAGTTTAATATTGCAATACATATGAAATAGCAATTAACATTGACTGAAAATATTCTTTCAGCAATCTCATTATCTCAATTGCAAACATTTTGAACTGTAGTTATGACTAATTAGAATTAGAATTTGAATTATAACTCAGACCAACATTTAAAATGAGCCCATTTTAAATTATAGCCCATTTTGAACTGCAGTAATGACTAATTTCTAATAACAATGACTCATTTTGGTCTGAGTTATGACTCATTTCAAAAGGAGCCCAGATTCACATTTATAAAATGTTATTCCTGCAGTTGAATAAGACCAACATTCACATTTATCCTGTCATATTAGAAATACATGACTCACTTTGAATTTATATAGCAAACATGACTCACTTTGTATTAGAAATACATGACTCACTCAAATATTGCCAACATTCATATTTCTAATTGGTAGGACTCAAATATCCTGTCATATTAGAAATATCCTGTCATATTTCTAAGGATTTAATGTAGAAAAGCTGCCACCTGATCCAATGGATCAGGTGATAAGACACAAAAAAGGTGGGAAGTACAAGCCCACACATGGGCTTGTACTCGCTGGGTCCCACCTTTTTGTGTCTTGCACCTGATCCATTGGATCAGGTGCCACCTGTTCTACATTAATCCCTATTTCTAAATACATGACTCACTCAAATATGACAGTATATTTGACTCAAATATTCTGTCTGTGAGCATAACTCAAATACAAAATGTTATGGATTTCAAAATAACTCAAATATATGACTCACTCAAAAATTTTAGTTCACCCAAAGGGAGCACTCAAATTGGATATGAGCATAACAAAATCCTGTCAACTTGATTCAAATTGACAGGATAGCAAAATCCTGTCAATGTTCATTTTTTAGTTCATTAGCTCATATCCATTTTGGATATGAGCATAGCAAAATCCTGTCAATTTGAGTCACTCAAATTGACAGCACTCAAATATTTTAGTTATTTTAGTTCACACAAAAGACAGGATATTTGAGTCACTCAAATTGGATAAATAACTCAAAATTTTGAAATCCATAACAAAAAGTGAATTATATGAGTTTTAACTCAGTTATTCATGTTAGCTATGCTCATTTTCAAGTTCAATAGTTGTTCATATGCAAGGTTCAATATTCAATATTCATATTAGCTAAGCTCATTTTCAAGGTCATGCAAAATTTCAGTCTTTTGACTAAAATGAAATTCATTCAAGGTTCAAAATTGAATATTGGTTTGAAAAATAAGCACAAAATTTTGTCATTGGTTTGAAAATTTCATTTCAGTTTGAGAATATCTGAAATGAGCTTTTGTTATGGGAAATAGCTTGTGTTATGAGAAAATGGATAAGAGTTGAAATTTTTCTCTTTCAACTGAAACTTGTTAGAAACTTGATGAAAAAAATGAGAAAATGAAATTTGATGAAACTTGATGAGAAAATGAAATTTGATGAAACTTGATGAAACTTGATGAAACTTGATGAGAAAATGAAATTTGTTTGAAACTTGAAATGAGCTTTTGTTATGAGGAAATGGATAAGAGTTGCTTAAATAATCAAATTAAAAATTTTCTCATTCTACTGAAATGTTTCGCATTCAAAATGAAACCTTGAAACTAAAAATTAAAACTTGATGAAAAACTGAAAATTTTCAACCAACATTCAACTGAAATTATTCTCTTTCAACTGCAGACCAACATTCACATACCCCATGGATAAGCAATATCATTCTAATATCTTTCAACTGAAATTTTTAATATCATTCACATACCCAATTGGGCCAATTGAAATTTTAAAATCATTCTCTGTGATTTTTAATATCATTCAGCCAACTGAATTTTTAATATCATTCAGCAAAAGAAAATGTTGCAAAAAGAAAATCTGAAAATACCAAAAGAAAATGGCTAACGTGAGATAAATTCCAAAAGAAAATGTTGCAAAAACATGAAAATACCAAAAGAACTCACCTCCTGCAATGAGGGAGATGACGGCTGCAGCTCTGTTTCTTTGCGTGGAGGAAGATGATAACTTTCCCTCCAAATTCCTTTCTCTGATGTGGTTGAAGCTGAGGTTGAAGATGAGGGAGATGAAGGCTTTTAAATTGGCAACGTTGTTCTCTCCAAATTAATTCCCTTGTTGTTCTCTCAGCAGCGCGAGCTTGAAGTTCAAAAGACAGAGGAGGAGAAATGGCAGAGGTGATGAAAATGGAGGATAATGTGATCAAAATGGAGGAGGGGAAAATTTTTCTTCCCTCCATTTTGTGATGTGATCAAAAAATGGTAGAGAGCAAACGCAAAGGGTGATTTAAAAATTTGAAAAAAATGATATTTTTGGTGATGTGATCAAAAGTGATTTGATTTCTTATATCCAATATCTCATATCTCAATTTCTCATACCCTATACAATCTATATAAACATAACACCCAATTACACATAACCAAAACCAAATTATCTTATCCATTATCTCTTATCCATTATCTCTTAACCAAAATCTCTTATACCGCATACACATATCCACATACAACAATACACATAACCAATATCTCTTATCCAATTTCTCTTATCCAATAACCCATGATAACATAACCAATATCTCTTATCCAATTTCTTTTATCCAATAACCCATGATAACATCCATGTTTTATAATATAGATATACTAGTATATTACCCGTGCCCGTAGGGCACGGTTCATTTAAGATATTCCCCCTCACATTGTTAGTTTCCCCAAAATTTAAACCACAATGATTATTATTTAGTTCCATCAAAAAAATTAGTTACCTCAAAATTCGCTTCTCCCAGAAAATTTATTTCCCCCAAAAACATTAGTGCCTTCAAAATTTAGTTTTCTCCATATCTAACATGTGCCCTAAGGAACTTTTCATTTAAATATTACACTACAAAAAAACTGATTAACTTAGATATTTTGACAATTGATAACTACATTCATAAGCAGCATAAAACTATGGACTGCAAAAAAATAAGTGAAGTAGATTTGTCGTTGCTCAATGAAATTATAAAAACTTCCAAGCTTAATAGATATTCATCCTCTCTCTATTTTGCTTTAGGTGAAAATAGAATTCATTATCAAAATGGAGAATTTGTAGGCAGTTTTCCTTTATTTTCGAAATTCACTACTTGTAATATAATTTCAAACTTATATTGCAGAAAATTTACTAATATGATTAAAATGCATACATAATTTTTGAAATTACATCATTCACTAAACCATATTTTAACTTAAAAAATAAATCAGATGCAAGAAATACTCAAGATGAAGACATGCATAGTTCTTATGGATGAACATAACATCAGATACAAAACAACTTGTACCTGCTACCAATTGTTGCATGGAGTGTTATGATCATGTCTTCTTCTTGAGGAGTGAAGCTCTCATGCTTCAGATTAGGCCTTAGATAATTAGTTCATCTAAGCTTGTAACTCTTCCCATATCTCTTCAACCCTGTAAGTTATGACAAAGTAGCATGTAACTCTTCCCACATATAAGCCTGTAATTTCAGTCCATCTAAGCCTGTAACTCTTCCAACATCCTTCAACCCTGTAATTATAAAAACTTTCCCACATATCAAGTTTTGACAAAGTAGCATCGCTAATGCTCTTGGATTGCATGTCAACACAGTCGTCCAAGGTAGAATGAACCTCAGTTATAGGGATTCCAATGATTAAATTCAACAAAAAATTTAATTTCAACTTCAGCAAAAAAAATTAAATTTAACAATTTCAACATGAAACTGAGGGTTGCTTGCGGCATGGAATTAATTTCAGCGAACATCGGGACCTCGAAACATGGAACTCAATCAGCTAAATAGGAATAAATTTCAACAATATTTTTAAATTTAAACAGAAATCAAGGATGAATCCTGACCTCGGGAAGGTGCCTTGCGGCATCTGAAGCTCGCTAACGACCTCGAACAGCTCAAATTATAAGAACCAAATCTGCATCAGGCTATATGTAAATCTAAATAGAATGCATTCCATTAATGTCAGAACATGATCAAGTTGGAAATCTAAACACCATAAATTACAATCTCTATTGGAAAATACCAAAAGCAGAAGAAAAGAAAAATCAAAATTACTTGGCAATGAAACATGAATCAATCAGCAAGACAGTTGAGGCTTTGAATGATTAAATTCAGCAAGAGCATGAACCTAGGGATTCCAATGATTAAATTCAACAAAAAATTTAATTTCAACTTCAGCAAAAAAGGTTAAATTTAACAATTTCAACATGAAACTGAGGGTTGCTTGCGGCATGGAATTAATTTCAGCGAACATCGGGACCTTAGATGTGTGTAATCAATTTGTTTACAAAATTTTATAAACATCGGATCTAAATGAAAGAATAATATATCCAAAATTAGCTGCACATATTTGAAAGTCAAGCCTTCATTTCACATCAAATTAATATAAAATGGTATAGAAACTCGCGACTTTTGGTAAATTTCTGATGCAAATCCTGTATGGACGCAAAAATAATAAGAAGAAAAATGCAATGTATAGCTCGACAATGTAGTAACATAGCCTTAGTGCACGAAAATAGCAAGGCAACAACAAAATGAGATGACGAAGGCAATTATAGTGGCCAATTTGAAGTCAATTAGATATCATTTATTTAGTTTGCCAGCGATTATTTCGTCTGTCAGAGAAGATGAAATTTTCAAAGAAAACTAAGAAAACCAAGTATAAAAAACTGGCAAAACAAATGTAATAATGCAACAATAGCTTGTATTATAGCAATAATATGCAATAATTATACATACACATCAACATAGCTGATATAGAAAGACAATCAGAACACTAAATAGACAAAAAACTCTTGTCGTTGCAAAGAGAGGTTGTTCAATGTGCTGTCTATTTGTACAAAGTAGGCTTCCAAAAGTATTTCAAGCTCTCCGAGGTCAAGATGTTTACTCCCACTTTTTGCGCTGCAAGTCCTGGCTCCATGGCCATCCTCATTACTGTCCAGCCGCGACAACATGTGCACGTGATTCCCACCATACTGGGAATTGGTATCAAAATCATGGTGCATGTGCATTTCCTCAGATGATATCTCAGCAGTTCTGGAAGTCATGAAATCAAAGACATTGATATCAAAGATCTTCATGTAAGGTATAATTTAATATTGGAAAACATGCCCATTTTTGGAACCAGTTGTGATTGTGAGGAAACAGTCTGAGTGTTCACTGTACATATCCATTTCCCAGAGTATGAACGTATAATGATATTTCAATCTCAAAATTTTGATCATGTAGAAATTTTTACCTCAGCGTCATCTGTCGCACCGTCTTCGAACACGTATATTGCTGCGGCCAGCACCACATTAGTTATTTTCTCAGATCAAAAATCCTTGAAACAAACAGATTTGACAGAAAAAGATGCAAAAGAAAATAAATTGGGTATAAACAGCGGTCATGTGTCCACATTTTTCAAATTTCAGCGCATATGTCAGTCACTTCCTACCAAACAAACACCCCCCTAAAGACAAATGCTAATTGAATCTGTTTTAGCTTTATTTTCCATAATAACTACACACATATGCTTGCAAGTAATGATTTCATATGTCAGCTTGTATATATATAGATATATGGTTCCATCAAATGTAGTATTCAGAGTACTATCTTGAATTTCTATTTATATCAAGATGGGATTTGAAGCTTGCATGTATACATTGTATCAATGTAAATGAACAGCTTGAAGAAAGCTCTAAAGCAAACATGCACCTTTACAGCAATGGTGAACAAACTCTCAAAAGTCATCTTTTAACCTCCTTTATGATAAAATTTCCCCAATAAAGCAACATCTATAATCTTAACTGTTGAGTTCAAAGTTCTTGTGTCAATTATAATTGGCCAGGACACAACTTGCAACTTGGATTTGGTTTAAAAGGAGAGTAAATTAGAAACATTCAAAAATGCTATAAACTCATCGCAGATGCTGTAAACTCTTTCCTAGTGTGGATCATAGTCATCGGTCGCAATTTTACATTCAAAAAGGTAAAGGCATCCAAACTCTAGATGGTGATTAGCATAAATCTGCAATGTTTCTTCAGAAAGATACTTCATAAGGCAAGCATCCAGTAAACAAACATTAAGAACACATACTGATTTCACAACATCGTAAACACTGTCATCTGTGGTGCACCACAGCCAGGAACCATCAACACTCTTGCCTTTAGACTTCAAAACGTCCGAAACTGTGGTGCTTTCAAACCCATGCTCTTCCAGTCGAGCCGAAGATACCGACTCCGAGCGATGAGAAGATAACCGGTCGCAACATCGGATTTATAATGCGAACATGCTGCAAAATAGCACACTTGAAAACATTTCCATGCACTCCGATTGCTTGCATTGCGCCTTGCATTGTTCCTGAATTAGATTATACAGTAATTAGAATGAGCTTGTACAATTTGCATGAAAGCTGCTGGAAGGTTTGCAGTCTTGACTGGTCCAATGATTGATTAGTGCTCTTTGAGCATGCTTGAGAAACGATAGTGCAAAATCGATAAGAAGAAACCTAATCTTCAATTGGTGCATTAGCAAGATGAGATGGGAAGAGTTCTTACACCCGATTCTTATAATCACACGGCCCTTCTACAAAATGCATGTACTGATAGTGAATGAAGAGAAAGACTTTGCAGGCTTATTAACTATTGATATTTCAAGGATAGGTGTTCCTACACACATATTAGGAACTGTGCTTTTTAATATTTATCTGTGTTTCTTTTCTCTTTTTCATTTATCTTTAAGTTTTCATAAAAAAATATTTGGGCATACTTAGTCCTAGGATTGTAACTGGGCATGAAATAATTTAATTAGACATTCAACAATAATTTATCAGTGTTTCTTTTCTCTTATTTCTTTTCCATGGAACATGTTATTCTTAATTATCCATTAGTCTGACCCATAAGATCATCATTCTAACTGCAATTGTATAGAATTTTCCCCTAATATTTATTGACATTCTTGGATCACAATGAACTCCGGAAACATGTCTCAACTTTAACTAACAAAAAATATACTCCTCAAACCCTATGATCGAAAATGAATACTGAAAATGATCTATTCTTGGCACTTTTTGTCCATGTAAGTTACATCCTTCTTATTGTTCGATGAACATATACCATTCTTCTTTACAGTAGTTAAATACAACATGTCCTCCCCCTTTCTAATTCATAAATTATTCCTTCCATACTCTCACCAGACAAAGTTCATCATGGAATCTCTTCTTGAAGACACCTCAATCTATAACTGGTGAAACCACGACTGTTGCAACAGTAGCATTGTGACACTGATGTCATCTCCACTATGACTTGCATACTCATATTTCTAAAGTTAAAGGAAAGATTACAATTATATACAGTCAATGTTATTCTTATGAATTTTAAGTGCATAAGGCCAATTCACGAATGATTATCCAATCTAAGTTAGTGAATTATAGTAGTGAATTAGAGTCAGATGTCAGATTGAACTCGGCTCAAGTGTTGATGCGATAACCTACAACTAAGCATATGATGAGATACATATTGTAAAAAAAGGGATGTTAAAATACTACCAGATTTAACATTCACATGCAAATAGTATATCTAATTATGGTTTTTTCTCCCAAGGTTGTCTAAATTAATTGCCATGTATCCTCTTTATATATGAAATCCTATAATGTCGGGGAAATAAAAATCTAGAATTAGATCACATCATTTGACATAAATACATATGCATCAAAAATATATCAACCAAAGAAATTATAAGCAAAACTCAACATGAGTTTAAATGATGATGATGTGAAAAAAAAGCATAACTTGAATCTCTCAACAATTCAAAAAAAATCCGTTTGGAAATCTCCAGAATTTGGTGCCATTAAGCAAATCTCTATAATTAGAACAAAATATTCAGATAGATAAATAACAGAAGTTTCCAATCAATTAAAACGTGATGATGATTAAGATAATTCACCTCAACCAAAGTAAGGGCTGAAAATTTGCAGATCCAAGGGTGCATTTTCTTGATGTTTGCAGATCAGAAATTTGCAGATCACACATTTTTGTACCTTCATGCAAACTACCTATCCATGAACAACCAATACAAAATATTCAGAACAGTATTTCTTGATGTTTGTAGATCCGAAATTTGCAGATCATGCATTTTCTGTAACTTCATGCAAACTACCATGTCAATGAACAACCAATACAAATTATTCAGATCAAGATTTCTGTAACTTTTTGTTTGCATGAACAGAAGAAGTGCTTTACATAGCTAGAAAACATCAAAAAAGACAGATTTATTATGACATGAACATCAAAAAAATTGACAGATCTAAGGGACTCGGCACTTTTTGGAAAAGCTCACCGACCGGAGATAAGCATGTACATGCATTCTGGTGATGCTCTCAGAATCACAACTCCAGATTAAAAAATCATGCCAAAAAACAAAAAAGTCAGAAAGACTTGCTTCTCCTCATCTTCTCCCTTTCAAATATGGCATATAACTAAATGCATATAATTAATATGGCAGATTTGGAATATAACTAAATGAATATAACATATTTGGCATATAACAAATATGGCAGATTTGGAATTACTTGAATGAAAAATTTGGCATATAACAAATATGGCAGATTTGGCATATAACAAATATAACTAATATGGAAGATTTGGCATATAACTAATATGTTAGAGTATCAATTGTATAAATAAATAAAAACATAAATGCATGGCATTATCATTGCATATAACTATATTTCTGCACATTTTCTGCTTCCTCAAAAGCCTATTTCTTAGCATGAGTTTGATCAGAAGAAACATTAAATACTAAATGACGAATCATAATGAAATTTACAGCAAATATAGAGACATGTGCGATGTATGCTGACCTCTATTTTTCTCTGTACAGTTTCTTCTGCAATATGATTTGCATATTCTGGGTCATGACAAATCAGAAGGTTGTCAAAAACTGAACCAGCATTTACCTATATAATGTCAAATGATTTAATTCACTATCTATTTATGTCATGGCATCGTTATTCTGGAAATAATATATCCGATGTATTTACTTGCCATACTTTGATGCCTACATAATTCAAAGGTTTCAAAACATACAGTCTGGTTGCCAATAGTAGCTCCACCCAACACCTCACATGACAGGCATCAAATATTCCACAGACAAAGCACAGTTAGACTTTAGGTCTTTCCATCTAAGGATATAAGGAAATTAAGGCCATAGCTTTTGTTAGGGTTGAATTTCTGTTGATATTTGTTGGCATTAGTGGCACTATATCTGGAGAGCTCAGTTTGTGGAATCTGAATTGTTTTTGAGCAGTTTGAGCAAAATGTTGAACATTGTGTTGCAACAAAATGTTCAACATTCGGGATCTGGATTTCTGGGTTGTATGCAGAATCGCTGGTTTGGTCTGCAGAACTATCTTGCGGATTCAGATCTGATTTGTTACCTAGAATATCGGGAATTCCTGTATATGGTTGTGGTATACCTGCATGAGAGATATTTGGAAAGCCCTTCCTAAATCGGTTGCTAAATTGAAGGGTTGTTGGATTGAAATAGAAAGTGAATATCTCGCAGATTTGTTAGTTGGGAAGATTGATTGCTGTTGATTGCTGCAGATCTATTCTGGTATCTTCAACCTATTCTGGGATATTCTTTTGGTAATATATATGGAAGCTATTATTCTATCGGTTTTGTTGTTGATTCGGTTGGAGAGAATCTCGCCCGCAAATCAGTTTAATGCTAGAGGATTTTGTGAAACCAATTGCCCAATTGGTTTGGATTCTTGATAGCTGCCGTATCTGCGATTATTGTTGAAGTTTCCTCCCGCAATTCAGGGGGTAGCGGAGGATATATTGGTGGTGCGGTTTTTCGGCTAGGGTACGACTTTTGACGAAAGTTTTTTGAAGAACTCCGGGAGGAGGCCGACGGCTACGCACGTAGGATCAAGGGAGTTGATCTAGTCGGTTGTGCAAGGGGAGCTTGCTGGCAAGGGGATCTTGCCGAGAATACTTCACGGGGTTGATTGCGATCACCCCTCACGGTTTGTATTAAGGGGGAGGGTGTTCTTCCTTAGAGAAGCGTGATTGTTAGAGTTTGTATTCTCTGATTTTTATAGTGGAGTATTCTATTTTTCTGGGCGTGGCCCCGCAGATGTAGGTGTGCGCACCGAACTGCGAAACCAAGTCTCGTGTGTCGTTGCTTGATTCTTGTGTTTTCTCTTTGTGTTTATTTTGATTATTCCCACGTATTGAAAACAACAATTGGTATCAGAGCACAGGTCACCTGTGTAACTTTGTTTTCAAAGAAGGTGTGATCTTGAATTTCAGTACGTGAATCATGGCTACACGAGAAGGTGCCTCCGTTGTTCGTCCTCCATTGCTCATTGGTACAAATTACACTTACTGGAAGTCTCGGATGCGTGTATTCATTAAGTCCATTGATGAGAAGGCCTGGATCGCTGTCAGTGAAGGATGGACACCGCCAACCGAAATCGACGAAGATGGTGAAGAACACCTCAAGTCGGCAAGAGACTGGAGTCGGGTTGAAGAACATGCGGCCTTGTGCAACTCTAAAGCAATTAATGCTATTTTTTCTGCTGTCGACGAAGAGCAATTCAAATTAATCTCTATGTGTGAGTATGCAAAGGAAGCGTGGGATATACTGCAGAATATTCATGAAGGCACAAGTACGGTAAGAGCATCTAAACTTCAAATGCTCGCATCTCAATTTGAAAATCTCAGGATGAATGATGATGAGACTGTGGCTGAGTTCAATGGGAGACTACGTGATATATCTAATCAGGCATTTCAATTGGGGAAGAAGTACTCTCAAAAGAAGTTGGTTGAAAAAACTTTGAGATCCCTACCCGATAAGTTCTCTGCGAAGATTGCGGCCATTGAAGAAGTGAGGAACACATCCACTATGAGATTGGATGAACTCATGGGATCTCTTCAGACCTATGAAATGAATCTGAAGCCAAACCTCAGGGATAAAGGGGTGGCTTTAAAGGTTGAAGTCAGTAAAACATCTAAGTCTGAAAATGACTCGGATATTGATGATGACATTGATCTGCTGACTAAGAATCTCAACAGAATGATGAGGAAGATAAGTAACAAGGGACAGAATTACAGATCTGCCAACAAGGAATCAAGACCGTATCTTCCTACAGCTGGAAAGACAATCAGTCACCCCGCACAGAGGTATGAGCCAAAGAGTAAGGGTAAAGGAATACAATGTAGGGAGTGCGAAGGTTTCGGTCATATACAGGCCGAATGTGCTAATACCCTCAAGAAGAAAAAGGGGAAATCATTAGCTAGTACCTGGAGTGATGAAGATTCAGAAGGAAGTTCTGGAAATGAGGACAACACCAGCAACTATGTGGCTTTTCCGGTTATTCTTGATGATCAATCTGATGGGTACAGTCCTAGCTGTGTTGGACTTAATGTTGCGACAGCTAGTACAACATTAGAGAACAAAACTGTAAATGTCAGACAGAATGTTGCAACACTATGTTCAACATCATGTTCAACATCATGTACAACATCTACAATCGAATCAGATTCTGAAGCTGACAGCGATGAGGAAGTGAGTAACAATGATATCCGAAAAGCATACCAGATGATGTTTGAGAAGTGGGTGCAAATCTGCAATATCAACAAAGTCTTGAAGGTGGAGAATGAAAGACTGAAGAAAGAGAAGGAGGAGGTCAAAATCGAATGTCTGAAAGCTGAGGGAAACTGTAGAGAATTAGAAAGAAACTTCAGAAATGTTCTTCTCAGGGCAGAGAAAGCTGAATGCACATTGGAGAAGTGGAATTCTGGAAAAGCAAAGCTGGATGATATCTTAAACATGGGGAAGATTTCTGGAGATCGCACCGGAGTGGGATTCAATAGAGGAGCTTTTTATAATGTGTCTGCTGAAAGAAGAAATCAAGTTACCAAAGAACTTGAAAGAATGGGTCAACACAATGGCCATGATCAAAAGAAGAGGCAGATTAGAGGTATAAAAGGTGGTTGTTCTGTGTGCAGTTACTGCAAGATCAAAGGCCATACTGAGAGAAACTGCTTCAGCCGCATGCGACATTGGTCAGAAGGAAGAAATGTTAGACACCCTGATATGAAGATGAAGAAGCAATGGGTCAGAAAGTCTGAATTGTACAGTAAGAACACTACAACTTCAGAGAAAACTCTTCATGTTGTGACTAATGTTGTAACATTAGATACAACACAGGACAATGTTGCTGCAGATGTTATGACAACAGACTCGACATCTCCCCTCGATAATCACTGTGAGCAATCTGTGCCAAAGTCTCATGAATCTTCCTCCAGAATCATTAGAGTGCTATCTCGCCGTTCTGCTCACTGCTCTTCCTCCGCCGGTGCCAATGGATCTTCGCATGTACCTTCTGTCAACACCGGTGATGTTTTCAATTCTCCAACTACTTTTCGGCCCCTCAGAGCTCGACTTCTACCCTGGACATCATTTCATTCGTCGCCCTACTGTCAGATGTGAGGTATTTGTTCTTCCCCCTTTTTTTTCCGCTGCGCCTGAGGATTTTGTTTCTAATAAGAGAGCCAGAAAGGGGGAGAATAATTTTTTAAGACATGAGGCTAGCTGAAATGTATTAGAGTCATGAGGACATACTTTTTCTGATTTTTGGCTGTCTCTTCTGAGATGATCTATGATTGGGTTGTTCTAGTAAGGGGGAGAATGTGGTTTGGATTATTGTGGCTCAAAGGGGGAGAATGTGTGCTTGGTTGGTGCCTGCTTTGGGTTGTGCCACATAATGCCAAAGGGGGAGATTGTTAGGGTTGAATTTCTGTTGATATTTGTTGGCATTAGTGGCACTATATCTGGAGAGCTCAGTTTGTGGAATCTGAATTGTTTTTGAGCAGTTTGAGCAAAATGTTGAACATTGTGTTGCAACAAAATGTTCAACATTCGGGATCTGGATTTCTGGGTTGTATGCAGAATCGCTGGTTTGGTCTGCAGAACTATCTTGCGGATTCAGATCTGATTTGTTACCTAGAATATCGGGAATTCCTGTATATGGTTGTGGTATACCTGCATGAGAGATATTTGGAAAGCCCTTCCTAAATCGGTTGCTAAATTGAAGGGTTGTTGGATTGAAATAGAAAGTGAATATCTCGCAGATTTGTTAGTTGGGAAGATTGATTGCTGTTGATTGCTGCAGATCTATTCTGGTATCTTCAACCTATTCTGGGATATTCTTTTGGTAATATATATGGAAGCTATTATTCTATCGGTTTTGTTGTTGATTCGGTTGGAGAGAATCTCGCCCGCAAATCAGTTTAATGCTAGAGGATTTTGTGAAACCAATTGCCCAATTGGTTTGGATTCTTGATAGCTGCCGTATCTGCGATTATTGTTGAAGTTTCCTCCCGCAATT
Source organism: Scilla litardierei (assembly GCA_030789695.1). Lineage (NCBI taxonomy): Eukaryota > Viridiplantae > Streptophyta > Magnoliopsida > Asparagales > Asparagaceae > Scilla > Scilla litardierei. Next base: position 65,279,019 of record CM061131.1, read on the forward strand.
CAGGGGGTAGCGGAGGATATATTGGTGGTGCGGTTTTTCGGCTAGGGTACGACTTTTGACGAAAGTTTTTTGAAGAACTCCGGGAGGAGGCCGACGGCTACGCACGTAGGATCAAGGGAGTTGATCTAGTCGGTTGTGCAAGGGGAGCTTGCTGGCAAGGGGATCTTGCCGAGAATACTTCACGGGGTTGATTGCGATCACCCCTCACGGTTTGTATTAAGGGGGAGGGTGTTCTTCCTTAGAGAAGCGTGATTGTTAGAGTTTGTATTCTCTGATTTTTATAGTGGAGTATTCTATTTTTCTGGGCGTGGCCCCGCAGATGTAGGTGTGCGCACCGAACTGCGAAACCAAGTCTCGTGTGTCGTTGCTTGATTCTTGTGTTTTCTCTTTGTGTTTATTTTGATTATTCCCACGTATTGAAAACAACAATTGCAACACAATGTTCAACATTTTGCTCAAACTGCTCAAAAACAATTCAGATTCCACAAACTGAGCTCTCCAGATATAGTGCCACTAATGCCAACAAATATCAACAGAAATTCAACCCTAACAATCTCCCCCTTTGGCATTATGTGGCACAACCCAAAGCAGGCACCAACCAAGCACACAGCTTTTAAAAGAAAACAAAAAACCTTTACACTGAAATTTTCAGATTTCTTCCCACAAAGAAAAAAATTAAAAAAATAAAAAAGGAAAAAAAACTTAGGAGAGAGATTTTACATTAGTTAAAGATCAACGAATTAACTAAACCACATTCCAAAATGTTTGCATTCTTGTTAGAACTCTTTTCTTTGAAAAAAAGAATTCAACAGTAGACACAACAATTTCTTTTGAAATGGGAAAAACTTCGAACACAAAGATTAAACTTTGAAACAAACCCACTTCATATTTCGTGCCAATTACTTGATCTCAAGCCAAAAAAACAAATCCTAAAAGATCAAATTTTGAAGCAAGCCCTGGTCCAATTTCCACTCCATTATCACAGAATTTTCATCATTTGCAGCTATGATTAACAGTGTGATATGCTTTGTTACCATCTTCAAGCATAGAACAATCACATGCATACTGGTCATGCTGTCCAATGCTCAGCAAAGGCCAATATAGTTTACTACTCCTAAAAAACTACATAAATTAACGACAAATTGAATAAACATGAATCACATTTCTATTTTAACAAACATGAATAATGAAACCAACAAAAAGTTATACTTGCTTCTTTTCTTCATTTCGTCATTTCTCAACCTGAAATCAAAATCCTAACAGCTTTTCCATTGAAGTGGTTGAGGGAATGATGGAAATCAAAAATGGATATTACGTTTTGTTGACAAACTAATAGAAATTTGCATTTCATACGATAAAATGGGACACATGTAGTTTTCATACATCTTACAAATACATCAAAACATCAAAGAGTTTCTGGCATATCAGAATGTCCGAGGAACAAATAAGTACAATTCGACAAATATCACCATTCGACAAAATATTGGTAACCAGACTGATCCTTATAGTTTATTTGTAAGCTCACCATTCGACAAATATTGTGTGGAATTGCAGCTAGCTTCATCACAATCATCACTGTGCAATGTGCATGAGAGCGCAGTAGTCCCTCACGCTACCTAGAACAACGATGCAAAAGTTCCTCATTGTAAACCCTCCATACCTCCGAGAATGGAAGCCTTAGACGATGCTTCACTCGCTTGTTAACATGGCTCAAAATCGCAAGAAACTGCACAAAAATTAATTAAAAATTAGAGCTCAAAATTGGAAGGGCAATGCCTACTGTAGATGTTTATCTGTGGGAAAAACAGAACCATGCAAATTTTTTCCTACTTCGTTTGAGCATTTGTACAAACATTTGATGTACAAACATTTGATGTGCAAATGAAAGACCAAGGAACACCACACAAAACATGAAGAACACCACGCAAACAAAACTACACAACATACCTCCGCGACATTATGACCGTGCTAACTGTTCTTTCTGCCAAAAAATCAAAAATAACAACAAAACAAAATTGAAAGTGAAAATGCATGCAAGTGAAAACCCCAGACACAACAGTACCAAAATTATCCAAAAAAGAAACAAAATTGAGGGACATCACCTCCCACACCACCCTCAAGCCCAGACACAACAGCTCTCAACTCTATCACTCTCTTTGAGATGAGAAACGAATTGAGGCGAGATCAATGTTTACATTCCTTTGTGAAGGGAAGTGAGTATTTGTTGTGTTTGCTTCAAAATCTCATCTGGGTCTTCCCCATTTTTGCTCCCCATGTAGACAACATACACCTAAGATGGGTGGGGTGAAATTTTGATTAATTTAACCAAAGAGAGGGAAGAAATCAAAAGAATCATCAAACAGAGTCACCTGAGATTGAGAAGAGAAACAGAGTGTGCCAGCTACATGCAAGAGGCGATGGATTCAGCCTCTGGTGGTGGTGATGGCTTCCTCCTCTGGTGATGGCTTCCTCCTCTTTTGTTCTTGAGCTTGGGGGATTCTTCCTCTTTGATTAATTTTTTGAGCGGCAAACTTTTTTGTTGGCGCCCAAGTTCAGGGAGAGAGAGAATATAGAGAGAGATGGTTTAACATTACGAAAAAGATTTTTTGGGCGGCAGTTTTTTTGGCTCACACTTGAAATTTCAAAAGAGTTACCCCCTTCCCCCAAACTTTTGTTTGCAGCTTCAAACTTTAAATTTTAAAAATCCCACCAAATTTTTTTGCCACATGGAATATGTCTTAACCAATTTCTCATCTCCCAATTTCTCACATACAAAATCTATTAACAAACATATCCAAATTCTCTTATCCACATTATATTACCCATTATCTCATAACCAATATCTCTTATACAAAAACTCTTATCCAAAATCTCTTGATAACATCTCTATTTTATAGAATATATATATATATATATATATATATATATATATATATATATATATATATATATATATATCTATCTATCTATCTATCTATCTATATTATAAAAGAGGGATGTTATCAAGAGAAATTGGATAAGAGATATTTGACAAGAGAAATTGGATAAGAGATATCTATATTATAAAAGAGGGATGTTATCAAGAGAAATTGAATAAGAGATATTGGAAAATAGAAATTGGACAAGAGTGATGTTATCAAGAGAAATTGGATAAGAGATATCTATATTACAAACGAGAGATGTTATCAATAGAAATTGTATAAGAGATATTGGACAAGAGAAATTGGATAAGAGATATCTATATTATAAAAGAGGGATGTTATCATGAGAAATTTGATAAGAGATATTGGACATGAGAAATTGGATAAGAGATATCTATATTATAAAAGAGGGATGTTATCAAGAGAAATTGGATAAGAGATATTGGACAAGAGAAATTGGATAAGAGATATCTATATTATAAAAGAGGGTTGTTATCAAGAGAAATTGGATAAGAGATATTGGACAATGGAAATTGGATAAGAGATATCTATATTATAAAAGAGGGATGCTATCAAGAGAAATTGGATAATAGATATTGGACAAGAGAAATTGGATAAGAGATATCTATATTATAAAAGAGGGATGTTATCAAAAGAAATTGGATAAGAGATATTGGACATGAGAAATTGGATAAGAGATATCTATATTATAAAAGAGGGATGTTATCAAGAGAAATTGGATAAGAGATATTGGACAAGGGAAATTGGATAAGAGATATCTATATTATAAAAGAGGGATGTTATCAAGAGAAATTGGATAAGAGATATTGGACATGAGAAATTGGATAAGAGATATCTATATTATAAAAGAGGGATGTTATCAAGAGAAATTGGATAAGAGATATTTGACAAGAGAAATTGGATAAGAGATATCTATATTATAAAAGAGGGTTGTTATCAAGAGAAATTGAATAAGAGATATTGGAAAATAGAAATTGGACAAGAGTGATGTTATCAAGAGAAATTGGATAAGAGATATCTATATTACAAACGAGAGATGTTATCAATAGAAATTGTATAAGAGATATTGGACAAGAGAAATTGGATAAGAGATATCTATATTATAAAAGAGGGATGTTATCATGAGAAATTTGATAAGAGATATTGGACATGAGAAATTGGATAAGAGATATCTATATTATAAAAGAGGGATGTTATCAAGAGAAATTGGATAAGAGATATTGGACAAGATAAATTGGATAAGAGATATCTATATTATAAAAGAGGGATGTTATCAAGAGAAATTGGACAAGAGATATTGGACAAGAGAAATTGGATAAGCGATATCTATATTATAAAAGAGGGATGTTATCAAGAGAAATTGGAGAAGATATATTGGACATGAGAAATTGGATAAGAGAAATCTATATTATAAAAGAGGGATGTTATCAAGAGAAATTGGATAAGAGATATTGGACAAGAGAAATTGAATAAGAGATAACTATATTATAAAAGAGGGATGTTATCAAGAGAAATTGGATAAGATTTATTGGACATGAGAAATTGGATAAGAGATATCTATATTATAAAAGAGGGATGTTATCAAGAGAAAATGGATAAGAGATATTGGACATGAGAAATTGGATAAGAGATATCTATATTATAAAAGAGGGATGTTATCAAGAGAAATTGGATAAGAGATATTGGAAAAGAGAAATTGGATAAGAGATATCTATATTATAAAAGAGGGTTGTTATCAAGAGAAATTGGATAAGAGATATTGGACAAGAGAAATTGGATAAGAGATATCTATATTATAAGAGAGGTATGTTATCAAGAGAAATTGGATAAGAGATATTGGACATGAGAAATTAGATAAGAGATATCTATATCATAAAAGAGGGATGTTATCAAGAGAAATTGGATAAGAGATATTGGACAAGAGAAATTGGATAAGAGATATCTATATTATAAGAGAGGGATGTTATCAAGAGAGATTGGATAAGAGATATCTGTATTATAACAGAGGGATGTTATCAAGAGAAATTGGATAAGAGATATTGGACAAGAGAAATTGGATAAGAGATATCTATATTATAAAAGAGGGATGTTATCAAGAGAAATTGGATAAGAGATATTGGACAAGAGAAATTCGATAAGAGATATCTATATTATAAAAGAGGGATGTTATCAAGAGAAATTGGACAAGAGATATTGGACAAGAGATATTGGATAAGAGATATCTATATTATAAAAGAGGGTTGTTATCAAGAGAAATTGAATAAGAGATATTGTAAAATAGAAATTGGACAAGAGTGATGTTATCAAGAGAAATTGGATAAGAGATATCTATATTACAAACGAGAGATGTTATCAATAGAAATTGTATAAGAGATATTGGACAAGAGAAATTGGATAAGAGATATCTATATTATAAAAGAGGGATGTTATCATGAGAAATTTGATAAGAGATATTGGACATGAGAAATTGGATAAGAGATATCTATATTATAAAAGAGGGATGTTATCAAGAGAAATTGGATAAGAGATATTGGACAAGATAAATTGGATAAGAGATATCTATATTATAAAAGAGGGATGTTATCAAGAGAAATTGGACAAGAGATATTGGACAAGAGAAATTGGATAAGCGATATCTATATTATAAAAGAGGGATGTTATCAAGAGAAATTGGAGAAGATATATTAGACATGAGAAATTGGATAAGAGAAATCTATATTATAAAAGAGGGATGTTATCAAGAGAAATTGGATAAGAGATATTGGACAAGAGAAATTGAATAAGAGATAACTATATTATAAAAGAGGGATGTTATCAAGAGAAATTGGATAAGATTTATTGGACATGAGAAATTGGATAAGAGATATCTATATTATAAAAGAGGGATGTTATCAAGAGAAAATGGATAAGAGATATTGGACATGAGAAATTGGATAAGAGATATCTATATTATAAAAGAGGGATGTTATCAAGAGAAATTGGATAAGAGATATTGGAAAAGAGAAATTGGATAAGAGATATCTATATTATAAAAGAGGGTTGTTATCAAGAGAAATTGGATAAGAGATATTGGACAAGAGAAATTGGATAAGAGATATCTATATTATAAGAGAGGTATGTTATCAAGAGAAATTGGATAAGAGATATTGGACATGAGAAATTAGATAAGAGATATCTATATCATAAAAGAGGGATGTTATCAAGAGAAATTGGATAAGAGATATTGGACAAGAGAAATTGGATAAGAGATATCTATATTATAAGAGAGGGATGTTATCAAGAGAGATTGGATAAGAGATATCTGTATTATAAAAGAGGGATGTTATCAAGAGAAATTGGATAAGAGATATTGGACAAGAGAAATTGGATAAGAGATATCTATATTATAAAAGAGGGATGTTATCAAGAGAAATTGGATAAGAGATATTGGACAAGAGAAATTCGATAAGAGATATCTATATTATAAAAGAGGGATGTTATCAAGAGAAATTGGACAAGAGATATTGGACAAGAGATATTGGATAAGAGATATCTATATTATAAAAGAGGGATGTTATCAAGAGAAATTGGACAAGAGTTATTGGACAAGAGAAATTGGATAAGAGATATCTATATTATAAAAAAGGGATGTTATCAAGAGAAATTGGACAAGAGTTATTGGACAAGAGAAATTGGATAAGAGATATCTATATTATAAAAGAGGGATGTTATCAAGAGAAATTGGACAAGAGTTATTGGACAAGAGAAATTGGATAAGAGATATCTATATTATAAAAGAGGGATGTTATCAAGAGAAATTGGACAAGAGATATTGGACAAGAGAAATTGGATAAGAGATATCTATATTATAAAAGAGGGATGTTATCAAGATAAATTGGACAAGAGTTATTGGAGAAGAGAAATTGGATAAGAGATATCTATATTATAAAAGAGGGATGTTATCAAGAGAAATTGGACAAGAGTTATTGGACAAGAGAAATTGGATAAGAGATATCTATATTATAAAAGAGGGATGTTATCAAGAGAAATCTATATTATAAGAGAGGGATGTTATCAAGAGATATTGGATAAGAGATATTGGACAAGAGAAATTGGATAAGAGATATCTATATTATAAAAGAGGGATGTTATCAAGAGAAATTGGACAAGAGATATTGGACAAGAGAAATTGGATAAGAGATATCTATATTATAAAAGAGGGATGTTATCAAGAGAAATTGGACAAGAGATATTGGACAAGAGAAATTGGATAAGAGATATCTATATTATAAAATAGGGATGTTATCAAGAGAACACACGCTTAATTGATATCGCTCAATTAACAGGGCACACGCTTAATTGATATAATTTCTTTCCAATCCTCTTTTAATGGTAGTTTACAATAAACGTTGGGCGGAAACATACAGATAGCAACACAATTCCCTAAGGTTAGATTTTCTTTGATATTGTTGCATAGGAAAGATAACAAGCTACCTTTCTGAATGCCAAAAATAATGATCTCCCATTTGAAAAAAAATTTCTTAATTGGAGGAATAAAAATGCATTTGGGAGATGATTATCATGTCACCATTTCACCCGTGCACTGATTTTCCTCCTCGGTTTCGCACTCGGGAGACAACCTTCGCCGTGCCCTATGGGCACGGGTTATGACTAGTATATATATATATGTGGGATCAAATGACCCCCTAAAATAACCCCCAAAAATGACCCCCTATCAAAAATCCTATGCCCCCCATTTTTTCGGAAGATCCGAACCGTTCATGTTGATCTCCATCCTCTAAATACCTGATCCACCAATTTTCAACCCGATCCCATGTGTTTTGCCCGTTCATCAACCATTCGCAAAAGTCCTGTTCATGCGAAACCGTTAAATTTGGGTCGGATGGATGAACATGCAAAACACATGGGATCGGGTTGAAAATTGGTGGGTCAGGTATGTAGAGGGTGGAGATCAAGATGAACGGTTCGGATCTTCCGAAAAAATGGGGGGCATAAGATTTTTGATAGGGGGTCATTTTTGGGGGTTATTTTTGGGGGTCATTTGATCCCACCTCATATATATATATACTAGTCATAACCCGTGCCCGCGGGCACGGTTCATTTAAGCTTTTCTCCCACGAAATCTTTGTTCCCCAAAAAATTATTTCTCCCGCCAAAATTTAAAATAACGACAAATTAGCGTAAAAATATTTAGCGGCACGTGCACCTTTGGCGCGGAACAACAAATTTTACACGTGCACCTTCGACGCGGAACAACAAATTTGGCACGTGCACCTTTTGGAGGTAAGGGTTCTCTAATAGCTTTTCATTATTGCTCTAGTTTGTAAAAGGACAGTAAATTGTTATTTCATGTGTACATCACTCGGGCTAAACTACTCGTACGGAACAAAATGCTACAACTCTACCATGATATCTTGCACTAAAAATGTATTCCACTAAAAATTTATCTCCATCAGTATAAAGTAAATAATGATGCAAGATTCTTTGCCAAAAATGATATCATTATTAACCATATGTATGAACATATGGATTTTAAAATCTTTCCCATAATCTGAATAAAAACGGGAAGGATTTCACTGGCTGTAATAATATGGAGGCCAACGAATGCCATTCCACCCTCCTAATTTTGTAACTTTTCCTTAATAGAATGAGTAATTTTAGATGGTTACCTTCTTGAATTAGTGCTTTCAAATCCTATGCTATTAAAATGGAAATTGCCACTTCTGTATTTCTGTGTACTTACTAAATATTTCCTAACTTAGAGAAAGCAATGAATATTCATTCTCTTACATTATTTCTTTAATTTAAATAAATTAATAGGTTATGATTAATTAATCATTAATGAGCAATGCTTGCTCAATATACGTTGTCCCCTTCTTGAATTATGTAGTCCCCTCCTAATTTTGTAATGTTTTCCTTAATAGAATGAGTAATTTTAGATGGTTACCTTCTTAAATTAGTGCTTTCAAGTCCTATGCTATTAAAAAGGAAATTGCCACTTCTGTATTTCTGTGTACTTACTAAATATTTCCTAACTTAGAGAAAGCAATGAATATTCAAACTCTTACATTATTTCTTTAATTTAAATAAATTAATAGGTTATGATTAATTAATCATTAATGAGCAATGCTTGCTCAATTTACGTTGTCCCCTTCTTGAATTATGTAGTCCCCTCCTAATTTTGTAATGTTTTCCTTAATAGAATGAGTAATTTTAGATGGTTACCTTCTTAAATTAGTGCTTTCAAATCCTATGCTATTAAAATGGAAATTGCCACTTCTGTATTTCTGTGTACTTACTAAATATTTCCTAACTTAGAGAAAGCAATGAATATTCAAACTCTTACATTATTTCTTTAATTTAAATAAATTAATAGGTTATGATTAATTAATCATTAATGAGCAATGCTTGCTCAATTTACGTTGTCCCCTTCTTGAATTATGTAGTCCCCTCCTAATTTTGTAATGTTTTCCTTAATAGAATGAGTAATTTTAGATGGTTACCTTCTTAAATTAGTGCTTTCAAATCCTATGCTATTAAAATGGAAATTGCCACTTCTGTATTTCTGTGTACTTACTAAATATTTCCTAACTTAGAGAAAGCAATGAATATTCATTCTCTTACATTATTTCTTTAATTTAAATTAATTAATAGGTTATGATTAATTAATCATTAATGAGCGATGCTTGCTCAATTTACGTTGTCCCCTTCTTGAATTATGTAGTCCCCTCCTAATTTTGTAATGTTTTCCTTAATAGAATGAGTAATTTTAGATGGTTACCTTCTTAAATTAGTGCTTTCAAATCCTATGCTATTAAAATGGAATATTCATTCTCTTACATTATTTCTTTAATTTAAATAAATTAATAGGTTATGATTAATTAATCATTAATGAGCAATGTTTGCTAAATTTATGTGGTCCCCTTTGCTAAATTTATGTAGTCCCCCTTCATAATGATATTTACCATCCAAAGTTAAATATAAACCCATATTTGATATTTGAGTTAAGTTATCAAAACATTCATTTTCTTCAAAACCAAAACTGAGACGTGTGGCTTTCATTTTGAAGTTTAGAAAACTCTAGTTACATATCATCAAATGCAGAAAAAGTAAAGGTATGAAAAATGCCCTTCTACGTCAAAAATGGATATAATGACTTCCAAGGCAGTATTTGCATAGCATACCTTGTATCCAATAGATGTTTAAAAGAATGCAAAAACTAAGGTTAAAACCTGAAAGCATCCAAATTACCAAAATTTTACTAATTTAAGCCCAAATGCTAAAGATACAGAATGCAGAAACTAAGCTTAAAAACCAACAATATATTAAAATTACATAAATCTATCTAATTTCTCTAAAAATTCTAATTAAAGTCAACTCATTGTGAGGCCAGGGGTCCGTACGAAATCCTTAGCATTCATTCTGGACACCCCAGCAAATCCTTCAGTCTCGATCGTGCCTTCAATAAATATATTTCTTTTACAATTTCATCAAAAGAATCCAAAACCACATTGATAGCAACACTCAAAATGCAGCATGAACAAAGCGTTGATCCATAGAAAACTACCCGAAGGTAGATTTGGGGCCATTGGAGGATTGAACAGTTCCGGCTCCATTTGGCATCCAATCCGTCTAATAGAGAAGATCGACAATCGGATCAATTGATTCCGGCTGTAGGAATTTCTTGATTCTTGATTTGCAAATGGAGCCGTCTAATCGAGAAGCACTAACCAATTAGAATCAGAAATAATTGTTTATAGCAAGAAATTGGAACCATAACTGCTTCTCATATGCACATTTGAAAGAACACGGAAGTTGTGCTCAAAAAGCGCTAACCAAAGAAGAGCAACATACATAAGTTAATGGAAGATTTGAGAACATAGAGCAAGAAACCCCCATAAAAGATTTTTGCATGTGTTTCTTTTTCTAAATTTAGAAAAGGTTGCAAGCTGCCAAAACCCCAATCAAGGCTGAAATCCATTGCAACTTCTGGAAGGACTAATTACAACTAAAAGTAACCCATGTAGAGGGGGGAAGTAGAGCAGAAAGTGATGTAGTTTAACTGTAGTTTAAAACTATACATAAAATTGCACTTTGGACTAATAATGGCTCCAAAAAAGATAATAAAATTATAAAGAAAAAGGAACAAAAATATTTCCTTCGCCGTCTTGATCGTGCCTTCATTCTGGACGTCCTAGAAAATCCTTCACCAGCTTGAACATGCCTTCAATAAAAATATTTCTTTTACAATTTCAGCAAAAGAATTCATAAAAATCCATTAATATCAACAATCAGAATGCATCATGAACAAATTGATGATCACTCACAAAGCACTAACCAATTAGCAATACATAATTCAGGTCATAAAAAAGAGCAACGTATATAGATTAAAGGAAGAATTTGGACAGAGGAATAAAAACCCATGAAAGATTCTTGCCTATATTTTTTTTCCTAATTTTAGAAAAGATTGCATATTGCCAAACTCTAATCTACGCTAAAATCCATTGTAAAATTAAAACATAAAGAGGGAAACACATAGCAGAGAGAGAAGGTAGTTTTCTATAAAGAACTTTACATAAAAAGTGCACTTTTGACTTATAATGACTCCAAAACAGATTATAAGATTAAAAAGGAAAAGGAATGAAAAAGGAACTAAACCAAAAATTTCCACATTTACATGCATATTTCCTCCCATTGACAGAATAAACAGAACTAATAAACATCAAGAATCCGTAGAGCAAAAAAATCAAGAATCAACAGACCTAAATCTAAACATAAACGGATAAATAAACATCAAGAATCAACAGATCTATTACTAAAAAAATTCGTAGAGCAAAAAAATCTCAAACCAAAAAAACCTAAACCTGACCGGATCAAGAAACATCAAGAATCAACAGATCTCATGGCAAAAAACCGAGAATCTAACAGGTCACATGCCGAGATCTAGCAAATAAACATCAAGAATCAACAGATCTCTTGCCAAAATGAATAAATTCCATCAAGAACCAACAGATCTCATCAAGAATAAACAGATTGAAAACTAAACAAATCCGTCGAGCAAAAAAATCTAAAACACATAAAAAACTAAACCTGATCGGATCAAGAAACATCAAGAATATACAGATCTCATTAAGAATATACAGAGCTAAAACTAAATAAATCCGTAGAGCAAAAAAATCTCAAAAAAATACACTAAACCTGATCGGATCAAGAAAGACATGTAGAATAAACAGATCTCATCAAGAATAAACAGATCTAAAACGAAACAAATCCGTGGAGCAAAAAAAATCTCAATAAAACAAAACAAAACCTGATCGGATCATCCACCGAATCCTGCATAGGCCGTGTGCTCACTGCGTTTTTTTCACCCCAAAGGGTTGATTTTTTTACCCCGAAATTACTTCCTTTTCTGACTAAATGGGTGGCCCGATGTAATGGGAATCTTCCAGCTCATTAAAGACAGGTCTCTCTAGCTGAGGAAAACATAACAAAACCAATGATAACCCACCCATAAACCCTCTCTTTCTACCTGGCCCCACGTCAGATTCGCCCACTTCTTGAGCTTTTTTTGGGTGCTACGGATAATAAGGGGCTGAGCTTTTCACTCAATCAGTTTTTCCCCCATCAAGTTTCAAATTTTCAGTCCCCTCCAAAATGAATTTCCCTCCAACGTTTTTCACCCCCAACAAATTCCCATCCTGACCGTTGATTCAACAAGATTAAATCCAGCCCGTCTTTTATCAACCAGTTTGTCCTAGTCAGCTTGTCCTAGTCAGTCCTAGGATTCAAAAATCGCTGTCAAATGTATAATAGATATATATATATATATATATATATATATATATATTGAAAGGTAAGCAACTTTATTCATATAACTCAACAAAATACACTACTGGTCTATAAGATAGAACCGAACTTAAAACGCAAGAGAAACACAGTCATAAATAAACCTACAACTCTATTAGTCTAGGAATCCTAGCGATATTTAGGATTCTGAATCGCTAGGATTCCGAGTTTCCCTTGAGCTTTTCCGTCGAGGTGGATCCAAATAAGACTTTTTGAGTGTCTTTAAATTTGGAGCTAAGCGTCGCATTTCATCCTCTCACTCTTGGTTTATCGTTATAACAACTCCATCAAATTCGTCCCCCCATTCTTCCTCATATTCATCATCATCAGCATTTTCTTCCCCAACACTGTCAGGGTCATCAACACGGTCATTACCAGAAGGGCCCCCAACTTCTGTAGAATTTGGAATCACATGTATATCTGCTGCCTCACCATTAGTAACCTCTACATTTCCATTAGAAGGACCTCCAGGCTCTATAGTAGATGAGAAATCTCTACTCGTAACATTCCCTTCATTAATCAACACACTTCCAACCACAAACAGAGTTGCCTTGCCTTTCTCCACCCAAACCTTCTTAAACAGACATTGGGAGGTTGAATGCCCAAAGCACTCACACGTAGGACAGCTTGGAGGCAAGTTTTCATAATCTACTTTAATGATCACATTCTCATCATCCTCCAAGCAATCTCAATTGTATTTTGCAATTTGGTCTTTGCATCAATTTCAACAAAGCATCTTGCATATGAGTACCTTTCTCCTAAAGCTGTAGCCTTATTAAAGAATAAAGGCTTACCAATAGAGCTAGCAATTATACTTATGCACTATGCAGACCAAAATTTCAGTGGTAAGTCAGGGAATCTTACCCATACTGGAATTGATGACAGAAGATCTCTATCCATAGTGAGGTTTGGAGTCCAGCGTCGCAGCACTATCACCCTTTTATCAAACATCTAAGGACCTCCTTGGAGTACCCGGCTGCAATCTTCCTTCAGCTCAAACACGACGAAGAAAAACCCATTTTCTCTAGAGTGGACCTGTAAAATACCCTTTGGCCGCCACAAACGATGGACACATGCACGAAGGTGAGAATAAAAAGGTTTGTCACCCACAACATAACCAGCTAGTGTCTGTCCCCATTTTGCAACGTTAGTAGAAATTGCTTCCTGCGGAATCCAGGATACAATCTTGCCTGAAGGAATCTCATGAAGAGGATAGTAAGAGCACTTGCTAATCTCTTCAACATCGCGCCCTATTTGAAAAAGCGAACTCCAGGCATCTCGACCAGTCTTCGCCACTCGTAAGGGAGCAGGAGGTTGGCCGGCAGCTTTTTCCTTCCGAATGTTATTTGCTTTTCGTTGTAGTGGAGGATATTCTTCAGCGTATTTGGGTGTTGATTTTGCTACAGCAGACGTAGACATCCTTTGAAGACAGAATGAAGAACATCGATGAAAAGGGTTTCCTGCGTTGATACAAGCGGGGTTGGATCTGTTGCCCATGATTTGCTCGTAAAGATCAGAACCCCCGGATCTGAGGATGCCGCCGGAGAAGAGCCTTGACCACCTGAGAGCGCCTGAAGCACTGAGCCGAGGCCTACGATCGATGCTCCCCGAATCAGGTCGAGGCCTACGATCGAGGCCATGCGCTGGATCGATGGTGGCACGATTTGATGGTGGCTGCGATACGAATTGAGATGGCGGTGCTCAGATATGTGTGGGTGTGGGTGTGGGGAAGGGGGTGAGTAAAGATAGATAATGTCATATATATATATATATATATATATATATATATATATATATATCATATATATATGACATTATCTATCTTTACTCACCCCCTTCCCCACACCCACACATATATGATTATATATATATATATATATATATATATATATATGCCCCCGTCATGGGGATCCACTTTCCCCTTATCTCTTTGTTATGGTCATGGAGGCTTTTTCACTTCTGGTAGCAAGGGCTATGGCATCGCGAATTATTCTCCCTATGAGGCGATCAGGTTCCGTATCTCATCTTATATTCGCCGATGATCTTTTAGTCTTTTATCGTGCTAATGCAAAATCTTTACAAGGCCTTAGAAAGTTGTTGGAAGAGTACTCTTATTTTATTGGGCTCAACATTAATTGGGATAATAGCATCGCCATTTTCAGCAAAGGAACAAAGAACCCATCTGGGCTTGCAAGCACCATGGGTATAAGCTTGCCTCCTCTATCAGTACCTACCTAAGCCTGCCTCTCTCCTCTAATTATCCAAAGACGTCCATGTATAGCAAGCTAGTGGATAAATGCCGAAAGCGTCTTGTAGGCTGGACATCGTCTCTTCTTTCCATTTCAGGTCGCATAGAGTTGGTGAAGATAGTAATTTACGGCATGGTTAGCTTTTGGATGCAAGCTTTCCATATCCCACAAACGGTTTTGCGCACTATAAATTCGATGTGTAGGAAATTCATTTTGGGGGATTTTAAAATTTGGGCTTGGAAAGATATTTGTTCCCCAAAAGAAGGAGGGGCTGGGATTCGCCAGCTTAGCGACCTAAACCTAGCGTCGGGTGTCAGAATGACCTGGAGACTTCTTACTAGTAATGGAATATGGGCCCAGTATATGATGAAGAGATATGGTGATGAAAATTATTTCTATGCTGCTAAAAGTAAGGTTACTCACTAAGGTACGTGGAAATTTATCCTTCATTGTAGAAGCATCTCCAACAAGCTTATTAGAAGGAAGGTCCGTAATGGCAACAACACTTTATTCTGGCATGACAACTGGCTACCCTGTGGTCCGTTAAAGGACCTTTATGACATTCCTGATGGGGATAGCAATAAGAAGGTCGGCGACAACTGGGGAAAATCAGGATGGATCCCGGATCCAAGCATTCAGCAGCTACTACCTCTCCTCCAGCAAGTCTCACTTCGGCCAGGTAATAACAGATGGGACTGGATCCCTGGGAACACATTTAGCTTCTCAGAGGCTTGGAACTGCATCAGAAAGCATTCAGCAATCTTCCCCTATTACTGAATTGTATGGCATAAGCAGCATATCCAAAAATTGTATGGCATAAGCAGCATTACCGAATTGTATGGCATAAGCATCATATCCCAAAATTCACGTTCACTTTGCTAAGGGCTTTCCAAGATAAGCTGCTTACAAAGGCACAACTTCGCAAATGGCAACCTGACACACCTGGGAGATGCGAGCTGTGTGACTTGGGTGCAGAAGAGAGCATTAATCACCTATTCTTCAATTGTGAGTACTCCAGCTACCTACTTAAGAGAAGTCTGCTAAAGCTTGGCATCTCATACTCCATTGGACCAACTCTCCCTGCGGTGGGCAACTACTTCCTAAGCCACTTTGCAAAGAAAAATGCTATAAGTATCCTCGCTAACACGGCTCTTACTGCATTAGTCTGGCACATTTGGAAAGAGCGCAACAAAAGAATTTTTGAGAAAGCCAGCAAGACGAAGACCGCGCTATTCGAAGACATCTCGGATGACGTCCGGCTTGCTGTGCGGCTACCTGAAACAAATGATCCTGAGGTGAAAACTGCTATGTCGAACTGGGACATTATTGACAATGGCTGAGAGTCCAGTCTTGTCACTGGCCTTTTAGCCTCTTCTGAGTCATGTGTAGGCTTCAGGTTGAATTTAGTTTTGCCCTGCAGTGTCTCCATTTGGATTTCGACTGCATAGTATCTGAGTGGTTATTTTATTGTTCTGTGCCACATTTTAGTTAGGGTGCTGGTAAAAGGGGGTTTAATCCAATAGTGCTGATTGACGGCGCTTGTGCCCTCTCCTCAACCTATTGCGTCTAATCCTTACTTTTCCCCCATTGTACATTTTGATCATACATATAGAATACATTAATCTTTCGATATATATATATATATATATATATATATATATATATATATATATATATATATATATATATATATATTAATCCAAACACATCAAAGTTTGGATATAATTAAGTAGTAGAATGGTATCATACTTGAAATCCATGGACAGATAAACTAAGTCATAATCAAAGAGTGTATATCCTTCGGTCCAAACTGTTGTTCTATGTAGTGCAGTGCTAATCCAACAAAGTAATCTACAAATCTAGAATACAACAAAAAAATTAGATCAAAATTAGATAGCCGTGCATGCATTAAGTAAGATATATAGGTGAAAGACTAGTGTGGGATATAAACCAGGACGGGTCTGGTTGGGTATGATATTAGTCATCACAGTTGTACGAAGTATAAACCTACGGTAATAACTACTACTACCAAGCCTAACCCACTCAGTAGAAAGTTGGGTTGCGGTCGTAAGTGCAGTAGCAATAATGTTGGGGTCGAAAACAGCTAATAGTTGGAAGTGGTGGGCGGTGAGTGACATGGTAGTAGTGCAGTGGTTGTTAAAGTACTACTGCGTCCTCACCCGGTCGATGGTGTGATGAAGGTGTAGCCTTAGGGTTAAGGTTAGAGTAATCCATGGATACAATGTCGACATAAGAATGAGGGCGTTATGGTTTTTCATGGAAGATGTAGCCCGGGGAAGAACCAGAAAAAAGGTATGTTGTCTCGGGTATCGCATCATCGCAGCAGGTAACGTGACTACGGTTTTAGCCCATCAACACATCAACACTTGCTTCCTCGGCCTTCTTGCAGAGCGAGGGCTGTGATATCATAATGATGCATCCGAGAAGGACGAAACCGTGTCGACTTTTGTAGACATGGGTTTCCTGACTGGGGAGGCATACGCAGACATTGGTAAGTGAAGTTTTTTGCAGAATAATTGAAGGAATCATTCAGCCAGGAAACCCATGTTTAACAAAGTCGGCACGGTTTCGTCCTTCTCGGATGCATCATCGGCGATATCGTTAAGTAAAATCAAGATAGTTCCATGACGTCGCTCTGCATGAAGGCCGAGGAAGCAAGTGTTGAAGTGTTGATGGGCTAGAACCTTCGTCACGTTACCTGCTACGATGATGCGATATCCGAGACTACATACCTTCTTTCTAGTTCTTCTTTGGGCTACATCTTCCATGAAAAACCATAACGCACTCATTCTTGTGCCGACATAGTATCCACGTACTTTAACCTTAACCCTAAGGCTACACCTTGATCACACCATCGATCGGGTGAGGACCTCGTAGTACTTTAACAACAACTACACTAGTACCATGTCACTCACCACCCACCACTTCCAACTACTAGCTGTTTTCGACCCCAACGTTATTACTACTGCACCTACGACTGCAACCCAACTTTCTACTGAGTGGGTTGGGCTTGATAGCAGTAGTTTTTGTCGTAGGTTTATCTTTGTACAAATGTGATGACTAATGTCATACCCAACCAGCCCCGTCCTGGTTTATACACCAGACTAGTCTTTAACCTATATATCGTACTTAATGCATGAACGACCATCTACTTTTGATCTAGTTTTTTGTTATATTCTAGATTTGTTGATTACTTTGTTGGATCAGCACTCCAATACAGAGAACAGCAGTTCTGGGACCAAAGGATAGTCGCTCTTTGAGTATGAATTCGTTTATCTCCCTAAGGACCTCATGTATGATATCATTCTACAACTTAATTATAGCCAAACTTTGATGTGTTTGGAATAATTAAACTTAAGATTTATAGTGCATTATCTATCTTTACTCCCCCCTTCACCCCTCCCACATACACACATATATCATCTATATAATATATATGCGGTGGCTATTCCAACTTCTGAGGGTCCAGGCGGCTCAGGTGGCGTTCATCCATAGTCGCCATCTAAGGGATCTAAGGGTATTGGTGACAGCTGGCATCAGGTTACGTACCGACAGAAGAAGTTTCTAGGGCCTGATGCTCGAGGTCGAAATGCATATGGGAAGGGTAACTCAATCAGAGCTGGCTGGCATTTTGAGGTTTCAAATTTGATCCAACTCGGTGGCGGACCTAAATTGATGGATCGAAAGTGCAAACAAGGGATCAGTACGAAATTGCCAGTACGGCCACAAATCCCTTTCCGTATTATTCCTTCTGATGGTAAGCGTTCTTGGTCTGATATCTGTTCATCTCGTCGGAAATACGCCGATCCTTTGGTGATGATCTTTGTTCCTCCCACAATTAGCAACGATGGTATTGAGAAGGCTAAAATTTCAAAAAGTTGATTTTGGAAGGGTCTTCTAGATGGTAGAATACTCTTGTCGGGTATGTGCTGTTGGATATTGGACTCCCCGGATTTGGTTTTGGATGATGAGCAAACATAAATATAACGTGTACTAACACTTTGTGAGCGCAGTTATGGAGATCGTCGTCAAATTCACTAAATATCAATTACGACGTCTCAAGACTTCTCAAAGTACGTGATCGTATGCCTAAAGCTTCGTTGAAGCTTATGGACCAATTTAGAAGTCATGAAGATTCGATTGAAGCTTTTGAAGACGGTATCGTCAAGTTTTATTTATAGTCCTTAAGCTTCTTTCGTAGAATGTTAAGCCTTGAGTAGGTCTTACGTTTTAAATCTTCATAACACTCATATCTTAGCTCTAGGATCTTAGTAGAAGTCCATACTATCCTTCTCGAAGCATCGCGCTTCGATTCGCGACTTCTTGTGCATGTTAGTTGGTTCAAGAAGAAGAACTGACCGACTAGATGGTGATCTAGTCGGTCGGCAAAGCTTCTTGGACCGACTAGTTCTTCTCAGTCATTTCCAAGCTCTTTACGGTTTACAGTTAGTCGGTCTAAGTTGACTCACCGACCGACTAGTTTGTGAACTAGTCGGTCAGTGATGCTTCTGTGACCGACTAGTTGAGCTTTCCCTGTTCATGCACATTTGAGCCTATGCTACTGTTTATCATTAGTCGGTCTGTGTTCATTGATCGACCGACTAGTTGATGAACTAGTCGGTCAACTTTCCTTCTTGGACCGACTAGTTTAGTTTACTGTACATACCAAATGTTTCACCATACTTACTGTTTATTGTTAGTCGGTCTAAGCTCATTTGGCGACCGACTAGTTGGTGAATTAGTCGGTCAACATTTGTTCTTGGACCGACTAAGTCAATTTCTGCTCAGACTTCAGTTTTATCTGTTAGTCGGTCTACGTTGAGTAACCGACCGACTAGTTGTGAAACTAGTCGGTCAGCTACTCTTCTTGGACCGACTAGTTCCATTTGTCTGTACTTTGATCTTTTCTCTGTTCACTCATTAGTCGGTATAAGTTAATTGACCGACCGACTAGTTGATGACCTAGTCGGTCGGTGGTTGTTCTTTGACCGACTAGTTGTGTTCAGAAAAGAGCCGTTGGAGCATTTACTGACTCGAATTTCTTTCTCTCTCTCCTCTATCCTATATATACTTGATGGGCTGCATTCATTGCTACCAAGGCTGATATTATTGCAAGTTTAGAGATCAAGAGAATTCATTCCAAGCTCATTCAAAGCTCATTCATTCCATTCGATAATCTCTCCTAACTCTTACTTCCAAAGAGAGATTCATTGAGTGTGAAGCCTTCCAAGCCAAGTGCTTGATTCTAGGTCACCAACATCCCCAAAGTTCTCCATCGCTGATCTACATCTTGGAGCTAGGGTTTGGTGCCACTTCTTCCCCAAAATCATCCTTGCCCTAATTCGTAAGCAATACTCAAGGCATAGGTATTTTGTTCGGTAAGAAGTTTTCTTATTTCATTTCATATTTGATTTGTAAGTTTCACTCTTGGTTGTGAGAGTGTGGTTGTGATCCCGGGTTGTGGGAGTCACAAATTACATTTTGTATGATTTGACTTGTGGAGGTTTTTCACAAGTATTTCATAGTGGAAATCTTGAGTTAGGGTTTCTAACTCAAGTATCCGGAGGGGATCCGGGTGGTTGGGACGTAGGATCACCGGGAACAAGTCGGGGAGACTTGGGTGGATCCGAACCCAGTAACATCTCTTGTTAGCATTGTTAATTTTGTTGTTGTATTCAATTTAAGCTTCCGCAAATTGATTTGGTAGTCGTTTGCATTATAATTAGGAATTATACTCCTTGTTATTTTTAAAGTACTATTCACCCCCCCTCTAGTACTTGTGCAGTAGCTTGTAGGGCATTACATTTGGTATCAGAGCCAGATACTTAGCTATGTCTGCCAACGACAACAAGACCGTGCGACCACCTTCCGACTATGGCACCTTCAGGAACCGTGAAGGAGCGTCTTCGGTGATGGAAGGACATTCCTCTACGAGGCCTCCATTCTTCAACGGTACCAACTACGGGTACTGGAAATGCCGGATGGAAACCTTCCTCCGGAGTGCATCTCTATGGAGGACCACGATGAAGGAATAAGTCGAGCCCGAAGAAGAAGACTTTGAGAAATGGACAACCGCGGAGGTCGCCACGGAGGTAAGCAATGCCAAGGCAATGAACGCCTTGCAATGCGCATTGGAGCCCGAGGACTTCAATAAGATATGCACATGTAAGAGTGCATATCAAATTTGGAACTCCCTCCTCATTCTACATGAAGGGACGAGTAGGGTAAGAGACTCTAAACTCGTAGTTGTAAACAAAGATTACGAAATGTTTCATATGCAACAGGGCGAGAAGATGAAGGAGTATTACGCTCGCTTCGTCGACATCATAAACGAGTTGGAGGCTCTCGGCAAATCCTACACCCAAAAGGAGAAGTGTTCGAATCTTATCGAATGACTTCCTTCTTCTTGGGAAAAGCGTACCTTCGCCATCGAGGAAGGTAATGACATGAATAAGTACACTGTAGTTCAACTAATGGGTACTTTAATGTCATACGAGGTACGCAAGGATAGCAAGCTAAAATTGCAGGAAAAGATGAAGTCCTACCTAAAGCAAGACGAGCCAAAGAAGAAGGCTATTGCTTTCAAGGCCGCTCCATCCACATCCACATCAACCGATGATGAAGACTCGGAAAACGAGTTGGACTTGGAGTCCATGGCACTCATGGCCAAGAAGTTCAACCGTTTCTTCCAAAAAGGTAACTATAAGAACAAAGCTAAATTTGGTTCTTCTAACGCCTCTTCCTCTCCTTTATGTTTCAAGTGCAATAAGCCAGGACACATGAAAGCGGAGTGTCCTCTCAACAAGCAAAAGGAGAAGTGGAAGGCGCCTAAATTCGATAAGTCCAAGAAGTACAAGAAAGGAAACAAGAAGGGACTTGTCGGAGCAACATTCACCGACTCCGAGGATTCCTCAAGCGGAGAGTCAGACGATGAGCAAGTGGAGCAAGCGCACATGTGCTTCATGGCAAGATAGGAGCATGATCAAGGATCCTCCTCTTCCGATGATAGTGACGACAAAGGTGATGAGGTAACTATGGATAATCTTAGGAATGCTAACTCTCAATTATGGTCTAAATACACTAAATTAGTAAATAGATATACTAAAGTAAAAGATGACCTAGCTATCATTCAAACCTCGCCTAAGACTATCATCACCAACAACGACACCGTTGTTGAAGAGTTAAGAAATGAGATTGTTAATCTCAAATCTAAACTTGAACATGTTTGCATTGAAGATCCGGAAGAACATAAGATAGCGGATTTAACTTCTCAAAACTCGACTTTGAGTATTGAGAATGAGAATCTTAAATCTCGTGTTTATGTGCTCACATCGCAAGTATCCAACTTGGATACTTATATGTGTTCTCTCAAAGAGAAATATGAGAACACATTAGGCCGAATTAATAAATTCAATAAGTGTAAGGACCATTTGGATAAAATCCTAAGTGACTTACTTCCGGCCAATCACCACATTGGCTTGGGGTATACGATGGGATGTTCATCCAAATCGGCCACTACTTTTTTTAGGCCAACTTCCGGTGACTCTACGAGTGGTAGCAAACACTCTATTGGTAGTTCATCTACTAATGGTGCTTCCACCTCGTCCACACCCTCTTTCGGAAAGAAACCCACTTTGGGTGGACCTCCAAAGAAGGGACATGCTTATATGTACACCAATACTTTGCCACGTAGGAACACACGTCCTACTCCACCGGCTCACACATATGATGATTTGTATGCAACACATTCTCGGGCACGTGCACACCAAGTGAGACACCCTCACGCACGTGTTCCCCCACATGCATATGTTCACCCACCTCATCATATGAATAATTCTCGTCGTGCACCATTCCATCATGTTCCTTATGCCTATCCACAACATGCATCACGTAGAAATCAACGTCGCATGCATGCACCCAATAGGATGAGGGCTCCCACGATTTTCACTATTTGGAGCCCAAAGGACACAAGCATGGATGAAAAACAAGTGTATATGAATGCTTATTTTTCGGATGTTGTGTATAGTAGGAATTATGTGGGAAAGTCTAAGTCCAATTGGACTTGGCTTCCAAAGGTCTAATATTTTGGACCCAATGACCTTGGGTACCATGATATGAAATTTTCTATCTTTAGGTACTCAAGGAAAAGAAAAAGAAAAGGAGCAACAAATTTAAATTTAGCTCCAAGGGGAATTGGATACTCGATAGCGGGTGTTCAAAACACATGACGGGTGACGTTCAATTGCTCTCCGGGGTGGTTCCCATCGCAAATGGAAACCGCGTCGTATTTGGAGGCAACGAGAGCGGAACCATCATAGGTGTTGGTAAAGTGGGTAACCCATCTAAACCCTTAATTAGTGATGTTTATCTAGTTAATGGCTTAAATCATAATCTTATTTCAATAAGCCAACTTTGTGACAAAGGTTACAGAGTTAGCTTTGCGAAAGGATTGTGTCATATTTTAAGAAAAGATAATGATAAATTATTATTTTCCGGCACTCGTCATAAAGATATTTATATTTTGGATCTTCCTAAGTCTTATGAACAATGTCTCGTTGCCAACACAAGTGAACAACACTTATGGCATCGACGCTTTGGACATGTGAACTTTGGAACACTTTATAAGCTTTCAAAATTAAATTCCATTAAAGGTTTTCCGAAGCTTGTTTTTGAAAAGAAAAGTTTTTGTGATTGTTGTCAACGTGGCAAGCTTCCTAAATCTTCATTTAAACCTAAGAAAAGCATTTCTACTAAACGGCCACTAGAGTTATTACATCTAGACTTATTTGGGCCAACTAGAGTTGCTTCCTTAGGAAATGCAAGATATGGACTTGTCATCGTAGATGATTATTCGAGATTTACATGGGTGTTTTCATTGTGTAATAAAAATGAAGCTTTTGAAAACTTCACAATTTTTGTTAAGAAAGTACAAAATCTCTTAGGAACCACCATTGTCACTATTCGTAGTGATCATGGAGGTGAATTTGAGAATGAGTCTTTTGAGACATTTTGTGATGAAGTTGGTATTACACACACCTTCTCTTTTCCTCGTGCACCTCCTCAAAATGGTGTAGTTGAGAGAAAGAATAGGACGCTAGTGGAGTGTGCTTGCACTATGCTTGATGATAGCCAACTTGGCCATCAATTTTAGGCGGAAGCGGTACACACCGCTTGCTATGTGTTTAATAGAATACTTTTGAGGCCCGGAGCTAAACAAACTTGTTATGAATTGTTGTTTGGTAGGTTGCCTCAAGTTAAACATTTTCGTGTTTTTGGTTCGAAATGTTTTATTAAGAACACATATGGTAGTTTGGACAAATTCGACCCAAGATCCGATGAGGGGATTTTTGTTGGATATTCTTCGCGTAGCAAAGCCTACCGTATATTCAACAAACGAACCTCAACGATCGAGGAGTCGCTTCATGTCTCATTTAATGAAGGATTTGTTCCAACTAGAATTTCAAAGGATAATGATTCTATGGATGTTTTATGTGATTCGTTTGATAATTCTAAGTCTAATGATTCTATTGATTCTATTGAGACTAACCCAAATAATGATGTTGTTGAGAATGTTCCTAGTGATCAAGGTATTCCCAAACGGCTTTATACCGTTCGTGACCATCCTCATGAGCAAGTCATTGGCAATATCTATGATAGTGTCAAGACGAGATCGCAAGTGAACTACTTCGCTCATTGTGCCTTTGCCTCCTCAATAGAGCCAAAGAATGTTAGTGAAGCATGCGAAGATAGCGCTTGGATCTTAGCCATGGAGGAGGAACTCATTCAATTCGAGAGGAATGAAGTTTGGGAGCTTGTTCCATTGCCATCAAAGAACCACATCGTCATAGGGACAAAGTGGATCTTTAAGAACAAAATCGACGAAAACCAAGTCGTCGTCCGGAACAAAGCTCGGTTAGTTGCTCAAGGCTATCAACAAGAGGAAGGTATTGATTTCGAAGAATCCTTCGCTCCGGTAGTTAGATTAGAATCAATTAGATTATTATTGTCTTTTGCATGCCATAAGGATTTTAAATTATTTCAAATGGATGTTAAAAGTGCATTTTTAAACGGAGATGTCGTTGATGAAGTTTACGTTTCTCAACCTCCGGGCTTCATAAATGAAAAATTTCCAAATCATGTTTTAAACTAAAGAAAGCGCTTTACGGCTTAAGACAAGCTCCTCGAGCTTGGTATGATCGCCTAAAGAATTTTCTTTTGGATTTGAATTTTAAAATGGGAGAAGCCGATTCTACACTTTTTGTTAAGCATTCGAATAATGATATAATTTTAGTTCAAATATATGTTGATGATATCATTTTCGGTGCTACTAACTTTGCTCTTTGCGAAGAGTTTTCTAATGTTATGAAGGAACAATTTGAGATGAGCCACATGGGTGAGCTCAAATATTTCTTAGGTCTCCAAATTCGCCAAATGGACGATGCAATCTTCATCCACCAAACGAAGTATACGGTGGAGTTGCTAAAGCGATTTGGAATGGAGAGTGCCTCCGGGAAAAGACTCCAATGAGCACGACTACGCATCTTGATAAGGATACGGGCGGTAAGGATGTAGACATTCGTCTATATCGAGGTATGATAGGTAGCTTACTTTATCTTACCGCAAGTAGGCCCGATATTATGTTTGCCGTATGTGTATGTGCTCGTTATCAGTCTCAACCTAAGGAGTCTCACTTAGTAGCGGTAAAACGTATTTTTCGCTATCTAAGTTACACTTTAGATTTTGGATTACTTTATCCGAAATCTAGCACATATGAGTTAATCTCATATAGTGATGCCGATTATGTGGGATGCAAATCCGACAGGAAAAGTACTAGTGTCACTTGCCATTTTATAGGAAATTCCCTCGTCTCTTGGTTTTCCAAGAAGCAAAATTCCGTATCACTTTCAACCACCGAGGCGGAATACATTGCCGCCAGTGCCGCGTGTGCTCAAGTTCTTTGGATGAGACACACACTTAAAGACTTTGGTATAAATTGTGATACTTGCCCTATCATGGTTGACAACCAAAGTGCAATATGTCTTTCCAAGAACCCGGTACACCATTCCCGTTCGAAATACATAGATGTCCGACACCACTTTTTAGATGATCATGTTGCTAAAAAGGACATCATTTTAGTGTACGTTGAAACCCAAAAGCAAATCGCCGATATTTTCACGTAACCCCTAAAGGAGGACTCCTTTCTGCGGTTGCGTCGAGAATTGGGGATTATGGGTGAATCCGAGATATAGGATTCGTGTTTCATTCAATAATCTTGCATGCTATCATATTTCGAAATATTTCGTTCATGCTAGACTTATTGGATTTTTCGGGAATTTATGTGATATTTTGAATTTTTGCTCGAATTCTTATTTTGAATGTCGTATTTAAGATTTTAATGTTTAATGGGGTAGTTTAGATGATTATTGAGCGTATTGCGATATATCGTCCAGTGTATTGAGGAGAGAACTTGATTATCAACTTTTGGACTCATTTAGTCGGTTTCAGTTCAACCACCAACCGACTAGATTCCCATCTAGTCGGTTAGTAGAAGAACTTAGACCGACTAACTCAAGCTTTTTAAGTTTCCTCTCCATTTTAACTCTTTAGTCGGTTCATGTTCAGTGACCGACCGACTAGATTGAGATCTAGTCGGTCAGTAAATGAATGCAGACCGACTAATTCTTGTCAGTTAAACTTGGATTCAGCCACTGTTTGTAACTAGTCGGTTCAAGCTCATTGACCGACCGACTAGATCGTGATCTAGTCGGTCAGTGCTTGAACTGTGACCGACTAGTTGTGCCAGGGACTGTTTGGTCTTTTGCGATTTCGACCGACTTAAACTCATTTTATCCGACTCGTTTTCATTCTAATCGATCGAAATCCCTTCTCCCTCAGCTCAAAACCCCGACCTCCCTCGTGACCCTTCGTCTTCCGGCCATTTTTCGACCATTCCCGTCGTCGCCGTCCGCCGATCTTCGACCTAGGGTATCTCCTCTTCCTCCCTCTCGTATCTAGGGTTCGGTTTCAGCTGTAGGGTTAGGTTTTTCAATTGATTTCATCTCCTAGGGTTTCGATTAGGGTTTTCTAATTTCGGCTAGGGTTTCTACTTTCCAATCTCTTGTGTCATGTTGTGCCGCGATTATGGCCCGAACACGAATCCCGATCACTCCCTCTAGCCCCTCGCCGATGAACGTAGAACCAAACCCTACGGATACCGATCATCCAACCCCTCCGAAACGCCGTGCTAAGACCACCCAACCTTCGTCGTCTTCGCCTCCTCTCAAGAAGAAGAGGACGACGACTGCCAAGCCTAGAGGTCAACCCAAGCCCAAGCCTAAGCCCAAGACCAAGGATCTTGCCTCTCGTTCTTCTTTCCATACTCCTACCGATTCCGATACGGAGTATAACCCTGAGACAGAGACTCATAGGGAACCCACTCCTCCTACCCATCCTGAGTCTAGCACCCACCCTCGTACGTCTACCCGTAAGCCTAAGGGAAAGGCTCCGATGCCGGTTGGCGGTGTCGATATCTCGTTGTGTCACGATGACCCTTTGTGTCTCGCGGCTTACAACCGTATCGAACATTGCCCGCTGCTTCTGGAGCATTTCGTCCAGTTCAGTGACTTCATAGGGTTAGCTGATCTTCTTTCGTCGTCGGGTCTTCTCGATTATCTTCGATATGACCCGAAGGCGAACCCTCACCCGTAGCCTCGATTAGTGAAGCTTTTCTATGCGAATATGATCCGGGGTCAGTACGATCAGACCCACTCTGTTGAGACGACTGTTTTGGGGACTCCTATAGTCCTCACGGTAGAGATCTTAGGAGAAATTTTGGGTATCTCTTCGTCTGGCCTCCTCCCCTCTGATATCTCTGTTGAAGATATTTCTTCCTTAGATCAGACCATCCTTTCTGAGATTTTCCATCAGATTCCTCCTGCCATGATTGGCGTGCCTTCTAAATCTTTCAAGCCGAATGCATGGGTCCTAAACTTGATTTTGAAGTCGTGCTTGCTTCCCAAGTACGGCTCCTCATCTCTCCCGTCCCAGCCCTTGTTGAAGCTGATCTATGCTATATTCATGGGGAGCTCGATTAATTGGGCTCGCATTATACTCGATAAGATTGATTCTTTCGAGTGTATTCGCAAGTCCAGTAAATCGGCTCATATCCCATTTCCTTGCTTGTTGACCCTCGTGTTTCGTCACTTTCATGTCACCTTGCCTCGTGACGATGAGCGTCCCCTTGGTCCTCCCATGAACGCGACTGCCGTCAAGAAATCTCTTGCGGCGCTCCGTCACGTTCAGAGGACGACACCTTCAGCGTCTGCCCCTGCCTTTGCCAGTGCCTCTGCTGCTCCCTCTGCCACCCTTGATGATGTCGTACGGTTACTTCGTCGTCACGAGTCTCGTTTGGCTCGTACCGAGGAGGTAGTTTGCCGTATGGCTCGTCTGATGGGTGTTGAGCTTCCTCCTTCTGTTTCTGAGGATGAGGAGTTGGATGAGTTGGCTGAGGAGGACGTTGAGGAGCTTTGTCGTGCTTCGACTCGTGCCCCCGAGGGCACTTCTGCTGGTGCTGCTGTTGCTGCTTCGTCTGCTGGTGCTCCCGAGGCCACTACAGTTGCTGCTCCAGAGATTGCCACTCCTGCCGTCGCTCCTGCTGATCTTCCAGACGTTCCTGTTGATCCAGTCACCACCTCTGCTCCTGCCGAGCCTGCAGTTGCTTCTGATCCTCTCGCTGCCTCTTGAGTTTCTTTGAGGCCTCTCCCGATACTCATTGGATGATATATCTAGTTGTGAGAGTTGTTGGGTAGGATAGTGTGGGTGGCTATGTATTTTGGGTCATTTTGATGTCTTTTTGATATTTTTGATGATGTATTTGGATGTCTTTTGATGATGGTGTATTTTTGTTGACACTCCGATATCTGTGATAACTCCGATATCTGTGATATGATGATGTATTTTGTGCTCTGATCGGTGGATCGATGTTTTGTATGTCGGTGATGTACTTTGGTTCATATTTTATATATACATATACATCGCACTTGACATTTCATTCTTTTGTGCAATTTATAATTTTTATGTCTCTGATGTTTGAATTCGTCGCTCGACGATATTAACTTTGTTTAATAGAAATTTCTTCTATGGAAACATAGAATTGTTTTCCATGCACTAAATTAACCAAGCATGTTGATATTGGAGAGTATATTCCATAACTCAATCCGTAACAATGATTTGAGTTTTGATGATTTCGTTTTTCGATTTTTCGACTATGGTTTCATTGACACGCCTTGATTTTATTCGTACTTATTTGGTGTCACTTGAACCGTCGTCGTATTCTACGACTCCCGTGCTTTTACTTGAGGCCATTGTTGTTGTCGTTGTTATCCTCCCGCTCTTTTTGCTTATGCCAAAGGGGCAGAGATATATTAATAACGATGTGCCAAATGAAAATTTAAAGCATTTTCCAAGAATCTAATTTGATATGTTAGATTCAGGGGGAGTTAAGATATATAAATGGATTTTCAAATCCGATATTTCAATAACCTATGTTTGGTATCTCAATAATTCAATAATCGATTCTCATTTAATATACTTCACTCGTCTGCTTGATGCGTATTATTTTTGTTTAAATTGGAATTAACGTGTCATCAATGCAGTGGGAGTAAGTAAATTTCATTTGAATTATTATTTTTGATTATTATTTATGTTGGGTTGTCATCACCAAAAAGGGGGAGAATGTTGGATATTGGACTCCCCGGATTTGGTTTTGGATGATGAGCAAACATAAATATAACGTGTACTAACACTTTGTGAGCGCAGTTATGGAGATCGTCGTCAAATTTACTAAATATCAATTACGACGTCTCAAGACTTCTCAAAGCACGCGATCGTATGCCTAAAGCTTCGTTGAAGCTTATGGACCAAATTAGAAGTCATGAAGATTCGATTGAAGCTTTTGAAGACGGTATCGTCAAGTTTTATTTATAGTCTTTAAGCTTCTTTCGTAGAATGTTAAGCCTTGAGTAGGTCTTACGTTTTAAATCTTCATAACGCTCATATCTTAGCTCTAGGATCTTAGTAGAAGTCCATACTATCCTTCTCGAAGCATCGCGCTTCGATTCGCGACTTCTTGTGCATGTTAGTTGGTTCAAGAAGAAGAACTGACCGACTAGATGGTGATCTAGTCGGTCGGCAAAGCTTCTTGGACCGACTAGTTCTTCTCAGTCATTTCCAAGCTCTTTACGGTTTACAGTTAGTCGGTCTAAGTTGACTCACCGACCGACTAGTTTGTGAACTAGTCGGTCAGTGATGCTTCTGTGACCGACTAGTTGAGCTTTCCCTGTTCATGCACATTTGAGCATATGCTACTGTTTATCATTAGTCGGTCTGTGTTCATTGATCGACCGACTAGTTGATGAACTAGTCGGTCAACTTTCCTTCTTGGACCGACTAGTTTAGTTTACTGTACATGCCAAATCTTTCACCATACTTACTGTTTATTGTTAGTCGGTCTAAGCTCATTTGGCGACCGACTAGTTGGTGAATTAGTCGGTCAACATTTGTTCTTGGACCGACTAAGTCAATTTCTGCTCAGACTTCAGTTTTATCTGTTAGTCGGTCTACGTTGAGTAACCGACCGACTAGTTGTGAAACTAGTCGGTCAGCTACTCTTCTTGGACCGACTAGTTCCATTTGTCTGTACTTTGATCTTTTCTCTGTTCACTCATTAGTCGGTATAAGTTAATTGACCGACCGACTAGTTGATGAACTAGTCGGTCGGTGGTTGTTCTTTGACCGACTAGTTGGGTTCAGAAAAGAGCCGTTGGAGCATTTAATGACTCGAATTTCTTTCTCTCTCTCCTCTATCCTATATATACTTGATGGGCTGCATTCATTGCTGCCAAGGCTGATATTATTGCAAGTTTAGAGATCAAGAGAATTCATTCCAAGCTCATTCAAAGCTCATTCATTCCATTCGATAATCTCTCCTAACTCTTACTTCCAAAGAGAGATTCATTGAGTGTGAAGCCTTCCAAGCCAAGTGCTTGATTCTAGGTCACCAACATCCCCAAAGTTCTCCATCGCTGATCTACATCTTGGAGCTAGGGTTTGGTGCCACTTCTTCCCCAAAATCATCCTTGCCCTAATTCGTAAGCAATACTCAAGGCATAGGTATTTTGTTCGGTAAGAAGTTTTCTTATTTCATTTCATATTTGATTTGTAAGTTTCACTCTTGGTTGTGAGAGTGTGGTTGTGATCCCGGGTTGTGGTAGTCACAAATTACATTTTGTATGATTTGACTTGTGGAGGTTTTTCACAAGTATTTCATAGTGGAAATCTTGAGTTAGGGTTTCTAACTCAAGTATCCGGAGGGGATCCAGGTGGTTGGGACGTAGGATCACCGGGAACAAGTCGGGGAGACTTGGGTGGATCCGAACCCAGTAACATCTCTTGTTAGCATTGTTAATTTTGTTGTTGTCTTCAATTTAAGCTTCCGCAAATTGATTTGGTAGTTGTTTGCATAATAATTAGGAATTATACTCCTTGTTATTTTTAAAGTACTATTCACCCCCCTCTAGTACTTGTGCAGTAGCTTGTAGGGCATTACATGTGCTAGGTGATGTGCCATATTTTGGGCAGATTAAGGCCTGGACTGAGAGACTATGGAGAATTAAAGGGGGTCTTCGCATTTTTTCGCGGGACAATGGTTACTTCTATTTCAAATTTGAAAATATGGAAGATCGGGACTCGATATTGCACGGGGGTCCTTGGCTTTTCGACGGGAAACTAGTTGTTCTTCAGAACTGGACTCCTACCATCCAGCATACTAGGGACATCCTCACTACGGTCCCTGTTTGGGTCCAATTTCATAATCTCCCTCTCCTTATGTGGACACTTGGTATTTTGGATTGCATTGCTAGTGTTATTGGCACACCTATTTGTTTGGATAAAGCTACCTCAAATCTGGATAGGATCTCCTTTGCTAGATGTTTAGTGGAGGTTAATGCCAAGAATAAGCTGAAGAGGACTGTTTCTATTGAACTTAATGATCTCTCTACTATCTCAATTGAGGTTAAATATGAAGATGAACACCCTAGGTGTGATGCTTGTGCATGCTTTGGACATCTGGATAGACAATGTCCACTGGGTGATACTAATCCTGTAACTCTCAAGGAGGATACTCAAAAGACTGGCACATCAGTTGCCCATAATACCTTGGCTCCTGATGTTCCTACGGCTAAGATTGTTGATCACATTAAAGAATCATGTCACTCTTTTGAAGTTGGTGAATGCAGCCACTCGGCAGGGGTGAATGATAATGATATTGTTTCTAAGAATGACTCCCTCTCTCCGACCTGTAATGCAAATTCTCGGGGCAGGAGGTAGCTTTGGATGCGTATTGTCTGGGTTGCTCAACCTTTGCAATTTTTTCAAACTTCTACTGCTGATAAGCCAGCAAGGGGAAATAATCTGAATGAAGCAGTTGCCCCAGAGGATGTTCTTTCTTCTATACAAGCTGAACTGCCGAAACCCCCTGATAACCCAACTATTCTGAACCCGAAATGGTAGGATTTGCATCTGGAGTTGAACAATGCAAGGGTTCAGACCAAGAGTAAGCATGTAACACCATCTCCTAACTCCGTCCGTCGAAGCGCTAGAGTTACGCAATTGAACTGAACGATTCAACAGACCCTAACCCCATGATGTTATAATGTCTGTCTTCTTCTAGAATACTAGATGTCTGAATAATACAGCTAGACGTGCAGATTTGAGGCATTCTATGTGTAAGGTTTGCCCTTCTATTGTATGTTTACTTAAAACTAAAGTAGAATCTTGTAATGCTGGTCGTATTCACCGGTGTTTTGGTAAGGATTGGGATAGCTTTGATAATAGAGACCATCATAAAGGAGGTCGTATTGTAGTATTCTTCAACTCTATTATATGGCATATTACTCCTATAGCCGCTTCTAGTCAGCACATATCAGCAATATTCACAAACTCTGCAGGTTTTGTGATGGGGATCACTGCAATATACGGCTTCAACCTGGCATCTCAAAGACTTTCCCTTTGGAGCAATCTGGTGGCTGATTCTAAACTCTTTGATAACTTGCCTTGGTTAGTGGGTGGAGACTTTAACTGTGTCAGGAGCACCCACAAGAAGCTTGGTGGCCGAAGAGTTGACATTCTAGCTATGGATGATTTTAATTCTTGTATGGGGGATTGCCATCTCATTGATCTGAAAAGTTTGGACAACTTCTTCAGTTGGAGTAGCCGTCGCATTGTGGGTAAGCGTATTTCTGCTCGACTTGACCGTATCCTATGCAATACCAGCTGGTTCTCTCAGATGGCGCACTCCTTCTATGAATATCTTCCAAATGGCATAAGTGACCATGCAGCCATGCTTGCCTACCTAATTCCTAAGGTCAGCTTTAAACCAAAACCCTTCAAGGTTTATAACTCATGGACTTCTCTCCCAAGCTTTAAGGATCTTATTAGCAATCATTGGGGTCGGCCTATTGCTTCTGGCCTTCGTGGGCTTCAGAATAAACTTAGTGCCATTAAATCCCTTTTAAAGGAATGGGCCGCAAGTCAGATGCAAAATCTAAATGTCAATTTGTGCCGATCAAAGCTCTTCTCACTTCAATCTGATTTGAATTTGAAATATGATGCTGATCTTCAGAGACAGGAAAGCATTGCTTCCCACAATCTTGGGAAAGCACTGGATATTGAAGAGGAAGACCTGAGGCAAAAAAGCCGACAAAATTGGCTGACGCTTGGAGATAGAAATTGAAAAAAATTTTATACTGCTCTGAAGTCTAGACACTCTCACAACAACTTACATCATCTTATTACACCTGATGGGGAGATGAATTGTAATATTGATGCCCTCCGCAAGGAAGCTCCATTATACTATCAAAATTTATACACCAAGAGGAGCATTGGAATGTTTTTCCTAATCTTATTCCCAAACAGATTATTATTGGAGAGGCGGCTTGTTGGATGGATATGCCAATGTCTCCTGTAGAAATCAAGTGTGCAATGTTCCAAATTGGTAAAGACAAAGCTCCAGGTCCGGATGGTTTTAATGCGCATTTCTTTCAATTCAATTGGGACATTATTGGTGAAGATGTTATTGCTGTTGTCTCTGCTTTTTTCAAAACCGGTAGGATGAGTCCAAGTGTTAACCATGCTTTCTTGACTCGTGTCCTAAAGAATGTTAATGCCTCAGGCCTGGGTGACTAGAGGCCGATTTCTTGTTGCAATGTGCTGTATAAAATTATCAGTAAGATATTATGTAACAGATTGAAGCATGTTATTTCAGACCTGATCTCTCCTCATCAGGCAGCTTTTCTTAAAGATAGGTTACTGGAAGATTGCACACTACTGGCCCATGAACAAATTCGAGATTTTAGCAATCCTATGGGAGCCAGAACCTGGATTAAGTTAGATCTTTGAAAGGCGTTTGACAGCGTTAACAGGGAGTTCATCCTTTTCCTCCTTCATCAGATGGGTTTCAACTTCCCTTTTATTAATTGGATCTCTTAATGTATATCTTCGCCTATGTTCTCAGTATTAGTTGATGGATCCCCTGAAGGGTACTTTGATTCCAATAGAGGTTTGCACCAGGGAGACCCTCTTTCTCCATACTTGTTCGTCCTTGTTATGGAAGCTTTCTCGCTCCTCATGTCCATTGCAGAATCTACAGGTGATATTCATCACATGAGTAGAACCGGTTCTATATCTCATCTATTTTTTGCCGATGATCTGTTAGTTTTTTGTCGTGCTAATCCACATTCTCTACACGGCCTCAAGGATCTATTAGCCAGATTTTTTCTTCTCTCTGTTCTTCAAATTAATTGGGATAAAAGCTCAGCCATCTTCAGTAAGGGGGTTCATAATGCGAGAAGCTTATCGGAGATACTTGGAGTCAAATTGGTATCATCGTTCACTACCTATTTGGGCCTCCCCTTATCCTCTATTTATCCGAAATCTTCATTGTTCTGTCGTCTGGTTGATAAATGTAAAAAAGGGCTTCTTGGTTGGTCATCCTCATTGCTTTCTATCTCTGGGAAAATTGAACTGGTCCGCTCGGTGATCTACGGTATGGTCGCTTTCTGGATGCAAGCTTACTGT
This sequence comes from Scilla litardierei, assembly GCA_030789695.1. NCBI lineage: Eukaryota > Viridiplantae > Streptophyta > Magnoliopsida > Asparagales > Asparagaceae > Scilla > Scilla litardierei. The sequence goes on from CM061131.1 coordinate 65,314,210, forward strand.
GTTCCTCCTTCTGTTATTAGAGCGATTAACTCAGCTTGCTGGAAGTTCATTTGGGGTAGGCAGAAAAGTTGGGCCTGGAAGGATTTGTGGACTCCAAAGAAGGAGGGGGTGTTGGACTGTGGCACCTGTCTGACTTGAATGTTGCCTCTGGTATTCGCCTGACTTGGAGAGTGCTTGCTAATAAAGGCATATGTGCTAATTACATGAGAAAATGCTATTAGGCGGTTGACAATGGTTTCTACATGTCCATTGCAAACCCGTCTCAATCTGGAACATGGAAGTTCATTCTCAAGAGCCATCAACTGTCGTAACGACTTATTAAACGTTGTGTTAAGGATGGTAAGTCTACTTCTTTCTGGTATGATAACTGGCATCCTAAGGGGCCCCTCTATCTCATCCAAGATCCCCAGCCTGGAACCGAACTCACTCGTGTGGGGGACTTCTAGACGGGCTCCTGTTGGTCTAATGTGCGGGCAATAACTGTGATCGGAAATCCCCTTCAGCATTTGATACCTTGTGAAGGCCAGGACGAATGGATATGGGCTTCAGGGCGTGACTGCTCCCTGCGTGAAATCTGGGAGGGTACACAGGTTGCCAAGCCTCCTTTCCACTATTTTGATGTTGTGTGGTATACCCATCATGTACCTAAAATGTCTATGGCTTTGTTGCAAGCTATACGAGGGAAGTTACTGACAAAGGATCGTCTTCATAAGTAAGGGAGTATCTCTGACCAATCTTGCATTCTCTGTTCTAGAAATGTGATGGAGAGTATTTCTCATATTTATTTCGAATGTGATTATACCAAATACATCCTGACCAGGAGCATCCTCAAGCTTGGGATCACAAGTATGGTTCCATCTTCGATTTGTGGAGTGTGCGATTTGATCCTATCCAGCTACAAAAAGAAGGACACATTGAGTGTGTTGGCTAAAGCTGCTTTGTCTACTATAGTATGGCATATTTGGAAGCAACACAATATGCGCATCTTTGAAGAGAAGTTTACAACAAAAACAGCTTTGTTTGAAGAAATCGAGTCGGATGTCAAGATATCTCTTACCCACTTGGATATTGAAGATGTTCCTGACACAACCCCTTTTGCTAACTGGGGTCTTGTGGATGCCTAATTTTATCTAGGCTATGTACTATTATTTCATGTATATTTTGTTAACTCATGTCTAACATGTAGGCTTAGTTGATAATACTCGGTAGAGGGTGACGACGCTTGTGTCCTCTCCCCTCTCCTCTTATTATCTCTAATGCTAACTTGCATTGTGACTTTGTAAATTTTGGATATTGGATATTAATAAAGACTAACTATTCCCGGCATATATATGTATATATGTATATATGTATATATATATATGTATATATGTATGTTTATATGTATACATGTATATATGTATACATGTATATATATATACATGTATATATATATAATATACATGTATATATATATATAATATATATATATATCGCCTATAACCGTAAACCATATAGTCTTAACTCTGCGTATATTTCAATTTAATCTAGCACCACAGTTGTATTGCCCTCTTGAGAACGTATATGTGGAGATATACGAATTCATACTCCGCGAACTTATAATCATGCTCCAATTATCACTTATGACCCTAAAACTTGTTTGGAATGTTCTTTATCAGGTATATTTGTCTTACGAATCCTAAACCTAATGACTAATACGGAAGCAACACATAATCATATAGCGCATATCATAAAGTCATTGGTTAGATAACCAACCCATTATATCAGTAAATACCTATTAAGAACCTTAAATTAAAAGGTATCTAACTTTTGTTGATCTCCCGCCAACAGGTGACCAAGGACTCGTGCCGCTGATCCTTCCACATCAGGCAAAGATTTAAGATGTCCGACCTTTGACCTTAACACTAACACTAACACTAACACTAACACTAACACTAACCCTTCCCTCTCATTTTCGGCTGCGTGCAGTTTCCTTCGGTCACTGTGCACTATGTGCACGGGTAATTTCTAGTGATATATATACGGAGACCCATACATGAAGTTTTATATGTGATAGGCTATATAGTTATAGATGATATATCTATATTACATTTGACAACTGTTTTAGAATCCTAGGGCTGACTAGGATAAATTTACTAGGACAAACAGGTTGATAGAAAGACGGCTTGGATTTAATCTTGAGGAATTAATGGTTAAGATGAGATTTGTGGAAAGTTTTGGAGGGAAAAACGTTTCTAGGAAACTGAAAATTTCTGGGGAAACGAAACTTTTTGGGGAATAGAAGTTTTGGGAAATAACAGCGTGCGCGTCATTAATGCATTTGGGGGAAAAAACTTTAACTTGCATTTCATACTGCAGATGAAATGCTGCTGCAGATCAAATGCTCTCTCCCTCAACGCGGGCTCACCATCTCTTTGACGTTTGGGGCAACAAGATGAGAATAATTTTCTGCGCCGAATGCGGCCGCTAAATTTTTTTACGTTAATTTATTGTTCCGCGCCGAAGGTACCTGCACCAAATTTGTTGTTGTATGTCGAATTTGTTGTACCGCACTGAATGCGCCCGTGTCTAATTTGTTCCATGTCGAAGGAATCTGCGTCGAATTTGTTGTTCCGCGTCAAAGGCGCCTATGCGGCTAAATATTTTTACGCTAATTTGTTGTTCCGTGCAATTTTGGTTGTGGGAATAATTTTTTGGAGAATAAAGATTTCGCGAGGGAAAAATCTTAAATGAACTGTGCCTGCGGGCACGGGTTATGACTAGTGTGTGTGTGTGTGTGTGTGTGTGTCATATATATGATATATGTGTATGGGGAAGGGGATGGGGGTGAGTAAAGATAGATAATGTCATTTATACATATTTTAATCTTAATTAATCCAAACACATCAAAGTTTGGATATAATTAAATTGTAGAATGGTATCATACGTGAAGTCCATAGACAGATAAACTAAGTCATAATCAAAGAGCGTCTATCCTTCGGACCCAGAACTACTGTTCTATGTAGTGCAGTGCTGATCCAATAATGTAATCAACAAATCTAGTATACAACAAAAAACTAGATAAAAATTAGATAGCCATGTATGCATTAAGTAATATATATTGGTTAAAGACAACACTGGGATATAGATCAGAACGGGGCGGGTTGGGTATGATATTAGTTATGATAGTTGTACGAAGCATAAAGCTACGACAATAACGAATGCTACCAAGACCAAACCCCTCATGCCAGGTTACTACGACTACCACTCTCAGCCTCTATTACCTCACCTCAACCAAACTAATCACCATTCTGACTTGGCAATGCCAGTCACTCACCTAAATGTCATTGCGACTGCCACTGAGGTAGTGATCAGCGAAGTATTAGAGGAGCAGAGGAAACGAGTGAAGATAAGCTATCTAACCAACCCCAACATGGATAATGATGATTCCAAACTGGGCGTTGAAATTCGGCCCCCTGCAACATCTGTGAAATTGTTATGTTAATCAAGATAGTTCCATGACGTCGCTCTGCATGATGGCCGATGATGCAAGCGTTGAAGTGTTGAAGTGCTAGAACATTAGTCTTGGTGCCTGATGCGATGATGTTAGACCCGAGACTATATATCTTCTTCCTGGTTCTTCCTCAGGCTACATCTTCCATGAAAACCCATAACATCCTCATTCTTTTGCCGGTATGGTATCTATGGATTACTGTAACCTTATCCCTAAGGCTCCCCCTTCGTCACACCATCGTCTGGTGGAGGAACCATTAGTAGTTTAGCAACCACTATACTACTACCATGCAATTCCCTGTCCACCACCTCCAACTACTATCTGTTTTCGACCCCAGAGTTATTGCTACTGCACATACAACCGCAGCCTTACTGGACACTGTTTCCTTCTGATCCAACCCATCGTCGCACTATCTCTACAAAGTTCTTATTACTACCCAACCCTTTTCTTGCTCATGACATGGGGACCGAATTTCAACGCCCACCTTTGAATCATCACTGTCCATGCTGGGGTTGGTTAGAAAGATCCTCTTCACTCTTTGCCTCTGCTCCTCTAGTACTTCGCCGCTCACCACCTCATTGGTGGCCACAATGAGGTTTAAGTGAGTGATTGGCATAGCAAAGTCGCGATGGTGATTAGTATGGTTGAGGTGAGGTAACAGAGGCTGAGAGTAGTAGTCATAGTAACTTGGCATGAGGGGTTGGGATTGGTAGCAGTCCTTATTGCCGTAGCTTTCTGCTTCGTACAACTGTCATGACTACTATCATAACCAACCAGCCACATTCTGGTTTGTATCCTAGTGTCGTCTTTAACCTATTTATCTTATGAAATGCATGCACAACTATCTAATTTTTGTGTAGTTTTTTTTGTATTCTAGATTTGTTGATTACTTTGTTGGCTTAGCACTGCATTACATAGAACAAAAGTTCTGGGATCGAAGGATAGTCGCTCTTTGAGTATGCATTTGTTTATCCCCCCAAGGACTTCATGTATGATACCATTCTACAACTTAATTATAGCCAAACTTTGATGTGTTTGGAATTATTAAGATTAAGATATATAGGGCATTATCTATCTTTACTCCCCCTCCCCCCACAGACACACAGACACACCCATATATCATCTATATGATAAAGACATATATATATACACACACACACACACACTATAAAACACAACCTTTTTTGAATTTTGTCCCAGTCATAAGTCCAGTCATAATTTGTTTGCCCCAGTCACCAATAACGGTCTGGATTCACTCGGGTGTGGGAACAGGATGAAGACACGTAGGTGCATGGGTCCCACAGGCATGTTCACGAGAGATTTTTTGAACTGCAGCCCTCCTTTTCAAATCGTGTTCTCCATCGCCACAACCCTCAAACCCACATCGCCACAAACTGGGGGGAACGCAAAATTTTGGGCAGAACTAAATTTCTTACCCACAGGCCACAAGCCTCCAGCATCTTCATCCTCACACCCCCGACCTCCAGCAACCCCAGACCTCCATCATCCTCCAGCAACCCATATATCATGGCCCTCAAACCCTAGATCACGGCCCCCAAAGACCTCTTCATCCCTCACACCCTCCTCTTTCCTTACATCACGGCCCCCAAAGACCTCTTCATCCCTCACACCCTCCTCTTTCCTTACATCACGGCCCCCAAAGACCTCTTCATCCCTCACACCCTCCTATTCAACCCTAGATCACGGATCTCCAGTTGGTATGGCCATCCTATTTCCTTTATGTTATTTGTTGTAATCAACGTTTTGATCTGATATGTTATTTGTTTTGGTTAAATCTATTTTTTGTGTCTTTGTATTAGGTTCACAAAAAAATCTGCTGATTGCCATAGAATATTGATGGAGTGATGTCGGGTGAGCCTTTTTGAGGCATGAGTTTGTGCTTTTGCCATCTCATTTGAATAAATCTTTTTTACCAGTGCTCAGAGGGAGCAAACAAAAGGAGATCACGCAGGTAAGCAAATGAAAGGAAGCATGTTGGTGAGCTTCTCCAAACTTGAGCAATGTTTCTTTATAATTTTTCCTACCATATTTTGCATTTTTTCGGAAATGTTCAATTTCGTATTTTCATCATTACTTGGATATGCCACGACATAAAAAATCCAAAGCTCTGTCGGTCTTTGTATTTTTTATGTACAAACCACTGTCTCTGAGATGCCTAGAACTTCAAACTCTCCATGTGTTTCCCTCCCTTTTCTTTTCATTCCAGATATCAAATATGACTTACTGTGTAGGAAGTACATAGTGCCTGGAACTCCAAACTCTCCATGTGTTTCACTCCCTTTTCTTTTCATTCCAGATATCAAATATCAGTCTTCAATTTTGACGTAGTTAGTACAAAGTGCTTAAATGTCTTTGAGCAATTGTATGCTAGAACTTGGAAATAATGTCCATTACATATAGTTCAATTGGATAATTCATTGGGATTCTCATGATCTTAGTTGTATTGTGATGATGGATGTCAGGTGACTGAAGAGCATATTGCTGAATTGTTTGCAAGGTGTGGCAAGTAAGTTTATTGGTTCCTATTCTTAGTAGTGTTTTCCATTGCATTCCATAAATATGATCTTTTCTATTTCCAGTCCAAATTATGTAGCTTTAAATGATATTTTTTTCTTTGTTCAATTATGTTGCTCTGGTTTGCAGAATGCAATGATTCTGAATTAAACTGATTCCTTTTTTGTTTGCTCTGCATATTGTAACTTTTATGCTTAAAACTTGCAGGTTGAAGGATTTCTTTAGGCATGCAGAAACAGATTCAATCTGCAGGAAAACATGGATTGTTCTCTAAGAAATCTGTAGGCCATCAAGTTCGCGAAAAATTTACTGTTGAAGACATGCCATGTTTTCAAAAGGTATTTACTCTAGGGTATGGCTTTGTTTTTGTAGTTATCATGGGGACCTTAGCATACAGTACCTAAGCATTGCTTTGAGGCATACTGATTGGTGACGTTGAATTAGTGAAAAAGTAGACAAACATGCAAAGGGAACCATGGAATTCTGCAATTTTTGCAGTTTCTTATCATTATGGTCTATATTGTATACCATGCATGCTGCATTTTGACAGGACCCAATTCCAACTTCATTGCTTAAAATGCATAATGATCTGGTAACTTTGATATCATTTGTTTGAATGGGTATATTAATGGATTTCATTTTTTTCCTCACGGCTTATTGAGCCTTATAATTTTTTTGCTTATGGATTTAATCGTGTACTGCTTAATTGTTCACAGATGGTTGATTTAGATGTTAATAAACACATAAGCATATCCTGATATAGTTAAAAACTGATATAGTTAAAAACTGTTAGTGTTGATGTGCATTGCTTTCTCAAAACTATATCAATGCAATGCAGAGAAAGCAATGCAAATCAAGTTGATTAGTCACAGAATTATATCAGTTGTGATCAAATTTGAGTTGGAGGGAAAGTTCCAAATATCTCCTTTGCATTTTTCTACTCATTATATTGTTGATGTGCATTGTTCTACTCATATTTATTGGAGAATGGGAGTTCTTGGAGAATGTTGTTATTGTTGTTCTGGGTGTAAATTCATTTTGTGTTGAAATGCATTTTTAATATATCAGTTTTTATTAAAATATTAGTTGATATGGAAAATTGTTGAGTTGATATGCATTTCATTTGATTTCAGTTGATGTGCATTTTTAACATATCAGTTTTTATTCTAATATTGTTGTTGTAAATTTTTTGTTTGAAATAATATTCGGTATTGACCGCCGATCATCAAACTGACCGCCAGGGTTTTGCTTCTTCATTGTCGTTGCTGCCGCTTAAGCATCATCCACTGAGAAAAACTTCAGGTTTGGGTTTCATCGATCTCATTTGAGTTATAACTCTAGCATCTCGGTTGCTGGTCATTAGGCCTCCTTGATCTGCTTCACGGCGGCCATGTCGTGCTTTCGCTCACCGTGAAGCAGATCAGGGAGGCCTAATGACCCGTCCTACTTTGTTGTTGATGGATTCGACTCCCCACTCTCCAACCAAAACAGGAACTGTACATATAATCCAAATGTATGCTACATATAAGATGTTACTCTTCATATAATATTGTAGATTTCTCACAAATTATCGTTTGTTCATGCCTGACAATCTATTTTCTATATGTCATTTTAAATTTTAGTTGTTTCTGGAACTTAGGCATGGTCCATCATCCCCATTCACACTGTTATGCAACACTGGATACGGAAAGCTGAGCTTTTTGGGCTTCATCAAGCGACTTCGTAGGGTCAATTCTTGCTCGATAACAAAGGTATAGCGTAAACTCTAACAACATGATCTGGATTCAATTCGATAGCTGAGTTTTTTGGATTTCATGTTTATGTCATGTTTCAGTTGGGTATCTGGAATTTGGTGTTTCATGTTGCAGTTGGATTTTAGGTTTGTTTCTAGAAATTCTATTGTTCTAGAAATTTTGGTGATATGGTGTTCTGCATATTTTGGTGTTCTGCAAATATTTCCACCTCCACTGAGCTCTTGAAACAAGATTGCAACATATCACATTGGTGAGTACATTGGTGAGTTTTTTGGTTTCTGGAATCATTTTGCTTCATCTCATATTTCTGATGTGAGTACATTGGTGAGTTTATGTTTCTATATGTCAATGAACAAATTCAGTCTCAAAAAATTCAGTTACTGCCAACTGAAATTTGTAAATTTTAATATTCTTTCTAAATAATAGCCATGCCAGCTCAATGTATATCCATCCACAAATTAATTGGTAGTTATGGTTCTTCTGAATAAAACTAACATGATATCTGTGTAGTTCACTAATCTTTTAATATTCAAAAATCATTACCTTTTATTGATTGTTATCGTTAATGCAGTGGACAATCTACTGAAAGTAAATTAGATAAGAGGATCAGTGATGTTTCACAGTGTTTTCTCACTACAAAAGCGTTGACCGTGGGTAACCCGGTCAACGTGGTCAAGGGGCCCGCTTGGGTCCCTCGGGTATGTCGAGTCGGTGCAGACGAGGCACGAGTCGGAGTTGCGGACGACGTGGAGCGCGTCGGCTGGGCCGAATCGGGGTCCTCGGTCGCAAGGGGGGCGAGGGGAAGCCTCGACCCGAGTTGAGACGCTCGGCCTCGGACGGTCGGACGACGAGGGGTAGCCTCGATCGTCCCGCTGGTTACGTGGCCGGTCGCGGGGCGGAGGGGAAGCCTCGGCCCGGTGTGAAACGCTCGGCCTCGGACGGTCGTGCTCGGCCTCGGTCGGGCGGGCGACGAGGAGCAGCCTCGGTCGTCTCGCTTGATGCGTGGCCGATGAGGGGCGGAGGGGAAGCCTCGGCCCGTGGATCTGATGTCCTCCTGCGTAGATGAGAACACTTGTCAGGGGGGCCGGACCTTGGTTCCGGCCAAATCCCCTCCGATGCCTAAGTCAAATAGTGATCTGAAAGAGGAGGCCCGGCGGAGACGGTTCGACTCGAGAGGAGATCGGAACGGCGTCTCACGGCGCGAGCGGGGGAGGAAGGAGATGAAATGGGGGAACTAGGTCGTTGATGGAGTACCTTAGGTTTTAGATACCTGAGATGCGGTCCCTTGTCCAGTCGTCCTTCTAACCCTTTTATAGACCTCCCGCTGTGATTGCCCCCGACCCACGTCGCTCGTCCGCCCTCGATCGTGCCCCCTCAATCCGCCCCCCCCCGTCGCCGCTCCCTGCGCCATGCCAGCACCTCCCCATAACAGCCATTAAGTGGTAACGGGATCGGGGGAACGGTTATCGCTGGAGTGGGTGAGTGACTCGTGCGTTATCGGGGCCGGGTCGGATCGATATTTGGGGGCCCTCTATGGGGCTTTACCGGGCGGGCCTGATCGCGCAGATGGGCTTCCGATCGGCGGTCGGGCATCCAGGCTCGTATCTTTCGGGCTTCGTTCGGTGGGCTGTGCTTTTGGGCCTATGTTGTTGGGCCTTCGCAAAATAGACGTATCAATTGCCCCCATCGGTGGGGCCGATCGGCCTTGGCCGGTTCGGTTCGACCGATGTGACTCCTGGGGTTCCGAGTGGCGCGTCAGTCGAGGCGTGGTTATAAATGAAGGTTATGATGAGGTGGATCGATTGGACTTCCTTTGGCGCCGATTTCGAAACGCCGCCGGTTCTCCGAGGCCTGCCACGCGTTCCTGTCAGGCGCTTCGAATTCGTCCCTGAGTCTGGTATATAAGATCCCCGGCTGTGTGGATCCCAACTTCTTCCTTGCTATTCCCTCTGTCCTTGCTTTCCGCAACTTGGAGTCTCCCAACGCCTTTGTTTCCTTGTCTTCTCCAAATTAACAAAAAGGTAACTCCTTTCTTATTTTCATATTATGGCTGCTCTTAGGATAGGTGGTTCCGGCCAAGGGGCGAGGGACCCTCCTGAGTCGAGGCGGGGCGGGCCCCGGCTTGTGGGAGCAGGTTCCTCCTCTGGGAGTCGTTCCTTTCGAGATAAGGGGAAGGGGAAGCTCTTCCCGGACTACGCCGGCGATGATGTGGCGTCGGCTGTCGTGCGGCTTAATGTACCCCCGGTTATCCTCCGAACGCCGTCGGGGACTCCTCCTTCAGTGGCCACGGAGGTCCGGGAGAGGTATCTCTGCTACCCGTACGATGTTCGAGTTCCGTTCATCGACGAGCGGATCTGCCTTCCAAGGAGCAATGAGGTCGGCGTCTACGTCGAGATGTTCCGCCTGGGTCTTCGTTTCCCGCTCAATCCCTTCCTCATCCAGGTCATGGAGTATCTCATGGTGCCCCTTTGCCAGTTCACCCCCTGTTCGATTGCGGTACTGACGGGCTTCGTGATGCTCTGCTGTACCCGTGGTCTGGAGCCGTCTCTCCCCCTTCTCTTTTACTTTTATCGGATCCAGACGGTCGGTCCCGGGTCATGGTTGCAACTCCGGGCCCGCTCGAGGAGGGAATGCCTGATCGGGCTACCCCGCTGGTCGGGGGATTGGAGTTCGGATTATGTCTTCGTGGTCTTCCTGGAGGGTGCCCAAATTCTGACAGGCTGGGGCGGGTCGGTCCGGCCCGACTCAACGCTAGCCCTCTCTGAGGCGGATCTGGCGGCCGCCGCGCTGCTGTCGACCCTCCCCTTGGAGGCGAAATCCATCTGGTCTTTGTTGGACGACCTACTCTTGAAGGCCGTCTTGTGGTCTCCGGGTAGGTCGCTTTTTCAGTCCTGGGCTGCCCCGTATCTTACCCTGATTTCGGTTTCCCTTGCAGGAATGGCTGGTCGCGAGTTCACCCGCGATGTTGATGAGCTGATCCGTCGTGGAGCCGCTCGGAGCCGGGGTAGTACCTCTGGAAGGGCGCCTCGGCGGACCGTTGAGGAGGAGGTGCGCCGAGCCGAGCCTTCTGTGGGCAAGGTGGTGGCCACGCCTCCCGCCTCTTCTTCTGGCGATCTCCTCTCCAGGGGGGTCGCAAGGGCCGGATCCGCCCCGCCAGCCCAACAGGCAGGGGGTAACGACGGGTCCGGTGCAGTCCCTCCTGCCCTTGGCGTGCCCCCTCTTGTTCCCAAGGGTGGGGATGGTGCGAGGCGGAAGCGCTCACCTTCGGCGCTCGCGGAGCCTCACTGAGGGAAGAAGAGGAAGGAGGATGTGGATCCCTCCAGTCCGGCGTGTTCTGTGCTTCCTGCGGCGACCACCGGGGATCTTCCGGTGGCCCTGACAACCACCCCCGTCGCAACGTCCCCGCCTCCGCTGCCGGGAATCGGAACCCTGTTGGCGGGCAGATCGGCTTCCCTCGAGGTCACCCCTGGGGACTCGGTGTTTGTCGACCGAGCCCTGGCCCAGCGGATGGCCGAGGGCTCCGTCCTCCCCCGGGACCGCAGTCTCCTCGAGAGGATTCCCGCCGACAAGGTGTCGGACTCCTTGGTCTGGATCCTTCAACAGGTTCGGCTATCTTGCTGTCCTTTCCTTCCCTTCACTCTCTTCTTAGCCCATGTCTCATCTTCCAGGGTTCAACGCTCGCCGTGGAGTCGCAGCACCGAGCCATCCATTTGAGGGAGCTGGAGGAGTCCTTCGTGAGGGCCCACGAGCGGGCCGGGGCGGCAGAGGTAGCTATGACGGAGGCCCAGATGGAGTCTCGGCATCTCAAGCTCCGTGTGGCCGAGCTGGAGGGACGAGTGGGTGACCTCCAGGGAAAGTTGGAGGACGCTCGGCAGTCGGCTGAGGAAGCGGCGGAGTCGTTCCGCCTGGAGAGGGAGGAGCTTCAGAGGGAACTGTCGGATCGGCGTCAGGTGGCGCGGCTTGCGGAGGAGGTGGAGAGGGGTGTCGTCGGGACCCTGGGGGAGAAGATCTTCGAGGTTCTCAGGGAGGCCTTCGGTACGTAGGAAGACCTCATCGCCCCTCGGATTGTCAAAGTCGTCTAGTCTTCCTTCCGGGATTGTGCGGAGCGCGTTCGGCAAGCCACTCCTCCGGTCGATCCCTCTCGCTCCGAGCAGGGGGAGGCGCCTGGGGACGCGTCCTCCCGATCTCGGGCTCCTTAAGTCATCCTTTCCCGGCCTGCCACCCTTGTTTTTATCCTCAAATTTTTTAGCATCCGCTTCGCTTTGGGCCAGTCTACTTGAAATGGATCCCTGCCCTGCTATCTCCTTCGGCTTCGCTACCGGCTCCCTGCTTCAGAGCCAATAATTGCTGGTTGCATGGATGTTCGCTTAGGCCAGCAACTTTGGGTCCTTAGCTGACAAGTTTCGCTCTGTCGGTGTCGCCCTAGTTTCTGTAGATGACGAACTTTGTTGTCCGTCGAGAGCGGATTATTTGTAGAGAGGTTTCTTCGCTTCGATTCCCTGTAAATAAGACACACTTTTGCACCTTGGTTAACTGTTATAAACGAAATTGACTTACTCGGACTTCTCGCATATTTTGCTTTGCTGCCTCGTCCTCGGCCTAGGACTGGTTGACGCCCGAGCTGGCTGGGGGAATTGCCTCCAGATTCACGAGCGATGAAGTCGGTCGGCGAGGGTGAAGCTCCTCGGCTTAAGACCGGTCGGCGTCCGTGCTGGCTGGGGGAATTGCCCCCAGACTTATGAGCGCAGGAGTTGGTCGGCGAGGGCAAAGCTCCTCGGCTTAGGACCGGTCGGCGTCCGCGCTGGCTGGGGGAATTGCCCCCAGACTTACGAGCGCAGGAGTCGGTCGGCGAGGGCAAAGCTCCTCGGCTTATGACCGGTCGGCGCCCGCGCTGGCTGGGGGAATTGTCCCCAGACTTACGAGCACAGGAGTTGGTTGGTGAGGGCGAAGCTCCTCGGCTTAGGACCGGTCGGCGTCTGCGCTGGCTGGGGGAATTGCCCCCAGACTTATGAGCGCAGGAGTTGGTCGGCGAGGGCGAAGCTCCTCGGCTTAGGACCGGTCGGCGTCCGCGCTGGCTGGGGGAATTGACCCCAGATTTATGAGCGCAGGAGTTGGTCGGCGAGGACAAAGCTCCCCCTCCCCCTCCAGTGAGGCGGCGGTCTTCATTCTTTTGCACCCTTAGTGAAATGTTGATTCCGTCGGAGATTAAGAAAAGACAAAAGGGAATGCAATTGTACTCTTAAGGGTCCTGTCGGACTAGTATATTTGGAGGAAAGGAAAAGGAAATAAAGCTAGACAGAGGGATGTAAACCTAGATAATCCCCTCGGACTAGGCTACGACTGGGGGGAGGGACCTCGCCCGCTCACTCTATGATGCGGAGGGGTCCCTGGACGGTGTTGATCTTCTTCCCCTTGTCCGGCTGCATGGAGGTCCCTTCTCCGTGGGTCGGCTCGTCGGCTAAACTCCTGGCGTGCCCCCGGCTCATCAGCTTCTCAATGTCCTTCTTTAAGTGCCAGCAGTCTTCAGTGTTGTGGCTATTGTCCTTGTGGTACTTGCAATACTTCTCCCCATTCTTCCCACCTCTTTTTGCCTTCGGTGGGGGGAGATCGGCGCGATCTTCCTTCTGTACTTGAGCGAGGACGGCGTCTGGGGTGGCGTCCCTCGTACCCTCTCCCTGCTGCCTGTTTCTCGGCCTCTTCTCGGTCCGGTACCCTTCGGGGCTGCCTCGTCCGCTGTCGCCGCGCTTGGTCCCTCGAGTGGCCTTTCCTGCCTCAATGGCCAAGGTCTCCTCGGTCAACATGAAGCGCTCGGCCCTCGCCATGATCCCTGGGAGGTCCTTCGGGGGATCGTTGTGCAGAGATTTCTTAAGGCCTCTATGGCACAGCCCTTTCTTAAGGGCCGTTTGGACAACAAGGTCGGGAGGGCTGTTCACGTTCAGCCTTTCCGCGTTGAAGCGGTGCATGAACTGTCGGAGCGGCTCGGCTGGGCCCTGCACTATGTTAAACAGATGTTCAGCATCAGGCTTTACTTGTCTCCCTGCCATGAACTGTTTGCAGAACAGCTGGGTGAGTTCCTCGAAGCTGTCGATGGAGCGGCTGGGTAGGCTGCGGTACCAGGTCCTCGCCGCTCCCCTGAGAGTCGAATAGAAGCCCCGGCAGAGCAGGTCATCGTCGGCTCCTTGGAAGGACATGTCCCCCTCGTAGTCCATCACGTGGTTTCCCGGGTCTCCTATCCCGTCATACTTCCCCAGCGCCGGGATCTTGAATCGAGAGGGGACCCGCGCGTTGGTTATTCTCCGTGATAGGGGGCACCGGTCTCCGTGGATGCCCCCGGGGGTTTGACACCCGCCTGCCTCTGGTTCGTTTGGTGGTGGAGGGGGCACAGGCGCCGGCGGGGCTGGCTCCACGGCCCTCGCCACACTGGGGGTCGGGCTGACCCGGCGTTCCCGGCTCCTCCGGCGGGAGCTCCTGCTCTGCCGCGATCGGTCTCTCGAGTGATGTCGATTGCTTCTCCTGCGGTGGGGTGATCGTGGTCGACGAGACGACACGGTCACCGATTCGTCCCCCGTGCCTTCAGTTTCTCTTCGGCTCCTTTCACGATGAGGGGAGGAGGCGCGTGATCTCGCCTGACGGGAGCCGGACAACGTGAACCGACGCTCCGTGTTCGGTCTTTGGTTCCCGTGGTCATCGACCACAGCGGATCGTAAGAGCGGGGGACCCCCCGCCCAATGATGGTCGTCGCCCAACGCGCCTCCGTTAGCTGGCGCAGTGCCGACGAGCTGCTGTACTGCCGCGACCAACGTCTGGATGTTCGCGTTGGTCTCCTGGGCCAGGGCACGGAGTTGTCCATGTGTGGCCAGTTCCAACCTGCCAATCTCTTCGGTTGAGGGGGCGGGGTGATTGATGACGGGTGTGTCTTCAAGGTTGCCGTTGGATGCGCCATTCCCCTCCTCCGGGATGGGGGGCATGCATCTCTTTCCGTTGCTGGCTCGTGCCATTGCAGGTGCGGTTTGTTTCTTCGTGGGACAGTTCGTTTCCCACAGACGGCGCCAGATGTTTCAGAGTGTTTTCTCACTACAAAAGCGTTGACCGTGGGTAACCCGGTCAACGTGGTCAAGGGGCCCGCTTGGGTCCCTCGGGTATGTCGAGTTGGTGCAGACGAGGCACGAGTCGGAGTTGCGGATGACGTGGAGCGCGTCGGCTGGGCCGAATCGGGGTCCTCGGTCGCAAGGGGGGCGAGGGGAAGCCTCGACCCGAGTTGAGACGCTCGGCCTCGGACGGTCGGACGACGAGGGGTAGCCTCGATCGTCCCGCTGGTTACGTGGCCGGTCGCGGGGCAGAGGGGAAGCCTCGGCCCGGTGTGAAACGCTCGGCCTCGGACGGTCGTGCTCGGCCTCGGTCGGGCGGGCGACGAGGAGCAGCCTCGGTCGTCTCGCTTGATGCGTGGCCGGCGAGGGGCGGAGGGTAAGCCTCAGCCCGTGGATCTGATGTCCTCCTGCGTAGACGAGAACACTCGTCAGGGGGGCCGGACCTTGGTTCCGGCCAAATCCCCTCCGATGCCTAAGTCAGACAGTGATATGAAAGAGGAGGCCCGGCGGAGACGGTTCGACTCGAGAGGAGATCGGAACGGCGTCTCACGGTGCGAGCGGGGGAGGAAGGAGATGAAATGGGGGAACTAGGTCGTTGATGGAGTACCTTAGGTTTTAGATACCTGAGATGCGGTCCCTTATCCAGTCGTCCTTCTAACCCTTTTATAGACCTCCCGCCGTGATTGCCCCCGACCCACGTCGCTCGTCCGCCCTCGATCGTGCCCCCTCAATCCGCCCCCCCCCGTCGCCGCTCCCTGCGCCATGCCAGCACCTCCCCATAACAGCCATTAAGTGGTAACAGGATCGGGGGAACGGTTATCGCTGAAGTGGGTGAGTGACTCGTGCGTTATCGGGGCCGGGTCGGATCGATATTTGGGGGCCCTCTATGGGGCTTTGCCGGGCGGGCCTGATCGCGCAGATAGGCATCCGATCGGCGGTCGGGCATCCAGGCTCGTATCTTTCGGGCTTCGTTCGGTGGGCTGTGCTTTTGGGCCTATGTTGTTGGGCCTTCGCAAAATAGACGTATCAAGTGAAATTGGTGGGACAGACAACTGCTGAAAACGTGGGTGGAATTTTGAAATGAATAATATTGTAACGGCCTGTTTCTATCGTACCTTCTTCGTGCACGTGCTTTTGATCGTGCACGTGTTTATTTTAGACTTTATTTGTTTTTGAACGATTTTGCGTGATATATCGTCGTGATCGTCTCTGAAAATATTAGATTGTGGAATAACTTGGGAACGACATATCTCGAGTCGCTCTTCCGCGATACTAACTTATACGATAAAATTTCTATATTATAATAACATATTAAAGAATTTTCTGGCAAAGTTTCAGAATTTTTGGCCGCACCCATCTTGCGTGAGGGAGAGGAGAGCAATTTTAAATTATATTAATTATTTTAATTATTTTAATTACGATTTTCTTAACCCAAACCCTAACCCTAAATCTTTTATATTTATATAAACCCTAGGCTAGGTTATTTTCGCAGCCACACAAACCCTAGCCGTCAAAAACCCCTCCCGACGTTCGTCGCAACGTTGCGACGATCGCAACGTGCACGACCGACGGCCTCCCCCGCAATTCCCAGCGCACGACCGGAGCAAGCCCCCGCATCGCCGCTTGCAGCGCCCGCTGCATCGCCTCCCCCACTGTCGCCCGCTCCGACCGAGAGCACCGCTCGGTCAGACCGAGCGCCCGCTCCGCACAGCCGCTTGGCCCGCTCCGCTGCACCCCGCTAGCGCTTGACCGAAGCCGCTCCCCACTCCGACCGAGAGGCCGCCCTGCACCCGCTCTCCGCACCGCCTCGTTGCAAGTTGCAACGTTGCAACTTGGCCCGCCCGCTGCGACCGATGGGATCTGTCGGTCAGACCGACGGTTCTCCTCGCACCCCCGCTGCAACCGACCCCGCTGCGCTGCATCAGCGTCCGACCGAGAGCTCCCCTCGGTCTGACCGAGGGAACTCTCCGCACCGACGGTGTCCGACCGACCAAACTTCGTCGCAAGTTGGTTTCTCCCACACCAACTCCTGTGGTGGGCCCCCTAAGTGCTCCTGAGGTGTTGTGGGCCCCCTTGGACCCCTAGCACTGCTGTGGACCCCACTTGGACGTGCTACTTCGCGGATTTGCCGTCTACGACGTTACGACACGTCGTAGGCCTTCGTCGCAAGTTTGGACTTTTGGAGAATCGTGCGAGGACCAGATCTGAAGTTGTGGAGTGCTCCGATCAGACACGACATCCATTCTACGACAAACTCCGGTTCAGGTTGGTTCCCCGAAACTCATAGAAACCCCCACAATAGCTGACTGAAAACCTAAACTAAAAACCGTCAACTTGAACTAAATTTACTTTCCAGCTCCTGTAAAACGTTGTACGAACATAGAAAATCGACGAACGGACTAATTTGACTGTGCACATAGGATAGATCGTCGATTAGGTTGATACATCAAAAAGTGACTTTTGACAAATAGGATAGTCCCGAAAACCTAGAAACGAAACCTAATAGGACTTGATGAATTTGAGACCTGACACCGTCACTGTGACACTGTTTCAGACGGACTACCGCAGACACGACGACTGGACGAGACGCCCGGACGGACGACACACTCGCCATCGCAGGCAAGTGTACCCACTTGCGTTTTTGACCGTGCTTTGGTCATAGGTTGCTAGAACTGTTAAATGTGAACAAATAGAACCGGACGTGAAATGATAGCGTCCGGGACGACTCTTGACGGCTCAGACTTGACGACGAAGTCTGAGCCTGACAACAACAACTTTTTCATGCTATAGGGCTATCATGTGTGTGCGTGTGTGTGGACACCCTAGAATAACCCTTCCCGTCTTGTCATGTCACGTCCCGTCTTGCACAGCCCGCTGGGCAATAGGGCACTCGCCGAGTGATCCCTTGTACAGACTCACAGCCTGCGGGCAATAGGGCACTCTCCAAGTTGAGAGAGTGATCCCTTGTACGGATACACAGCCTGAGGGCAATAGGGCACTCTCCAAGCTAGAGAGAGTGATCCCTTGTACAGATTCTCAGCCTGCGGGCAATAGGGCACTCGCCAAGCTAGAGCGAGTGATCCCTTGTACGGATATCTTGTCTTGTCTTGTCTTGGGGTTTGGGGTTGGGTTGAGCGTGCGCACGGTAAGAGGGTCTGATCCCCCTCGAACCGTAAGGCGTGAACCCTTTCGTGTCTCACTTGTCTTGTCCTGCCTTGCTTCCGTCACGTCACGTCTTGTCTTGACACCTGTAGGCTAGTCCCGTAGTTGGTAGCACACGCTACGACTACTACTTGTCCCGTTTTTACTTTCCTGCTGCGTTACTTCCTGTCGTGTTACTCTGTTATAACCACAGCATGTTAATCAACCAGTAAACTGTTGTGTAAAAGAACCTCAGCATGCTAATCAACCAGGAAACCGTTGTTTAAAGTTCGGTGCACTTGCAGTAAAGTCTAACCCTTCTTGTAGACTTTACCTGACGTACAGTTCCTTTTTCTTGGGTGATGTACGTCAGGTATTTAGCCAGAGTTCGTGGACGAGGCAGACTCGCTGGAGTACGAGGAGCCGAGGATGTCGACCCAGAGCACGTGCCTGACGAGGACCAGACCTTGTGGTCTTTTAGTCGCCACTTCAGAGGTCACTACTTTTCGGTTTGTCTTTAAACTTTTGTTGCCATGCTTAGGCTTCTTTTAGACTTTGTACTTGTTGGATATCATAACTCTAATGTAAATGAATGCAAATTTCCTTTCCGTACTTTTGTTGTTTCGAACTATAATAATGCAAGAACCTGAAAAGACTTTTAAAATGGTACCCCTACAGACGCTTATTGGGTCCGAGCTTCTAAAGCTCTGGCCTAAGCGGGCCTCGTCACGTTTCGCTTCCGTCCATTTTGGGAAGCGGGGCGTGACAGGTTTTATTGGTGGCCCATGCAGGTCTTGCAAAAGTTCGGAACAATAAAAGTACCGCATTCATTTAATATCCACGTACAAGTCTGAATTAGTTTCCCAGTCTCAGATAGTAAGAAGACTTAGATAGATGTCCCAATTTGATAGTCTGACGCCTTGGTTAAGATTAGCCGTACCCGTCTTAGGATACCTTAGTAGTCTCTCCCTCCCTAACTCTGACCAAATTAGGTTTCTAGAGTCCTTCTTTTAGTAAATCGCTCGCCCAGCTCCATCGACTTCGGGCCCAGCAGAACGTAACCTTGTTTCCCTTAGGAATTTTCCCCTAGATCCTGATTGTAGTTTAGCTCGTTAGGAAATCTTAGCGCCGAGCTCTCCTGATCTTTAGACGACCCGATGATTAGAACCCCTGACTTCTAGCGTCGCCCTGATCTTTACAATTTTGGTGTTGTCAGCCGTAATGTTCCATCGTAGTCCTTCACGATTCGTATCCTACTCCTATTCTTCAAGCAATCATTTTCCTGTCTCCCGATTCACGTGATCGTTTCCTGACGATTGTCGTCGATCTTTCAAATCCCTTCCTTGACCGATTCTGCTTCCACTAAAAGTATTTTCGAAATTCCTTATTGAGTCCTCCGCTCAGCTTAAATTCTTTGAAACCCTCTTGGTCGTAAATTTTCATTGTTACTATCTCGTATTTATTTTCAAATCGGTACCTTTCATATTTTCAGTTTTAAAACCTTGTTATCAATTTGATAATTCAATATATATATTTTTCTCTAGACTACAAAATTTATTTCTAACCACTTACCTTACATACTTTTAAAATATTTTCCTAAACTAAAGGGAACTTCAATTTTTTATAAATTTCAATTCTATGTTCATCGTGCTCACATTTAAAAAAAAATCTTTGTATAATTTATTTAATTATTTATTTTTTTTCTTGCAAAACAATCGCTACCTCATCCTACTTTTATTTCTTCATCTAACTCTTTTCCAAATCGTAATAATTTTACCAATCTGCTCACTTTTCCCTATATATTTTTATAAATTATAAAAATATATGATATCATATTTTACACATAATTCTCTTTCCATCCATCTAAACATTTTGAGAAATATTTTCGTCACACCCAACCAACTACCTCCTTATCTCGCCTTATTTGAACTCGTTCCTTCCGATTCATTTCGTTACACTCCTGGCTTCTGTTTTCTTTAGCTTGTGTAGACATTAGTCCTTGTAGTTGTCTACGTTGTCTCTGGTTTAGGAGTAGGTCCTTTGGTAGGTGATGTTGTCGTGGTGGTTGAGCATAGGTAGAGTGCATAGACCTGTATGAATGCGTGTTCTTTAGGATCCCGATGATTGCCTTTTGTGTCTTGAATGTGTACTCAGTGTTAACCATGGTATGCTGGAAGTTGTCTGAATGACGATATTCATACTTATATGAATGGCATCATCACAGGCAGATCCTTAGACTTAGTTTTAGTTTTAATAAATGGTTTATCTTGGTTGTATGTAACTGTATCAAAACTTTGTTTTCTTTAAACCAAATCTTTAAAGTTTTAAAACTAGCTCACAAGATCACAAATCACTTATTCTCCCTCATCCATTACCACGATACCACACGTTTTTCCAAATGTTTAAAAATGTGTCACTGGTTTTAAGTTTTCCCTTTTCTCTTCTCTTTCTCTCCATTTAGAAATGTTATGTTATGGTTGTTATAGTTTTGGGACTAGCCATTATTATTGTAGGATTTGTTTGCGGATAGGCTCAGGGAGAGATGAGATTTTTATAGCAATGATTAACCGATTTTGGAACAATAGGATATTGGAATAGATTTCTTTCGGATGAAAAGAATGGACTGTCCAAGACTTATTTATAAAACCGAAATGTGGCGGACTCAATGGAAAATTCTGGTCGAATGAGATTGTATGCGTGAAGATGAGAACTTATCAGATTTGAGGCTTTGACGAGTGGTAGATAGGAGTAGCTAGGAAGTATAGTGAGTTAGGATGATCACGAGAATGTGTAGAACATTGTAAGCATCGAGACTTGATTGATGAATTGACGTGAGAAGACTTTGGGGATGATACGACGCGTTGAGATGAATGGATGATTAGGCAGTCGGACTTAATTTTGGTGGGATTAGTTATGGTAAGTAGGATGAGGGGTAATTCTGACAGATCAAATTGTTTGGTGGATGAATTTATGGGGAGGTATGATGAGAATGTATTGAAGACACGACGAGTGCTGATTCGTGAAGGTATTATGAGACATACAAAGTTTTTGCCTTGGATTGGTAGTTGACTAGAATCTCATTTTTTCTTGGAGATTGATTAACTTTGGGAGGAGATTGAGAAATTTAAAAGATATTATCAGAAGATGATTATTATTTTTTTTGAGAACTTGGAGATTGGAAATTGGAACGGTAGCGATGGAACTATATTATTAGGAGGTGAGTTTAGTCGTGGCTTTGCCCAGTGAAAAGATGGATTATGAGGGATTATTGAGGAACGTTGTTCGAAGTTACAGGATTAGAAATCTTTATGAGCAGATATGATAGTTGCGGGTATAAGGTTATATGGGTAATATTATTACTAGTGTGAGTGATTCCGAGGGCGGAATCATTTCTAAGGTGGGTAGAATGTAACGGCCTGTTTCTATCGTACCTTCTTCGTGCACGTGCTTTTGATCGTGCACGTGTTTATTTTAGACTTTATTTGTTTTTGAACGATTTTGCATGATATATCGTCGTGATCGTCTATGAAAATATTAGATTGTGGAATAACTTGGGAACGACATATCTCGAGTCGCTCTTCCGCGATACTAACTTATTTGACGTGACGTCGTGACTTTCTGTTTTGACGCGTGACGTTTCTATTTTTAGTTTCGTCCCTCGACGTCGAAATTTAGATCCGTCTTCTCCACACTCTTTCTTTAGTCGTCCCGAACACCCCAGAATTATTTTATAATTTTTGGACTTAATTTGACCTATTTTCTATTTTTTTGAAAGCTTTAAATAATTTTAAAACCTATTTTTATAAAATTTTTAATTACGATAAAATTTCTATATTATAATAACATATTAAAGAATTTTCTGGCAAAGTTTCAGAATTTTTGGCCGCACCCATCTTGCGTGAGGGAGAGGAGAGCAATTTTAAATTATATTAATTATTTTAATTATTTTAATTACGATTTTCTTAACCCAAACCCTAACCCTAAATCTTTTATATTTATATAAACCCTAGGCTAGGTTATTTTCGCAGCCACACAAACCCTAGCCGTCAAAAACCCCTCCCGACGTTCGTCGCAACGTTGCGACGATCGCAACGTGCACGACCGACGGCCTCCCCCGCAATTCCCAGCGCACGACCGGAGCAAGCCCCCGCATCGCCGCTTGCAGCGCCCGCTGCATCGCCTCCCCCGCTGTCGCCTGCTCCGACCGAGAGCACCGCTCAGTCAGACCGA
Organism: Scilla litardierei; assembly: GCA_030789695.1. Lineage (NCBI taxonomy): Eukaryota > Viridiplantae > Streptophyta > Magnoliopsida > Asparagales > Asparagaceae > Scilla > Scilla litardierei. The sequence goes on from CM061131.1 coordinate 65,336,451, forward strand.
GCGCCCGCTCCGCACAGCCGCTTGGCCCGCTCCGCTGCACCCCGCTAGCGCTTGACCGAAGCCGCTCCCCGCTCCGACCGAGAGGCCGCCCCGCACCCGCTCTCCGCACCGCCTCGTTGCAAGTTGCAACGTTGCAACTTGGCCCGCCCGCTGCGACCGATGGGATCTGTCGGTCAGACCGATGGTTCTCCTCGCACCCCCGCTGCAACCGACCCCGCTGCGCTGCATCAGCGTCCGACCGAGAGCTCCCCTCGGTCTGACCGAGGGAACTCTCCGCACCGACGGTGTCCGACCGACCAAACTTCGTCGCAAGTTGGTTTCTCCCACACCAACTCCTGTGGTGGGCCCCCCAAGTGCTCCTGAGGTGTTGTGGGCCCCCTTGGACCCCTAGCACTGCTGTGGACCCCACTTGGACGTGCTACTTCGCGGATTTGCCGTCTACGACGTTACGACACGTCGTAGGCCTTCGTCGCAAGTTTGGACTTTGGAGAATCGTGCGAGGACCAGATCTGAAGTTGTGGAGTGCTCCGATCAGACACGACATCCATTCTACGACAAACTCCGGTTCAGGTTGGTTCCCCGAAACTCGTAGAAACCCCCACAATAGCTGACTGAAACCTAAACTAAAAACCGTCAACTTGAACTAAATTTACTTTCCAGCTCCTGTAAAACGTTGTACGAACATAGAAAATCGACGAACGGACTAATTTGACTGTGCACATAGGATAGATCGTCGATTAGGTTGATACATCAAAAAGTGACTTTTGACAAATAGGATAGTCCCGAAAACCTAGAAACGAAACCTAATAGGACTTGATGAATTTGAGACCTGACACCGTCACTGTGACACTGTTTCAGACGGACTACCGCAGACACGACGACTGGACGAGACGCCCGGACGGACGACACACTCGCCATCGCAGGCAAGTGTACCCACTTGCGTTTTTGACCGTGCTTTGGTCATAGGTTGCTAGAACTGTTAAATGTGAACAAATAGAACCGGACGTGAAATGATAGCGTCCGGGACGACTCTTGACGGCTCAGACTTGACGACGAAGTCTGAGCCTGACAACAACAACTTTTTCATGCTATAGGGCTATCATGTGTGTGCGTGTGTGTGGACACCCTAGAATAACCCTTCCCGTCTTGTCATGTCACGTCCCGTCTTGCACAGCCCGCTGGGCAATAGGGCACTCGCCGAGTGATCCCTTGTACAGACTCACAGCCTGCGGGCAATAGGGCACTCTCCAAGTTGAGAGAGTGATCCCTTGTACGGATACACAGCCCGAGGGCAATAGGGCACTCTTCAAGCTAGAGAGAGTGATCCCTTGTACGGATTCTCAGCCTGCGGGCAATAGGGCACTCGCCAAGCTAGAGCGAGTGATCCCTTGTACGGATATCTTGTCTTGTCTTGTCTTGGGGTTTGGGGTTGGGTTGAGCGTGCGCACGGTAAGAGGGTCTGATCCCCTTCGAACCGTAAGGCGTGAACCCTTTCGTGTCTCACTTGTCTTGTCCTGCCTTGCTTCCGTCACGTCACGTCTTGTCTTGACACCTGTAGGCTAGTCCCGTAGTTGGTAGCACACGCTACGACTACTACTTGTCCCGTTTTTACTTTCCTGCTGCGTTACTTCCTGTCGTGTTACTCTGTTATAACCACAGCATGTTAATCAACCAGTAAACTGTTGTGTAAAAGAACCTCAGCATGCTAATCAACCAGGAAACCGTTGTTTAAAGTTCGGTGCACTTGCAGTAAAGTCTAACCCTTCTTGTAGACTTTACCTGACGTACAGTTCCTTTTTCTTGGGTGCTGTACGTCAGGTATTTAGCCAGAGTTCGTGGACGAGGCAGACTCGCTGGAGTACGAGGAGCCGAGGATGTCGACCCAGAGCACGTGCCTGACGAGGACCAGACCTTGTGGTCTTTTAGTCGCCACTTCAGAGGTCACTACTTTTCGGTTTGTCTTTAAACTTTTGTTGCCATGCTTAGGCTTCTTTTAGACTTTGTACTTGTTGGATATCATAACTCTAATGTAAATGAATGCAAATTTCCTTTCCGTACTTTTGTTGTTTCGAACTATAATAATGCAAGAACCTGAAAAGACTTTTAAAATGGTACCCCTACAGACGCTTATTGGGTCCGAGCTTCTAAAGCTCTGGCCTAAGCGGGCCTCGTCACGTTTCGCTTCCGTCCATTTTGGGAAGCGGGGCGTGACAAATATGGTGCCTGCATGGAGAGGTTTTTATTTCTATGTAAATTAACAAGACAACCTAAATGTATAAATCAATTTCTCTTCTTTCTGCTACTGGGTTTGTGCTGATTTTTTTAATTTTTGATTTTTATGGTTCGTCGATGGGGACATCGCCTCAATCGACGCTAAGCAGGAACAGGAGCTGGTCATTCGGGAGCAACAATGGAAGCTGACAGCCATCATCAATCAATAACCCAATTCTATAAGCCAACATCCAGCATGCCAATCTCTGGTGCTCGAACTAAACACATTCTTTTGCCTTTCTTTTTGTTCTTTGGACGTGTGTTGTTGATTGATGCTTCTTCTTTTTGATTGGGTTTCTTTTGTTCAGTGTGATTTTGGTGCAATTTGAATGATTTTGTTGTGGGGTTTTACACGATTTATGAAATATGTTGATTTTGTGATGATCACTTTTAGAGAACTCTTCCCTTTGGCTAAAAGGAGTGAGCTTTCATTCTATGTGATGTAATCTTAATAGTTTTTCTTCTTAATATGATAGATTAAATATTGGGGGATTTTGTAGTCTGTAGTTAGAAATATTGGGGGATTTTGCTATTAAATTTTGATTCTTTAGATTTTTTATGCTTCTTTTAATTGTCATAGCCTCATGGTTAAGAATTTTTCCCCTTCTTTTAATTACATGTGGCTACTGGATTTTTTTTGATTATGAACTTCTCTGGAATTGGATTGGTTCACTTGGCCATATCTAAATGGACCAGTGCCTTGATAATTGATGTCTGATATATTTTCTCTCTTCTCCATGACATGCCTCGAAAAAAAGATGTTTATGAATGGGAGGAACTCCCAGGAAGAGGGCCTGCTGATGGGATGGATGCGGGCATTCACCATTGCTGCATACAGGTAATTTTGGTGGATGTTCTTGACCTAGGGATGGAAAGCTCTTTGTTGTACAATGGTTAGCACTCTTATGTATTAAATTTGGGTACAAATCCAGAAAATTTCTTGACCTGGGGATGGATGGATGTCATAAATTTGGGCACAAATTAAGTCAATATAATTGGAAAGAAGCAGACATCATTCCAAGGAAAAAGCACAAAAAGATAAAACAAATGGTTGTTTTAAAAAATACAAGCATTCATCTCCCCAGTTTAAATTTTGTTAAAGACTTCAGGAATTTTAAACTATTAATAATTAATTTGTCCAAAACACCTAGACATTGAATTAATATAAACTAAATGTACAGCTTTCCTATTTTCTTGATTAAACAAATGTCTATAATGCGCCCAAATTTATTATGATAACTATTCTATTGTTCCAGTTATAGATTTAAATCCATTTTAGCTTTAAGTAGCTTCTGATATTTTCCTTACCGATCCATTTAAAGCACATGGATGCAAGAGAATGATCAGAAAGCCACAATGCCATACCTTTTTTGTACACCTCTATCTTCTTTGTATAGAAAACTTGACTCTTATTGTAAAACTCAAATTTATAACAGCATTCTAAGTTCTAATGCTATTTCATGTTTAACCTACAGCCAGACTCTGAAACTCAATTGCTTACACTTCAGTTTAAAAGGAATGGTATCCTGAAATCTCTCTCCAGCTCTTTTATAGGGGTCAGCCTGGAGCTTGAAATTGTTGCCATTTATACTCTTTGTTCTTTATGGGTGTAGAAGATAACCACGTTCTTCTGGGTCCTTATGTTGTCAACATTAAGTGTTATCGTCTAGGAATTGATAGAATTGGAACTATTGGATGCAACAGCTTGGATGAGCTTGAAAAGCTAGGGAGGGATTTAGAGAAGTTGATGAAGGATGTTAAGGCGAGGAGGCACCGGATTGAGGCTGGGGTTCATCATCCCAACTTCATTGCTAATGGTTTGAGTGGTTATGCTAACGATGAGGGTGTCTTGATCTACGCTCATACTAGCGGGTTTGGTTACAGGTTTGAGTTTTATAACCCTCCGGGGTTTTAGTTGAATTATTGCTTGATGGGTCAAAAAATTGAATGAACTATCATTATCTTCCATGGGATCTGTTTATTATTTCTTCATTTTGCAACTTACATTGGGATTCATAAGTTGGCTACACATGTTTGTTAGTTCAGTGGTAATTCATATGTTACATGGTTAATAGACATCAATTTTCGATAAAAATCTTGCATCATTATTTACTTTATACTGAAAAAGATAAATTTTTGGTGCAATACATTTTTAGTGCAAGATATTATAGTTGAGTTGTTGCATTTTGTTTTTGCATGAATAGTTTAGCCAGAGTGATGTACACATGAACTAACATTTTATTGTCCACCTGCAAACTAGAGCAACAATGAAAAACTATTAGAGAACCCTTACCTTCAGATGCATGGCATACTTACGTTGTTGAATGATCCTAGAGCTAAAAATTAATGTCATCAATTTATATGAGCTTGACTTTCTAATGAGACAAGACAGTTGTTGATCAATTTATATGAGACTGACTTTCATTTGATTGTGTTATTTGTATATGTCCATGCTATTATTTATTGGACGTCTCAAAATGTATAGTAATTTTTAATGCAAAATATCTTAGAGTTGCATTTTTTCTTTGTTTGAACAGTTTAGCCTGAGAGATCTACACATGAACTATCATTTTATAGTCCTTCTGCAAACTAGAGCAATAATGAAAAGGTATTAGAGAACTCTTACCTTTAGATGCGTGGCATACTTAAGCTGTTGGATGATCCTGGAGCTTAAAATTAATGTCTTCAATTTATATGAGATTGACTTTCCAAGAAGACAAGACATTTGATCAATTTATATTAGATTTACTTTCACTTGATTGTGTTATTTGTCTATTCCTATCCTATTATTTATTCGACTTCTCAAAATGTACAGTAATACCTTAATTTTGAGCAAATGATATACAACTAGCAGATTTACTCCTGAGCAAAATTTGAGCAAATTTCTTAATTTATTATTTCAAAAAATTGAACATATTATTGACTCGGATGTATTGTTTTTTGGAAAGGTCATCACATTTTTTCCAAGCTTTGGTAAGTGGTGACAAATTTCTCGGTCCCATTGTAAATGTGAAGATTAATTGGAATGGTAAAATGAATGTTCTCAATATCTTGGATGAACATCTTATTATCACTTGGTCATTTTTATTTTTAATGTTTCATTAGGTTACGAATTTTCTATTTGTTACATCAAGTTATCAATTAGAGTCTATATCAAGAAAGTTTGGTGGAATTTGTTTAGTTTTTTGGGATCTTTTGATTGTTGACGTTTATTGGTTAGATTTGGCTTATGATTGTTAGTTTCTCTATTTGGGATTTTGAATAGGACTTTTTTGTTTAAAATTTTTATATTTAAAATTTTCCTCTGTTTGCATCATTGTAATTATGATTTTTATATTTAATTTTTTTATTGTGATTTTTTGGTTAAATTTAGTTTGGAGGAGTGGAAGCAGATGCTACTAGAGGGACTGCCATCGGGAATGATAAAGGAGTTTAACGAGATGCTACTGGAGTGGAAGCAGAGCTTTCTTAAGGTTTTTGGAAGACATTGTCAATTTTTGCACTATTCTGTTTTGTATACTAATTTAAGGCTTTTATTATTTTTTTAGAAATGTACGTATGGATTTTTTTTAAAGTTTACATTTGTGCTGCTATGAACATATCAAGTTTTCTTGGTTACTGCTTTTTTCCATGAAAACATTGTTTGTAATCTTCATTGACATGTTAGTGATTTGATGTTATTTATCATGGGTGTGTAGATAACAAGTTCAAGTACTACTTGACTTTTTTTGATGTATGTATGTGCCTTTCTTTAATTCACTGGCCATGTAGGTTTTTTTCTTTAATTTGTTCTTTTTATTCTTTTTGTGAGTTTAATATAATGAATTATTGTGTCTGGTAGGTGCTGCCAATATTTCGTGATGTGCTGGTTCTAACGTGGGGGGCCGTGTTGATGTTGTTGACTCTTATCCTCGCATTTGGTAAGTTGAATGAATTTGGATTTTTGGTGTGGAAACTTTTGTTGGAGATTTTTGAGATTGTATTATTGTTTAGATTATTCCATAAGCTATTTATTCATGATATTGTTCGAGTTCTCCTATATGAATTTGGATTGATAGTGTTTGGGGATTGTTAGTTTCTTACTGCTATAATAATTGGAAATTGGGAATTGAAATTGTGGAAACATTTTCAATTTTTTAAACCGCACTCAACGTCGCAGCATGCAACGTAACTGAACTCCAATCTTAGTTCTCTTTAACATTTTGGGGAGGTTTTCTGTGTTTTGAATTTTGAGAGGAAATAAATGCTAGAGTTTGTAGCTTTTGGTGTTTTTGAACTGAAATTGGTTATGCATATCTCTGATAGTTGAATTGTTTTTGAACTAGAATTGTTTGCAAAAGCTACAGCTTACAAAAATCATTACTGTTTAACTATTGGCATTGGGGGGATAACATATTAATTCTGGTTATAATTATATTCTGTGTCTAATTAATCTCTGTAATATTGTTGAATGATTTGAGTAAATCCTTGCACCTTTTCATTCAAATAATCCTACAAAATTAGAGTGCACTAATTCTCTATTGATAACCATTAACAAATCCCAATTTTCAAATAATACACATGTAAAATTAAAAATACAAAATGTTTTGGACTTAAATCTTTGCATTGCAAAGTCGCACAACTTCTACTACATCAACCTTTAGGGGTCCATCCATCAACCTTTAGGATCACGGACTGCAAGCGAATACGGCTCAGCGAATGATTATTTGAAGTTATTTTTGTCAATGAGCAGTATATGATTTGATGGGGAATTATTTTTGGCGGCTCAAGTTATGGTTAAAGTAAATTTATCAACTGAGCAGCACGGTTTTTGAATGAGCAGCAAACTGTTGGTTTAAAAAAATTGATTTTATGGTACATATATCTTTTAGCAGTCTTTTAATTCTTTTGAATGGTGATTTTTTGATGTATTAGTATGTTGAGATAAATTAGATTCGCAATGATAACTTTGATGATATGTAGATGATGGATAGGAGTGAAAATTACTCTATGGAAGATCATGAGTTTCGATGGATTTTGGAACAATTCCCCATTATTCAATCAAGAAATTACAGCGTAATTTGATTCAAACTGAAGGTTACTTTGATTCGCACACACTTTCCAACTCATGTTGGGATACTCGCACACATTTATCAGTAAACATTTTGGGGGTAAACTCAAAATTTGGGGGGAAAGCTCAATATTTTGCCTCAAAGCATTCGGATCATGCATTCCGCCTCAATGCATCTACAACCCTCAACCCCTAAACCCATCATAACTTAGCTCGCATTTTGCCTCAAAGCATCTGCAACCCTCAAGCCCTCAAACCCTTTACAGCCACACTCTCTTCACGACAAGACTGCGATCCTTCGTAGCGTGTGTCACTGGTTGAATCCAATATACGAGACGGTGAAGCTCAGCCAGGATCAGAGAACATGAAAGATCAGTGACAAAGTTTACCAGTTCATTGACTCAGCAACTGTATGATGAGTGATCACTATACAAAATCCCATTTTGATTATGACGTGCTTATTTAATTCTCATTAAACTTGGCTGCAGGGATCGACGAAATCTGGGATGCTGGGAGAAATCAGCATAAATTTATCAGCGTATGTTGAGGTGTTTAAGCCACCCTCAGTTTTTATTCCTCTCCAAGGTTCAAACAATGGAGCCACTCTGCATGTGAGTATCATTTTCATTTAAATTGAATGCACATTCCTAGAGATCACTTGATTCCCACCTGCACTCCATCCCTCCATGCATAATGGCAAATAATGCTGTTGGAGAGACTGAAATTAATGTCCTGCCAAAAAAACTATTGTTGCATTTGAAAAAATAGTAGTAATAATGTCCAGCCACTTCATGTGAGCAGTGATTTAAGTAAGTTTGTTGGAACTATAAATTTTCTTACTATGTGATTTCAACTTGCAGGTTACCATACAGAGAATGCATGGTGATGTTGAGGGAATGTAAGAATCTTGGAACTTAGACACATTCAATATATTAAATTATATTTTATTCTAATTGTCTCTTTTAATCTTTAGAGAAACAATTGAGAATGAAGAAATCCCAAAAGAAAGCATTGAGAACATAGGTACAACTGTGAACACCATCGAAGATCACTAAAGAGCCAGTTAAGCAATCATAGTACGAAGACAGTGGCATAACATCCAACAATGCAAGTGTTATCAACCCTGCTGAAGTAAGATAGAGTACCTTTCAGATAATATGTCATGAATTGCTATTTACCTTCTCTTGGAGGAATATTCACTAGCTTAATAGGGTACAATAAAGTTTTATTCTATAAAATTGTCCACTGTCACACCTGTTAATTAATAGAATTTAGTCATTGAAAATCAAACCGTGTTATGAAATTTGATATTTAAATCTGAGGTATATGTATGTGCCATGTACATTAGGAACTTGGGCACTAAAATGCTAAGTTATTGAAGGTTTGATTTTCATATATTAGGCTAATGTAAATCAGGGAACTTCATGTGCTTAGTGATCCTATACATGCAGTTTGTTCCCACTGTTTTTTTTGATTTTTTTCAGCCCTCAACATCAAAAGATAGGTTTGTTTCTTTGATTTTTTATGGGCCTTGAATGTATCTTTAGTTTAGATGTTAGTCCAGAAAGATACATTTTAGTTTAGAAATATACATTTTATTGCATCAAGTGAAAAGTTTTTTGATGAAAATCTGAGTATCAATAGGAAGAAATGAAACCAAATTTGATTATCAACAGAGAGAAAGGAAACAAAAATTATTCATACAGCCAATGTTGGTGAAAATTTTCTTTTGTAAGATGGCATCATATTGTTATAATTAGATAGCACCAGGATATCTGAAGCAAATCTTTATTTTGTTGACATGTGAGCTACTTAAAAATTCAATATTCTTCGTTGGCACAATAATATGTAAAATACCCAAATCTATCATGTTGATATTATCAATGACCTGGCGTTTGCTGCAAATCACTGATCATCATGAATCATATGCATTCGAAAATCTTATGCATTAGAAAAAAAAAGTATTTTGTTGTTTGTAAATTTTATGTTTGTCACCCTTTATTTGGATATTTAAATTGGTAGTCGGCTTTCTGGACATTCTCATCATCAGTACATATGCTCCCCCATCAAAATGAAATAGAGTAGCACTATACTGAGAAGTATCTAACCAAAGTATGGATAAGCAAGATTACCCCATAGTCTGTACAATTTTAGTTCATTACTTAATACTTTTGTTGCAAACAAATAGAGGTTTCAATTGTCAACATAACTGGACATAATTGCCTTACATAACTCGATCAAGTCTGCAACCTGATTCATGGCAATGGCTTTGCAATCCATACCAATGCATGAAGTAGTTGTATATCTTAAATTGTTTCTTGATATGCAAAAATTCTGTTATTAGTTTATTTCAGCACATTTGTTAGTTGCATTGTAATGTTTTCTGCTGAAACCTGAGGGAGGTCAAAAAATGAGTTGTATAAACCATTGTATCTGTACTTTATGCTTCAACATAAAATCAGTAATACGATTTATTTTTCTTCTTCCACCATCAAGCTTTCACTTACATCATGTTTTTTATTTTCTAATTTGTTGATGGAGATATTTTGTAAGGCGTACGGCTTTGATCGACGTCATGTTTTTAGGTGGGTATTGGTGGTGGTAGCGTTTGTTCATACTTGATAACAATGGAGTCACAAGAATTTTTTTCTTTTAGATCAAGATAAATGGTACAAAAATATCATACTAATGGAAACTATGTTAATAATCGATATGGATGACACAAAATGGCTGTAAAAAAGGTTATGTGATGACACGTAATTGTGTAGCTGAAGATTTTAGTGTTATGCATTCCTAGGAAGCTAACGATACAAGATATTTGGTTTTCCACTCATGGATGTACATATCAAGTCCGTTAATGATCTACATATGTGAGAGGATTGTTAGAGCATTCTGATCTAAAGCCTATTCCATCAAAATAGGGAGGGTATTTTCTGAAACTTTTTATATGTTTATAGGAATTTGAAAAAGCATCCAACTAATTCAATAGATATGTGTTTATAATTTAGTACTTAACAAGTGAGGGTGGACATGGTCTTTTGTTAGTTGACATGTATTAATTCAATATACCATGTTGTCTTTTTTTGCATCTCAAGACTTATAGAAAGATATAAAAAAGTGTGTTAAGCCAATAATAATGATAAAGAATACCTAAACTTTAATTCAATATACCATGTTGTCATTTCTAGCAGTTAGTGCTTTATAATTCACTATCTCATCATCATCAATATTATTTCAATTTCTAATGCTATGGTTTCTTTAATGAAGTTATGATTTTTTTTAGATGCCAACCACTTCCCAGGTCACTATTTTTTGTCATATGGATTTTATGGTTTATTTCTTGCTTGATGCCTTTATGTGGTTCCTTCTCTTTTGGAGAATTTCCTATTTATTGTTAACTATCCATTTAATACCATTTTTGTTTTACAGATGATTTGTTGATGTTAGCTTCATACAAAGGCATCCCTTTCTCAATGGACACGTATACCCTAAGTAACGGCCTGTTTTCCTATATATGTATTTCGCGTGTATTTAATTGGTATAGTAACTTGTTATATATTTTATTATATGATTTTACCTTTTGTTGATGTTGTTTGCTGGGGCGAGATCGTCCGATTATCTTAATCAGTAACCCATCCCTAACCATACGAATCAGATCTTGTCAAATCAAATCGGAAATCAATTTGAGTTCAAAAAGAATTGTGATCAATATATTTCCATCTTAACCGATCATGGTATCCAAATCGAATCCCCGCTCTTTATATCTTAATAAGACTTATGTCCCAATTAATTTCCACCAATCCATTATAATCTTGACAAATTATCATATCTTAATTTATTACCTTAACCAAAACAATTTCTCTAATCAGGATATACTAACCGAATCAGCTCATGAAATCCAATCTTGTCGATATCCTAACCGAGCCGATCGTTCTGAATCTGATCTTAAGTTGATTGGTTAAATCGGATCTAAAACCTAATATCTCTGGATATCTTAATGGTACCAATTTTCGAAACAAATATTAATTGAATTTTAAATAAGCTTTACTACAACTTAAATAATATCCAAATATCTAAATCAACATGTTACTCATATAATCTTAATAAACTGTTATACATTAACTAATTATTATATTTTAATCTAAAACTTAAATTAGCTGTTAAATAATCTCTTTGAATATAAAATCTTTAAAACAAACTAATTTGTTATCACATCTTATGTTTTTCCCCTACGTCATCTTGTTGCGAATGGGTATCCCCATGATCTTGTGCATGCGAGATGCTCTCAACCAATTCACGCGTAGAATCCAAACCTCCCCCCAAGTTCACGTCACTCTCCCACATTCTGTAGCGACACCCACGATTCTCTCCACTTCATGCTGTAACAAACCCCTCCCCACGTTCTCTCTCCTCTCGCCACGTCTGTGCATGCGCTTGCAACCTCCCCCCACAAAGAACCCAATACAAAGAAATTCCGTTCTCTCTAAAACCTCAGGTCGACTGCCCATTTCTCTTCAAAGAGAACCGCAGACCCCCTTTTTACATCAGGCCAATCATACTCTCTTCTCCTTTCTCAAGACAAAGCCTCACAAAACAAATTCTAGGAGCCCCATCCCTCTCAATCTGCTTCCTTTTAAACCCATGCATATGCAGACTTCTCTCTCGGATCACCTTCGCCCAACATCGACCAGCAAACCCGCCCGCACCTCCGATCAGCCATTGACCGCCCCGACCCAACGACAGATCCGCCGTCTTCGAGACCGCCCCTCCTCCTCTTTTCAAACCCGAGTCACCGTCGCCCGCTTCTCCGGTGACTTCTCTCATCGCCGCAACGTAGCCCTGCTCCGGCAAGCCCACCTCCTACATCCGACGCCGCATCAAGACTCCGACATCCTCCGACATTCGACCCGCCCCATCGCCAGACCCCCTATCAACCACAGCCGCCACCTTTGAACACAACTGCCGTACCCGAACCTGAACCCATCGACAGCCCTCGCCGCGCCCCTCCGACCTCCCGAAAACCCCGGCGCCCTCTCCGTGGCCAAGCCCGCCACATCGAAGCCATCGCCCAGCCCATCTCTTCGGATTCCACCGCCGCACCCTTCACCTCGCCACTGTACCCTCCTTCCTCCACCTCATCTGCTCAAGCACTGATCTCCCCCACCTCGAGGCGGCCTCCCCCCAAACTCGCAACCCCCAGCACCGAACAGGCCGTGCCCCTCTGCCCCTCCTCCGATGTCACTCCGGCGCCGTCGCCGTCCGTTGCTCCCCTCGCGTCCCTCTCCTCTTCGAACCAAGCCCCAAGCCTCACATCGCCGTTCACCTGGACCCCACATCGCCATCGCTTCCCAGCCTCTCTCCGCCCCTAGACCGCTCGCCACCGCCACAAGCCCATCCCCGTTCGAAACCAAAACGACTTCCTTCTCCCTCCGAGTCTCCACGCGATGCTGCCATGCCCCTCATCCTTCCCACTCTGTTCGAAACAGAGCACCAACTCCCCGCAACCATGGTGAATCTCCCCCCGAACTCCACAAAGGCCGACAGACTCTTCCCTCCACGTCACTCGAACCTGTCGTGCCTCCGCCCAAACCGTGCCATATGCTTCCGTGGCCTCCTCTCGTCCGTTGGCGAGATTCTCACCCTCCGCCTCGTCGCCTTCCTCCTTTCGATCTCACAACAAGCGCCCACCGTCCCGACACCTCAACTCCGACATCGGCCTCACTCTTCGACCTCCCCTTGGATCACCCATCTCTCTCCCTTTCTCCGACGTTCGACCACCCTACGGGGAGTTACCTCGAATCCGAGCGCATCCCCCCATCAAAACATCACCAGCCTCTCGCCTCGCAACCGCTATCCACCGGGGCGCCGTCGATACCCGCCGCACAATCCCCCATCGCTGTAGGCCGACCGAGAGCCGCACCGACCGCCTCCATCCAACCGTCGAGCCAAGCTCCCCTTGGTGCTGCAACTTCTTCTGCAAAGGAAATGAGAAAAGAAAGAAGGAGCAGAGATAAGAAGGGGAAGTCGACAGATCATGTAGGTAGGTTCTAGGTCCTATTCAATTAATTAGGTTATTGTTATGTTTGAAATATAGGAGGACAGTTGTCTTGTGTTGATTTCTTAAGACTTGGGAAACTATGAAACGTTATTACCCTATAGATATATGCAACTAGTTTATAGGTTAATATGTATATAGTTTATATTAATTGATACCAGACAGTGAAGAATAGGTAGATAGTGAATTTTTAGGTTACTTATTATATTATTTTATTTAGTTATAACTTTCAACTTGTTATTATAGATCCAACCTCGCAGAAAGGATACGCCTTTCATCGCGACCTCCGGACACCCAATATCGGCCATAACAGGCAAGTGTGCATTTTTACAACTTTTAAATACCGTTACATTCAACTGCTAAATCAAGGATTGCTGGTTTGCTTTATATCATGTTGCACATCATGCTCGTACACTCTTGATTGAAAGGTTATTGATGGAACATGTATTAATGGAACATATTGACAGAACGGAATAGCTTGAAAATTGTGAAATCGTGCTTATTGATTGGCTACTCCCGTCGGTCATATGTGACTAGTCTGGCTTGTGTTCCAGTAGGGTCACATGATGACTAGTCTGGCTCGTGTTCCAGTATATGGCGGTTTAGCATTTTTGAACTCATGTGATCGATTAGGATGGCTCATGTCCAGCAGAACACTTGGGTGGGGTAGTTCAATGTAGTAGAGGCTGGAATGCTGGATTGCACTCTCGTGGTGAACTTGACCGACACCTGGCCGGGTCGGTGAGTAGAGAGCCACGGGTAGCTCCCGTTGGCTTGGGTGTAATGTTGGTCACTTTTCCCCCTCAGACATTGGGCTTTTCACTAGGCACACTTGTCTGATTGTCACGGTCTTTTTGTTACTATTGAGGTTTGCGTACTCTGTTGGTTACCCTTGTCTTGTTTTTGTACTAATATCATGCCTATTGCTGTACACACTACGCTTATTACTGTACACACCACACTTGCCATGTTTACTGCTGTACACACCACGCTTGCCATGTTATTGCTGTACACACACTTACCACGCTTATTGTTGTACACACACTTACCATGCTTAATGCTGTGCACATTACACGTTGCCATATTCGTTTCTTTTTGCACTACATTTCGCCTGCTCACTGCTTTGCACACTACACTTGTCGGTGCTCACATATTCCTCATGATGCCATGCTTTAACTAATGTAAATTCAATATTGTTACTCGTATTGCCATGAAATCTTTTCGAAAACCTTACCGATGGTCAAGTTACTTTTATCTTTTTAAATCTTGCCGAGCGACCCTCGTTGACGTATATTTCTTGTCTTGTGAAATATACGTCAGGTATTAGACAGGTTTGCTGAGGAGTTGCTTAGAGACTGAGCATTCGATCAGGAGTACCTTGCTGTTATGTTCCGTCACTGAGAAGCTTCGTACCTTTGCAACATCTTTGTACTTGTTGTTTCTTTCAAAACTTGTATGGGCTTTATGACGCTCTCTCTTTTATATCCCTTTTGTTGTATTCATTCTTGGGACATTAAGATTGTAATAAGATTTATCTGTGTTGTTTGAGTCGCATGCAAGAACCTGCAGGATGTTATCACACAGACGCGTAATGTGCTTAAACCAAGGAGGAGAGAAAAGAAAAAGTACCTCTTTCTTGCTTTAAGCACATGCGGACCTTCGTCGCGTCCTCGCTCCCAAGTACAATGGGAAGCGGGGCGTGACAGGTTTTAGTGGTGGCCCATGCAGGTCGTGCTATGCAAAATACTTCAAACAACATAGGTAAGATTACAATCTTGATTCTCAAGAACACATCTCTTCGAATTTTCTATCACATCATTGTTCACTAAGAAATCCTAATCTTAGGATTTCTAAACATTAGTTGGCCCAATAAGTCTCCCCTCGATCTTGAAATCACATTCGAGATTTCATTCTTTCGTCGACAACCAAAAAAATACCTCGTAGTAGATCCACAATGTCATTCCCTGGTCATCTTTACTTTTTCGATCATATCCTTTTCTTATTATTGATTCACTTGATTCTCATCGTGACATCTATGTCATCACCCTTCTGTTTCATATTATCCATTTGAATCGTTCACATCCTTGCCTATCTTGAAATTTATTTGATTCTAGCAGTCGTTATACATCTCCTTAACTTTATTAAATTCCGAGGACGGAATTTTTATAAGGTGGGTAGGATGTAACGGCCTGTTTTCATATATATGTATTTCGCGTGTATTTAATTGGTATAGTAACTTGTTATATATTTTATTATATGATTTTACCTTTTGTTGATGTTGTTTGCTGGGGCGAGATCGTCCGATTATCTTAATCAGTAACCCAGCCCTAACCATACGAATCAGATCTTGTCAAATCAAATCGGAAATCAATTTGAGTTCCAAAAGAATTGTGATCAATATATTTCCATCTTAACCGATCATGGTATCCAAATCGAATCCCCGCTCTCTATATCTTAATAAGACTTATGTCCCAGTTAATTTCCACCAATCCATTATAATCTTGACAAATTATCATATCTTAATTTATTACCTTAACCAAAACAATTTCTCTAATCAGGATATTGACGTGCGTATATATTTCATTTATTCACGCACGTTTTCTTTCGTGTTTCTCCATATTATCCGCCGTATTTTATTCGTTTTCTCGTGTTTTCTCGTTTTCTTTCACTTTTCTTTGTTTCTCCATGTTTGCAGGAGATTGCCCGTGTAGGGGACGTTTAACGACGATATCTCAAGTCCCCGGAGCAACGGGAGGAGTCACGCATGACCCAGGGGGTCAAACAAAGATGATGGCATCATTTTATCCCCTCACCTGATCGGTTGGACTAAGTCAACCGATCGGGTGATGCACGCGTGCACCACCCGGTCTCGGCTGGAGCTCAAGTGGATGTCATCCGACCGGTTCACAGGCCGATTCAACGGGGCCGATTCTCTGTCTTTTCAAGCCAAATTCCAACCGATCGGGTGACTTTCATCCGATCGGTTCATCTGTAGCTGATGCTGAGGAGCCGAGACACGGGCACCCAACCGACCCCTTCACCCGATGGCGCCAAGATCCAACCGGTCACCCCAAGAACTCAACCGACCGGTTCATATGACCGGGTGAAACTCCGCCGTTTTCTGTTTCTTATTTGTAACGGATCACCCGATCGGTTGACTTGTCAACCGATCGGGTGACACGAGATCCTATAAATAGGACCCCTCGGGTTCCAGAAACGGGGGGCTATTAGTTTTTACTGTTTTCTACTATTTGTGACGGCTGTAATTACTTTTCTATTGTAAGTTTTCGGATCTTTCTTAAACTTTAGTATTATCTTAATTGCTCTACTACCTTCGCATTCCTATCGTCTGATTATGATTTTATCGGTTCTTTTTCGTTTAGATCGCTTTTTAATGAATATTTGTGAGTAGTTCCCAAATCTGGGATTTTGGCGGAAACCCCTTCGGGGGCTCTTCCCGATGCATCCATAGGGTTAGGAAATCGATAGGGATTAGGAATCTAACGGTTACTCGGGGTGTTTTATTGTCATCGGCGGGAAAAAGACCGCATTTGACCGTTGGGCCAAGGGGGAATAAACTTGGCGGTTGACTCCCTAGCCATAGCTCACGCCCTTAGCGTAGACGCCGAATCCTAGCGCGCGGGAGCGGCACGATGAGACGTTGGGAGTTATCGTTGCGAGCTTAGTGCTCCCGGAATCTATCAGTGTTAATGGACACGGGAGTGCCCACTGATCGAACCCGGGAAGTCCGGTGTATCATCTTGGGCACCGACCGGAATATCGGGCCCATGGGATGCCGGTACCACTTTCAGAGGCAACGTCTCACCATTAGACCCTAATTTCGATCGCCATCCTACCCGTAGGCTGTATCGGTGAGAGTCGCTCGTTGGAGTGGAAACCAAAGTCCCGGGTTTATTTTCTTATTGTTCATACCTTGCATTCCTTTACCGTGACAACCCATCAACCGATCCGGGCTAGCTCGCCCACGGGGTGATTTCGGTCCTCCTTGACACAAGCACATCCTAGCCTCCCTGTGTTCGACCCCCAAGCCACACTACAACACCGTGCGCTTGCGGTTACAAATATCTAAACCCTCACGCGGGTCCCCCGGCCATTTGCGGCTCGCAAACCGGGGGCACGTCAAGTTTAGGGCGCCATTGCCGGGGAGGCAACGTGCTTGTTATTTTAGGATCTCTTGAACCCTAGTGTCTAGCTCTTGTCCCTACCTAGCGATAATTTTCGCACTCTACACTTTTCAATTTCACTTGGACATACTGTGGATAGTAATTGTATAGTGCTAATTGACTGAATCGACGTGCTTTCATCGCAACTTTCGGTTCCCGTTTATGCAACCCGTGCTTTTGACATGTTTGCCACTTGTGCAGTTCTCTCTCTCTCCTTTCGTATAAGATCCTGGCCCCACAGCGAGGATGTTGCATGCAGTTTCAGGAGACATCTGGGATCACTCTCACCATATCCGCTGTTTGGCGCAGAGCTTAGCGGAATCCCTGAATACTTCGAATATACTATCCCTCCTGTCTGCCGTCGTGGAAAGTCAGAGGAGATATCGAGATACGCAGGAGCACCTTGCCACGGCAACTCTCTTTCCTCATGGTGAAGTGGCGTATATCGACAACCCTGGTCCCAAATTTAGTGAAGAAGAGTTGTCCGTGGAGTTTTGTCAGGAGAACCATCCGACCGGGTTTGTTGGCTACGCTGGACAGGAATCAATCTATTCCTTGCAGATTTCTATTGAGCGTCCCCGATCTTTGGACAATGAGGAAGCTAGAAACAGTTGTGGGAAACCATTGACGATTGAAACCTGTTTTCACCTAGAAGCCTTCTTCCCGGACAATTATTATGAGCTTGAAAGAGACCCGGTGCCTTCCTCGATCGTTCCCACTATACCTTGCAAAACGTTGCCATGCGGAACCGCGGCCGAGGATGAGGTTCCAGATGCTGGCTTCCGAGAAATCCACGAAGAACTCCTTCCCCTTGATGATGCTCAGCTTGAGAAGTATGTGTCGGGGCCTCAAGAAGTTGAGATGAAAGAATTACCGCCGGGGCTAAAATATGAATATTTGGGGGCTGGCTCGACCCTTCCGGTCATAGTCAACTCTTTGCCCGAAGACCAAATGACCAAACTTCTTGGTGTTTTAAAAAGGTTTAAAGGAGTTTTTGGATATACAATTGAGGATTTAAAAGGGGTTAGCTTAGGCCTCTGCTCACACAGAATTCTGCTTGAAGATGAGCAAGCCTCCTCGATGGAGCCACAGCGGAGGCTAAATCCCATAATGATGGAGGTTGTAAAAAAGGAGATTGTTAGGCTTCTACATGCCGGTATTATATACCCTATATCCGATAGTCGCTGGGTTAGCCCGGTGCACGTCGTACCCAAGAAAGGAGGAATGACGGTGGTTCGCAACGAGAAGAACGAGCTAATAGCAACGAGGACCGTCACGGGGTACAGGATGTGCATTGACTATAGAAAGCTGAACAAGGCTACGAGGAAGGATCATTACCCTCTCCCCTTTATTGACCAGATGCTCGAGAGACTGGCGAAGCATAATTATTTCTGTTTCATGGATGGGTATTCAGGATTTCTTCAGATCCCTATTCATAACGATGACCAGGAGAAGACGACTTTCACTTGCCCATTCGGGACATATGACTATAGAAGAATGTCGTTCGAACTTTGTAACGCCCCTGATACATTCCAAAGACTCATGTCCGCTATCTTCTCCGACTACTCCCAAGACATCATGGAGGTTTTCATGGACGACTTCTCCGTCTATGGAACTAAGTTTGGCTCGTGCCTCAGTAATCTAACCAAGGTCCTGGAGAGATGTCAGGAAAAGGGACTAGTCCTAAACTGGGAGAAGTGCCACTTCATGGTCCAAGAGGGAGTTGTGCTGGGGCACGTCATCTCTTCGAGGGGAATCGAGGTTGATAAGGCTAAAGTTGAAGTGATTGAAAAGCTTCACCACCGCTCAATCTTCGAGGAGTCCATGGTTTCTTAGGACACGCGGGATTCTATCACCGCTTCATAAAAGAATTCTCGAAGATTTCCAGGCCGCTGACCCAACTCCTCGTGAAGGACGTGCCTTTCGTCTTCAGCGAGGAGTGTATGGAGGCCTTCCGCACTTTGAAGCAAGCTTTGATTTCCGCGCCCATAATACAGCCACCGAACTGGAATCTACCCTTTGAGCTGATATGTGACGCTAGTGATTATGCGGTTGGTGCCGTCTTGGGGCAGAGGAAGGATAAAAATCTTCATGTCATATATTATACGAGCAAAACCATTGATGCCGCCCAAAGAAATTATACTACCACGGAAAAAGAATTGCTCGCGGTCATCTACGCCATGGATAAGTTCCGACAATATCTCGTTGGCGCCAAGGTGATCGTGCACACGGATCACGCCGCTCTTAAATACCTATTGAGCAAGAAAGAAGCTAAGCCGCGACTCATTAGATGGATTCTCCTCCTCCAGGAATTCGACCTGGAAATCAGAGACAAGAGGGGGGCGGAGAAAGTTGTTACCGATCACCTGTCCAGGATGCCTACCCTCGATTTAAATGCTACGTCGATCGATGATTCACTCCCTGACGAGCATCTCTTCTCTGTCTCTTCCTCCTGGACCCCCTGGTACGCCGACATCGCAAATTATCTGGCTTGTGCCATCGTCCCCCACAATGTGAGCTTTCAGCAGAAGAAGAAATTTTTCCATGAGGTCCGCAAATTTTATTGGGATGACCCCCACCTCTACAAAACCTGCAATGATGGGGTGATACGAAGATGCATCCCTGAAACTGAGGCGACCTCCATCATTTCCCACTGCCATGGGCAGTAATGTGGAGGGCACGCGAGCACCTACAAGACCACCGCAAAAATTCTCCAAAGCGGAATCTATTGGCTTACTCTCTTCAAGGACACACATGTTTATGTCCAAGCCTGCGATAAATGCCAAAGAGCTGGGAATATCTCCAAAAGGAATGAGATGCCTCAACACTACATCCTGGAGGTAGAAATCTTCGATGTATGGGGAGTGGACTTCATTGGACCGTTCCCTTCCTCCTCGGGGAACCAGTATATCTTGGTGGTTGTGGACTACGTGTCGAAATGGGTTGAAGCGATGGCCAGTCCAACCAATGATTCCAGAGTGGTGGCCAAGTTCTTCAAAAGCAACATCTTCCCGCGGTTCGGTGTACCTCGTGTCCTGATCAGTGACGGAGGGAGCCACTTTATATAGAAGAAATTCGAGGCCCTCTTAAAAAAATACGGGGTACAACACCGGGTGGGGCGTGCCTACCACCCGCAGACCAGCGGTCAGGCGAAAGTCTCTAACCGGGAGATTAAAAGCATACTAGAAAAGACGGTGGCCAATTCTAGAAAGGACTGGTCATCAAAGCTTCCTGACGCGCTTTGGGCCTACAGGACAGCATTTAAAACTCCTATCGGCACGACTCCCTACCGGCTTGTCTATGGGAAAGCTTGCCATCTTCCTGTGGAATTGGAGCATAAGGCATTTTGGGCAATTAAGAATCTGAACTTCGACGCTAAGGAGGTAGGAGGGCACCTGTAGTTACAACTCAACGAGCTCGACGAAATCCGGCTCAATGCCTATGAGAACGCCAAGATCTACAAGGAGAAGCTGAAGCGGTGGCACGATAAGCGAATCTTGAAGAGGGAATTTAAAGAAGGGGACTTAGTTCTCCTATTCAACTCAAAGCTGAAGCTCTTTCCTGGAAAACTCAAGTCAAGGTGGTCGGGACCGTTCCGCGTCACCAAGGTTTTTCCGCATGGGGCTATTGAGATAATGGGAAGGGATGAGCCGTTTAAAGTCAACGGACAACGTCTGAAACACTATGCAGTTGGAGAACCAGAATTCTCTCCGGTCGGATCCCCAACGAGCGACAACTCTTCCTCTAACCCTCCGGATCCTAATTGACCACCGCTAGAGGCGTCGAGCTAAACGACGTTAAACAAAAGCGCTTCATGGGAGGCAACCCATGTTCTAAACTTTTGCTTCGCTTTTTAGGATTTTTTTATACTTTATTTTTCTCTATTTTTATAAATAAATCCAGCCGAAACAACTTCCGTGAAGGAACTTAGGTGATTTTTGGTTTTTGCAGGAAACAAGGCCCCAACCGATCGGTTGATAACTCAACCGATCGGTTGAGGATGTATCAGATACAAGCCGTGACGTGCGTTTATATTTCATATATTTGCGCGCGTTTTCTTCCGTGTTTCTCCGTATTTTCCGCCGTCTTTTATTTGTTTTCTTGTATTTTCTTGTTTTCTTTTACTTTTCCGTGTTTTTGGTATTTTGCAGGAATTTCTAGCATTTTGGACATAAAAACGACGATATCACAAGTCCCCGGCGCAACGGGAGGAGTCACACGTGACCCAGGGGGTCAAACGACGATGATTGCATCATTCAGCTCCTCACCCGATCGGTTGAACAAAGTCAACCGATCGGGTGATGCACGCGTGCACCGCCCGGTCTCAGCTAGAGCTCAAGCGAATGTCACCCGACCGGTTCTCAGGCCGGTTCATTGCAGCCGTTTCTCTGTCTTTTCACGCCAAATGCCAACCGATCGGGTGACTCTCACCCGATCGGTTCATCTGTAGCTGATTCTGAGGAGCCAAGACACGGGCATCCAACCGACCTCTTCACCTGATGGCGCCATGATCCAACCGGTCACCCCAAGAACTCAACCGACCGGTTCATCTGACCGGGTGAAGCTCCGCCGTTTTCTGTTTATTATTTGTAACAGATCACCCGATCGGTTGACTTGTCAACCGATCGGGTGGCGTTTTTCCTGTGGTTTTGGACCCGATCCGTTAGGGCTCGGAATGGGGGCTATAAATACCCAATGCTGGCCGACTTTTAGGGCATCTTCTTTTTGGTTCTTCCTCAGTTTTTTCTAGGGGTTTTTGCCCCCCCTTCTCTTGTTAGTCTTAGGTTAGTTTAGATTAGGTCTTTTGTTCAATAAGTCTTGTATTGGATTGACGATTCAACTCAAGATAAGTATTTTCCTCTCTTTTTCTCCCTTGTTTGTATTGTGTTTATTTTGCTTGATGGTGAAAGTTTATATGTCTTTTGTGTTGTTTGTTCATATGTTATTCACCATTGAGTAGTTTTGATGAACCCTAATACGGGTTAGGGTAGGATTGATGCTTGGTTGTTTCATTTGACTTGGTTGCATGGCACGTGTTCGATGAAATGCGTCAATGGGGATTTCTAGCAATCTGGGTCCAATTCGTATGGCAACACACTAGATGTGTTGGGGATTGGGGTCCGGTGCTTGTCCTGTCAAGATCCGCTTCGATGTATTGTTAGAAATCACATTTGACCTATTTGGCCATTAGGGTTACGCGGGGGTGTTTCATTGTCATTGGCGGGAGAAAGACCGCCTCTGACCGTCGGGCCAAGGGGGAATAAACTTGGCGGTTGACTCCCTAGCCATAGCTCACGCCCCTAGTGTAGGCATGGAGTCCTCGCGCGTGGGAACGGCTTGGACGAAATGTTGGGAGATATCATTGTGGCCTTAATGCTCCCGGTTTCGGAAGGTGTTAATGGACATGAGAATGCCCACCGTCCGGAACCGGGTAGGCCTAGCGTGCTTGGCACCGACCGGAATATCGGGCCATGGACGCTAGGTACCACCTTTTGGGGCAATGTCTCACCCTGGGTCAAGTCAAATGCCAAGTGTCATGAGTGCTCTAGCCCGTGTTGGCGGGTATTCATTTCGTGTCCTTTTGTTTCTTTCCCTTATTCCTACACTTCCGCCCACATCATCCGCGTAGCTAGCACGCGACCTAGGCGAGGCTAGTAGCCACTCAAGCCATCCACCTCCCTGAGTTCGATAAACCCGCACCCTACACTAACCGTGCACTTGCGGTAAAATGACACCGCGCCCATACCGTAAATGGGGCGCCGGTCAAGTTTTTGGCGCCGTTGCCGGGGAGGCGTTCGGTTTGATATTAGCTTAGCTTGGGTTCATTAGACTACGCATAAAAACAAAAAAAATTCTTTTTCTTTTTTTTATTTTAAAAAAAATATATTCAATAACCCATAAATTTTTCACCCACCATTATATTATCTTTTTGTTATTCTCTTGTACTATTGACGCTCCTCTCTAGTTTTCTTATTTTTGTTGTCCATGTATCTTTGTATTACCATGTGGAGATCAAATTTCGATGCTCAGATGGGAGGATACGATCCTTATCCAGTTGTGGTTTGTGAGACTTGTGGGATGGCGGGGCACGTGTATTATGATTGCCCATTTACGCTTGAGAGCCTCCCCCCACTCCAAGGCCAAACATTTTCCCACAACCTTAGCCTCCCCCCACTCCAAGGCCAAACATTTTCCCACAACCTTAGCCCAAACACCTCCCATCCATTTCCTCAACCTTATACCCCTCCACAAACACAAGAAGAATCAAGCCTCGTGTCTCTCCTTGAAAGTGCCATGTTTAACCAAGGCCAAATATTACAAAACTTGATGGTACCAATCACCGAGCCGACATCGAGGAGAGGGGATGAAGGAGAGGATATACCCACTTTCATGGTTGAGACCACCATGCCATCGGCCACCATAGACACATCTCAAGCCGATACCCCATTTTTCCATCACTACCACTTGGATGACGAAGCATTTTTTGATGATGATAGTGAGGATGGGGAGATTTATCTAGGATCTGTAGGAGAGATTTCTTGTCTTGATTTGGATACCCCACATGAGTCCTATGAGAGCACTGAGGAGTTTACAGAGATTATGCATACCGGCGAGGAGGATGTGCGTGAGGACGAGGACACCATGACCACATATGAGAGGTCCACTCTACATCCACCTCTACAGCCATCTTTGTCTCAGCTTCTTCCTTGGTCTGTGGTCAACCACGAGGATGTCATTCAGGACATCGGGCAGATGGTGGAGTATGAGCATATCATCGAGGAGGACGTGCATTTGGGCTTGGATACGATCGTCCACTTCATGGAGCCCGAGCCACATCTACCTCTACCGTCACGCTCCACTTCTTTTGTGGCTGAGCATCTACTTGAGCATATTGCCCCTATTCAGGGAGATTTTCATACTCATTCTCACTCCACATTTAAGTCTCGCTTTTCACGTCCTATTCCTTTAGACTTATATATTTTTGACACACCATATCCCTCGCAGGACACATGATCGACTTCCCTTGAGGTATGCTGCGGTGTGTCACCACCTGGAAAGCAACTTCACATGGAGAGCGAGGATTTGATCGTCGCTAGCACAGAGGATAGCATACCATTTTCAGGGAGTGTTCGCCACATTTCATATATTTTACCATCATTTGTCGGCAACTATCTCTGGGATACATTTATTTTGGGAAATAATTTCTTGCCATGGACTAATGCACCTCGTCCTTTGCAGGTCACAGTTGGACACCTACGAGGGATGCTTAGAGGTGCATTGCTTGGGTCCATTGGCACACGTGGCACATCACTTCTAGCAGAGCCACAGAAGTAGCAGTTAGAGCAGCTACCTGCCCCACTTCAGATCTTGGATCCGCCTATGCTCAGGTGTATCCTAATCCAGTAGTGTAAAAATTTACCTCTTTCTAGTTTAGATTTGAATAATCTCGTCTCCTCTCATTAGCGAGGGGAGCGTATCTAGGATTTGCTTTTGCATCTTAATAACCCTTCATGTCGTGCCCTTCGATCATTTCACCCTCATCCTCTTCCGAGGAGAATGAGCACACCGTCTATCCTGCATTTTGATTTCTTTCTTTTCTTTTCCGATCTTCCCCTTGCATATTTCTGCATCACATTGATCATATCATTTCGCTGGCATTGTCATGTTCAGCTTGGGGGAAATCGATTTGTGTTTTTCGTGTTTTTCACTTTTTGTGTCCGTGCGCACCCCCCCCATTTTCATTGCCCTCCCGTATTCACTACTATTGCATTGGGGACAATGCAAGTTTTAGCTTGGGGGAGTCGCACTTCGTGCGTCATTTGTCTCTTTTTCTTCGCTATTTGAGTCGTTTTTCTCCGCCTTTTTCTTTTTCTTTTTCTTTTCTTCTTTTTATCTCTTTCTCCTAGAGATGACCCCATATGATGAATTGCCACATGATCACGCACATACTTAGGATAGCTTCGATAATCACATTCACAAACCCTAGGAAGCCGAGTCCCTTTGCATTTCACGCTTCGTGGGTCCACTTTGCTTCTATGTGAGTCGTGTGTCATGTCTAGCTTATAGTGTGCTTCTACTTTGTGATGTTGATTTATATACCTACCCTTGGTTGACCCCTAGATTATCATGCTTCGATATTGAATATGCGGTGTTTGCTTCTAATGTCTGCTTCTATATGCATGCTATATATATATCGTATACTTCATTTCGCATGTGTCGGGATTCCACAATTAAGGACTAGGATAACCCATTTGGCCCATGCTCTAACTTGCGAGAAATATTTCCTTTGCCCAAGTGTTTAGAATCCGATTTCATTTTTATTTTACTTGGTGCAAATCCCCTCGTCGTGTACCGTTCTCCCACTTGAGAGAGTACACATGTAAATATCCCAATTCCCAAAAATCCAAAAAAAAGGGAGAAAAGAAAAGAAAAACCCAAAAAGATGAGAAATGAAAAGAAAAGAAAAAAAAATACAAATACCCAAAACCCAAAAAAATTCCAGTGTGAATATTTTCCTACTTGCCGTGAATAAGGGGAAGGCGAGAATTTGCACCGAGTGTTCTACTCCACATCTTCTCAACCTCCATCGTTTTCGAAAACACTTGGCTTATGAACTTTTTGGCTATTATCTAGGCTATAGTGTGGTGATTTCCTTAACCCTAGTTGTGGAGTCCATGACGCATGATATGTTTCGATTCTTGCTCTATTCTCATGCATGCTTGAGCTATATATATTCACCGCTTTATTCGAATCGAATCGATATTTGGGTCTTTCTTTGGGTACGTGTATATGGAGCTTTATTGCACATCGTAGATAGTGACACCGTCTGCTAGCACACGACCGCACTCACTCGCGCTTCACCGCATGGGCCCACTGCACTTGTTTGGACTCACATTCCTTGGTTTAGTGTTGTGTTTTGTCGTATGCTTGCTTCGTGTGGCGTGTTTGATTTTGTTGGCCCTTATGGGCGATCTAGGATATAGAGTTCTCTTTTTCTCTCCTTCTCTCTATTTTCTCCCTCCGAGCTCCTACTCTCACTCGTCTTCCTCGAGGACGAGGAAGAGTTCAGCTTGGGGGATTTTGACGTGTGTTTATATTTCATATATTTGCGCGCGTTTTCTCCCGTGTTTCTCCGTATTTTCCGCCGTCTTTTATTTGTTTTCTTGTATTTTCTTGTTTTCTTTCACTTTTCCGTATTTTTGGTATTTTGCAGGAATTTCTAGCATTTTGGACATAAAAACGACGATATCACAAGTCCCCAGTGCAATGGGAGGAGTCACGCGTGACCCAGGGGGTCAAACGACGATGATTGCATCATTCAGCCCCTCACCCGATCGGTTGAACAAAGTCAACCGATCGGGTGATGCACGTGTGCACCACCCGGTCTCAGCTAGAGCTCAAGCGGATGTCACCCGACCGGTTCTCAGGCCGGTTCATTGCGGCTGTTTCTCTGTCTTTTCGAGCCAAATGCCAACCGATCCGGTGACTCTCACCCGATCGGTTCATCTGTAGCTGATTCTGAGGAGCCAAGACACGGGCATCCAACCGACCTCTTCACCCGATGGCGCCATGATCCAACCGGTCACCCCAAGAACTCAACCGACCGGTTCATCTGACCGGGTGAAGCTCCGCCGTTTTCTGTTTATTATTTGTAACAGATCACCCGATCGGTTGACTTGTCAACCGATCGGGTGGCGTTTTTCCTGTGGTTTTGGACCCGATCCGTTAGGGCTCAGAATGGGGGCTATAAATACCCAATGCTGGCCGGCTTTTAGGGCATCTTCTTTTTGGTTCTTCCTCAGTTTTTCTAGGGGTTTAGCCCCCCTTCTCTTGTTAGTCTTAGGTTAGTTTAGATTAGGTCTTTTGTTCAATAAGTCTTGTATTGGATTGACGATTCAACTCAAGATAAGTATTTTCCTCTCTTTTTCTACATTGTTTGTATTGTGTTTATTTTGCTTGATGGTGAAAGTTTATATGTCTTTTGTGTTGTTTGTTCATATGTTATTCACCATTGAGTAGTTTTGATGAACCCTAATACGGGTTAGGGTAGGATTGATGCTTGGTTGTTTCATTTGACTTGGTTGCATGACACGTGTTCGATGAAATGCGTCAATGGGGATTTCTAGCAATCTGGGTCCAATTCATATGGCAACACACTAGATGTGTTGGGGATTGGGGTCCGGTGCTTGTCCTGTCAAGATCCGCTTCGATGTATTGCTAGAAATCACATTTGACCTATTTGGCCATTAGGGTTACGCGGGGGTGTTTCATTGTCATTGGCGGGAGAAAGACCGCCTCGGACCGTCGGGCCAGGGGGAATAAACTTGGCGGTTGACTCCCTAGCCATAGCTCACGCCCCTAGTGTAGGCATGGAGTCCTCGCACGTGGGAACGGCTTGGACGAAGTGTTGGGAGATATCATTGTGGCCTTAATGCTCCCGGTTGCAGAAGGTGTTAATGGACATGGGAATGCCCACCGTCCGGAACCGGGTAGGCCTAGCGTGCTTGGCACCGACCGGAATATCGGGCCATGGACGCTAGGTACCACCTTTTGGGGCAATGTCTCACCCTGGGTCAAGTCAAATGCCAAGTGTCATGAGTGCTCTAGCCAGTGTTGGCGGGGATTCATTTGATGTCTTTTTGTTTCTTTCCCTTATTCCTACACTTCCACCCACATCATCCGCGTAGCTAGCACGCGACCTAGGTGAGGCTAGTAGCCACTCAAGCCATCCACCTCCCTGAGTTCGATAAACCCGCACCCTACACTAACTGTGCACTTGCGGTAAAACGACACCGCGCCCATACCGTAAACGGGGCGCCGGTCAAGCCGCATCTGTACCCAAATGAACCGATCGGGTGAAGAATGGAGAGACCGTGTGACAGACCAGGTGATCTGGGGAGAATTCTCGGGAAATTTTTGGGAAATATCAACCGATCGGTTGAGTTAGAGCGCGATCGGTTGAAGAGACCGGGTGAGAAACCCCCAGTTCTCGAGAAAATGAGTGGAGCTGCCAACCGATCGGTTGACAAGTCAACTGACTAGTTCTCCTGTAGCACTTCTTCGGCAAGAATTTTCGACCTAACAGGCAACCGATCGGGTGACAGGTCACCCGATCGGTTCGACTTAAACCCTATAAATACCCCACCCTCACCCGTTCGCATTCCACCTCGCCCGATCGCTTGAACCGCCGTCATTTTGCCTGCTTCTCCTCCCCAACAGCCCGATTTCTCCTCCCCACGTCATCCACTCACTCCCATACTTTCCCACCCTCGCCACCTTGCCATCGTCGACATTCCATCATCAAAACACCCAAACCCTAACCCTAGCCCCCAAAATTTTCGAAAACCTCTTTCTTGTCGGATCAGCGAGCGGCGGCTTCCCGAATTGCTTCCTCATACTACGCGAGTCCCCCGGGAGCTTGATCTTGCTACATTGATGGGTAACACTTTTCCACTCTACACATCTCTTACTTTATCTGTAATATCCGGAATTGGTGTTGTACCTTCTTCACTTGCTTTATTTTCATTATAGGCACGTCCCCACTTTCCTTTTCACCACCCACATAGTCACCATGTCTAAGAAAGGGAAAGAGATTGCCTCATCTTCGCGCCGTGATCCGCTCTACGACCCCTTTTTCCCCTCTTTCCTTGGCATAAACCCTTCTACGGAAGAACAGTCTGACCGTTTGCGAGCACTACTTCATCGCCTGACAAGACCTACACTCTTCGCCGATCGCCCCACACTCGAAGCTCTAGGGCTTTCGAACGGCGTCGCCAGAATTTTCTACTGTATCGGGTGCCATACCCTCTCTTACATCCATGCTCACACACACAGAAATCTCACGCTTGAATTCCTCAGTTCACTCGAGGTGTTTGATGGGGGTTTCTCCTTCCGTGCTTTCAACTGCGATTTTTCTCTGGGTTTCATCGAGTTGAACAATATCCTCAATCTCCGTCAGCCCGATCTTAATACTGAACATTCCACCCACGATCGAACTGATGTCTACTCTCAATTTCGGGCTGATGGTGTTTGGCAACGATTTACCCGGTACACCACCTTTCCACCCGAGGCTCTTGCCTCCTACATTATTCACCCGTGTTACCGCCTCGCCCATTGCATCCTCGCCAACACTGTTTTCGCCCGCGTGGATGTGTCCACTGTATCTAGGGATGAGCTCTTCTTTCTTTATGCCATGTCCGATGACAGGATCCTTGGGCACATCCCTATGCCCATAAACGCCGCTCATTGGATCATCCACGAAATTTTTGCTGTTAGCCGCGCCAATTCTGGATCCATCTGTTGTGGTGGGATGATCACTCTTATTGTCAGCTGTGTTTTGAGAGTGCCACCCGACCTCCCTATTTTGCCTGGACGTAGCCGTATTGATCGCGATTACTTGATCTATATCAATATGCTCACTCCCTTCGGTGAAGACCGTGCTGTCTACCTCTATGGCCCCGCCTGCGCACCTTTCGCGATCCTGCCACCTTTTAGCCCCTTTGCGGCTACCCTACCCCCCATCTCATCTGCCTTGGGAGTTTTACCCCGATCCTTGGTATTCTCCATTAGTGCATCTACCACCCTTGGATCCTCCCGATTGGCACCCAACTGTCGGCCCACCTGGTACGATCTTTCTCCATCACAGCCCCCCGGTGCACATCGATCCACCCGTGCTCCAGCCTGTCGCCCCTCCTTCCCCCATAGGCACGCCCTCCTCTTCCTCTGAGGATTCTTTCATTCACTATTCCCCACCCTCCTCTCCCTCCCCTACCATTCTAGTACCAGCGAATCCGATTGACTCCCCCTTGCATATTTCTGCATTTCACGATCACATTTTATTTGCTAGCACTGTCATGTCTAGCTTGGGGGACGTCTATTTTTGTGTGTTGTCGTGTTTTATTTTTTCTTATTTTTGTGTGTGTGCTTGTCTTTCCCCTTTTGAGTGTCGTGTCGTGTGGTTTTATTTCTATTTTCGTGTCGTGTGATTTGATTTTGATTTTTCTTTATTTTTAGTTTCATCTCTGTGTTTTCCTCTTCTCATTTCTTTTTGTGCCGGTGCGTATTCCCCCCCATCTTCATTGCCCTCCCGTACTCACTCATATTGCATTGAGGGCAATGCAAGCTTCAGCTTGGGGGAGTTGCACTGTGTGCGCCATTTGAGTCTTTATTTTTCGTTTTTGTGTCGTTTTCATCGTGTTTTTATTTTTTATTTTTTCTCTTCTCTTCTTTTTATCTCTTTCTCCTAGAGATGAACCCTATGATGAATCACCACAAAATCACACACACCTAGCATGGCATCGATAATCACATTCACTAACCCTAGGATTTCGAGTTCTCTTGCATTTCACGCATCGTGGGTCCTCTTAGTTTTTGTGAGTCGTGTGTCGTGCCTATCTGTTTGGTGTGCTTCTACTTTATGATTTTACTTTATATACCTATCCAGGAATGACCCCTAGATTATCATGCTTCGATTTGAATATGCGGTATTTATTTCCCCTGTCTGCTTCTGCATGCTATATATATCATGTACTTCATTTCGCATGTGTCGGGATTCCACAATTAAGGACTAGGATAACCCACTTAACCTATGCTCTGATTAGCAAAATATTTCCCTTGCCTGAGTGTCTAGAATCCGACTTCTTTTTTTGTTTTGCTTGGTGCAAATCCCCTCGTCGTGTACCGTTCTCCCACTTGGGAGAGTACACATGTATATACCCCAAAATCCAAAAAAAAAACCAAAAAAAGATAGAAAAGAAAAACCAAAAACAAAAGAGAAAAAGAAAAGAAAAACCAAAAAACAGAGAAAAGAAAGAGTTGTATAGCCGAAAAACCAAAAAAAAAATATATACATCCAAAACCAAAATATATATATGTGTGTGTGTGAATATTTCCCCCGCTTTCCGAGAATAAAGGGAAGTCGAGAATTTGCACCGAGTGTCCTACTCCACATCATCTCAACCCCCATCGCCTTTGAAAACACTTGGAATAGGGAATATCTAGCTTTCTTCTAGGCAATAGTGTGGTGATGTCCGAGTCCCTAGCTGTGGAGTCCCTGACGCATGATGCATTTCTATTCTTATGCTCCTCTCATGCATGCTTGAACTATATATTCACCGCTTATTTTAAATCGAGTTGATATTTGGGTCATTTCCTGGATTTGCGTATATGAGCTTATAGCACATTGTAGAAAGCGACACCATTTGCTAGCACACGACCGCACTCACACGCGCTTCACCGCGTGGGCCCACGACACTTGTCTGGACTCGTATTCCTTGGTTTAGTGATGTGATTTTTGTGTTTTCTTGCTTAGTGTGTTGTGTTTGATTTTGCTAGCTCTGACGGGCGATCTAGGATTTTTGTTTTCTCTTTTTCTCTCTTTCTCTCTATTTTTCCCCTCCAAGCTCCTACTCTCACTCGTCTTCCTCGAGGACGAGGAAGAGTTCAGCTTGGGGGATTTTGACGTGCGTATATATTTCATATATTCACGCACGTTTTCTTTTGTGTTTCTCCGTATTATCCACCGTTTTTATTCGTTTTCTCGTGTTTTCTCGTTTTCTTTCACTTTTCTTTGTTTCTCCATGTTTGTAGGAGATTGCCCGCGTAGGGGACGTTTAACGACGATATCTCAAGTCCCCGGAGCAACGGGAGGAGTCACGCGTGACCCAGGGGGTCAAACGAAGATGATGGCATCATTTTATCCCCTCACCCGATCGGTTGGACTAAGTCAACCGATCGGGTGATGCACGCGTGCACCACCCGGTCTCGGCTGGAGCTCAAGTGGATGTCACCCGACCGGTTCACAGGCCGGTTCAACGGGGCAGATTCTCTGTCTTTTCAAGCCAAATTCGAACCGATCGGGTGACTTTCACCCGATCGGTTTATCTGTAGCTGATGCTGAGGAGCCGAGACACGGGCACCCAACCGACCCCTTCACCCGATGGCGCCAAGATCCAACCGGTCACCCCAAGAACTCAACCGACCGGTTCATATGACCGGGTGAAACTCAGCCGTTTTCTGTTTATTATTTGTAACGGATCACCCGATCGGTTGACTTGTCAACCGATCGGGTGATACGAGATCCTATAAATAGGACCCCTAGGGTTCCAGAAACGGGGGGCTGTTAGTTTTTACTGTTTTCTCCTATTTGTGACGGCTGTAATTACTTTTCTATTGTAAGTTTTCGGATCTTTCTTAAACTTTAGTATTATTATAATTGCTCTACTACATTCGCATTCCTATCGTCTGATTATGATTTTAACGGTTCATTTTCGTTTAGATCGCTTTTTAATGAATATTTGTGAGTAGTTCCCATATCTGGGATTTTGGCGGAAACCCCTTCGGGGGCTCTTCCCGATGCATCCATAGGGTTAGGAAATCGATAGGGATTAGGAATCTAACGGTTACGCGGTGTGTTTTATTGTCATCGGCGGGAAAAAGACTGCCTTTGACCGTTGGGCCAAGTGGGAATAAACTTGGCGGTTGACTCCCTAGCCATAGCTCACGCCCTTAGCGTAGACGCCGAATCCTAGCACGCGGGAGCGGCAGGATGAGACGTTGGGAATTATCGTTACGAGCTTAGTGCTCCCGGAATCGATCAGTGTTAATGGACACGGGAGTGCCCACTGATCGAACCCGGGAAGTCCGGTGTATCATCCTGGGCACCGACCGGAATATCGGGCCCATGGGATGCCGGTACCACTTTCAGAGGCAACGTCTCACCATTAGACCCTAATTCCGATCGCCATCCTACCCGTAGGCCGTATCGGCGAGAGTCGCTCGTTGGAGTGGAAACCAAAGTCCCGGGTTTATTTTCTTATTGTTCATACCTTGTATTCCTTTACCGTGACAACCCATCAACCGATCCGGGCTAGCTCGCCCACGGGGTGATTTCGGTCCTCCTTGACACAAGCACATCCTAACCTCCCTGTGTTCGACCCCCAAGCCACACTACAACACCGTGCGCTTGCGGTTACAAATATCTAAACCCTCACGCGGGTCCCCCGGCCATTTGCGGCTCGCAAACCGGGGGTACGTCAGATATACTAACCGAATCAGCTCATGAAATCCAATCTTGCCGATATCCTAATCGAGCCGATCGTTCTGAATCTGATCTTAAGTTGATTGGTTAAATCGGATCTAAAACCTAATATCTCTGGATATCTTAATGGTACTAATTTTCGAAAAAATCTTAATTGAATTTTAAATAAGCTTTACTACAACTTAAATAATATCCAAATATCTAAATCAACATGTTACTCATATAATCTTAATAAACTGTTATAAATTAACTAATTATTATATTTTCATCTAAAACTTAAATTAGCTGTTAAATAATCTCTTTGAATATAAAATCTTTAAAACAAACTAATTTGTTATCACATCTTATGTTTTTCCCATACGTCATCTTGTTGCGAATGGGTATCCCCATGATCTTGTGCATGCGAGATGCTCTCAACCAATTCACGCGTAGAATCCAAACCTCCCCCCAAGTTCACGTCACTCTCCCACATTCTGTAGCTACACCCACGATTCTCTCCACTTCATGATGTAACAAAACCCTCCCCACGTTCTCTCTCCTCTCGCCACGTTTGTGCATGCGCTTGCAACCTCCCCCTACAAAGAACCCAATACAAAGAAATTCCGTTCTCTCTAAAACCTCAGGTCGACTGCCCATTTCTCTTCAAAGAGAACCACAGACCCCCTCTTTATATCAGGCCAATCTTACTCTCTTCTCCTTTCTCAAGACAAAGCCTCACAAAACAAATTCCAGGAGCCCCATCCCTCTCAATCTGCTTCCTTTTAAACCCATGCATATGCAGACTTCTCTCTCAGATCACATTCGACCAACATCGACCAGCAAACCTGCCCGCACCTCCGATCAGCCATCGACCGCCCCGACCCAACGACAGATCCACCGTCTTCGAGACCGCCCCTCCTCCTCTTTTCAAACCCGAGTCACCGTCGCCCGCTTCTCTGGCGACTTCTCTCATCGCCGCAACCCAGCCCTACTCCGGCAAGCCCACCTCCTACATCCGACGCCGCATCAAGACTCCGACATCCTTCGACCTTCGACCCGCCCCATCGCCAGACCCCCGATCAACCACAGCCGCCACCTTCGAACACAACTGACGTACCCGAACCTGAACCCATCGACAGCCCTCACCGCACCCCTCCGACCTCCCGAAAACCCCGACGCCCTCTCCGTGGCCAAGCCCACCACGTCGAAGCCATCGCCCAGCCCATCTCTTCGGATTCCACCGCCGCACCCTTCACCTCGCCACCGTACCCTCCTACCTCCACCTCATCTGCTTAAGCCCTGATCTCCCCCACCTCGAGGCGGCCTCCCCCAAACTCGCAACCCCCCCAGCATCGAACAGGCCATGCCCCTCTGACCCTCCTCCGATGTCACTCCGGCGCCGTCGCCGTCCGCTGCTCCCCTTGCGTCCCTCTCCTATTCGAACCAAGCCCCAATCCTCGCATCGTCGTTCACCCGGACCCCACATCGCCGTCGCTTCCCAGCCTCTCTCTGCCCCTAGACCACTCGCCACCGCCGCAAGCCCCTCCTCGTTCGAAACCAAAACGACTTCCTTCTCCCTCCGAGTTTCCACGCGCTGCTGCCCTACCCCTCATCCTTCCCACTCTGTTCGAAACAGAGCACCAACTCCCCGCAACCATGGTGAATCTCCGCCCGAACTCCACAAAGGCCGACAGACTCTTCCCTCCACGTCGCTCGAACCTGACGTGCCTCCGCCCAAATCATGCCATAAGCTTCTGCGGCCTCCTCTCGTCCGTCGGCGAGATTCTCACCCTCTGCCTCGTCGCCTTCCTCCTTTCGATCTCGCAGCAAGCGCCCACCGTCCAGACACCTCAACTCCGGCATCGGCCTCACTCTTCGACCTCCCCTTGGATCGCCCATCTCTCTCCCTTTCTCCGACGTTCGACCACCCTACGGGGAGTTCCCTCAAATCCGAGCGCATCCCCCCATCAAAACATCACCAGCCTCTCGCCTCGCAACCGCTATCCACCGGGGCACCGTCGATACCCGCCACACAATCCCCCATCGCTGCAGGCCGACCGAGAGCCGCGCCGACCGCCTCCATCCAACCGTCGAGCCAAGCTCCCCTTGGTGCTGCCACTTCTTCTGCAAAGGATAGGAGAAAAGAAATAAGGAGCAGAGATAAGAAGGGGAAGTCGACAGATCATGTAGGTAGGTTCTAGGTCCTATTCAATTAATTAGGTTATTGTTATGTTTGAAATATAGGAGGACAGTTGTCTCGTGTTGATTTCTTAAGACTTGGGAAACTGTGAAACGTTATTACCCTGTAGATATATGCAACTAGTTTATAGGTTAACTAGTCATAACCCGTGCCCGTAGGGCACGATTCATTTAAGATATTCCCATGTCAAAAGCTTAGTTCCCCAAGAATTTTGCTCATCCCAAGGAATTAAGTTAATAACAAAAATCTTAGTTCCTCAACAAATTTAGTACCATCCAAATTTAGTTCATTTCCAAAATTGTAGGGTTCTCCCAGCGAAATTTTCGAGTTCAAAAAATTTTAGTTCATCCCAAAATTTAGTTTTTCAGAGAATTTAGTTTCACACAAAAATTGATAGTCAAAATTGATAGTAAAAATTGATAGTCAAGCTTTAGTTCAGAGAATTTTAGTCTCCTGCAATTAAATGTCTGTTGCTGTCTTGGAAAAGATCTTAGAATCAAATGGTTGTTGCTATCCCCAAAAAAGCCTCTTGCTCTCCCCCAAAAGCAGACTCGCTTTCCCAAGTCAAATGGCAAGTTACGAAAAGAAATGGGCCCCACACAAACTCAAAAATACAAACCATTCATCTTAATTTTTAATCCCAACCGTTCATCATCCAAGATTAAATCTCAGCCACTTTTTATCCCCCTCACTTGTCCTAGTCAGCTTGTCCTAGTCAGCCCTAGGATTCAAAAAACTCTGTCAAATGTAATATAGATATGTATATAGTTTATATTAATTGATACCAGACAGTGAAGAATAGGTAGATAGTGAATTGTTTAGGTTACTTATTATATTATTTTATTTAGTTATAACTTTCAACTTGTTATTATAGATCCAACCTCGCAGAAAGGATACGCCTTTCATCGCGACCTCCGGACACCCAATATCGGCCATAACTGGCAAGTGTGCATTTTTACAACTTTTAAATACCATTACATTCAACTGCTAAATCAAGGATTGCTGGTTTGCTTTATATCATGTTGCACATCATGCTCGTACACTTTTGATTGAAAGGTTATTGATGGAACATGTATTAATGGAACATATTGACAGAACGGAATACCTTGAAAATTGTGAAATCATGCTTATTGATTGGCTACTCCAGTCGGTCATATGTGACTAGTCTGGCTCGTGTTCCAGTAGGGTCACATGATGACTAGTCTGGCTCGTGTTCCAGTATATGGCGGTTTAGCATTTGTGAACTCGTGTGATCGATTAGGATGGCTCATGTCCAGCAGAACACTTGGGTGGGGTAGTTCAATGTAGTAGAGGCTGGAATGCTGGATTGCACTCTCGTGGTGAACTTGACTGACACCTGGCCGGGTCGGTGAGTAGAGAGCCACGGGTAGCTCCCGTTGGCTTGGGTGTAATGCTGGTCACTTTTCCCCCTCAGACATTGGGCTTTTCACTAGGCACACTTGTCTGATTGTCACGGTCTTTTTGTTACTATTGAGGTTTGCGTACTCTGTTGGTTACCCTTGTCTTGTTTGTGTACTAATATCATGCCTATTGTTGTACACACTACGCTTATTGCTGTACACACCACACTTGCCATGTTTACTACTGTACACACCACGCTTGCCATGTTATTGCTGTACACACACTTACCACGCTTATTGCTGTACACACACTTACCATGCTTAATGTTGTGCACATTACACGTTGCCATATTCGTTACTTTTTGCACTACATTTCGCCTGCTCACTGCTTTGCACACTACACTTGTCGGTGCTCACATATTCCTCATGATGCCATGCTTTAACTAATGTAAATTCAATATTTTTACTCGTATTGCCATGAAATCTTTTCGAAAACCTTGCCGAGGGTCAAGTTACTTTTATCTTTTTAAATCTTGCCGAGCGACCCTCGCTGACGTATATTTCTTGTCTTGTGAAATATACGTCAGGTATTAGACAGGTTTGCTGAGGAGTTGCTTAGAGACTGAGCAGTCGATCAGGAGTACCTTGCTGTTATGTTCCGTCGCTGAGAAGCTTCGACCTTTGCAACATCTTTGTACTTGTTGTTTCTTTCAAAACTTGTATGGGCTTTATGACCCTCTCTCTTTTATATCCCTTTTGTTGTATTCATTCTTGGGACATTAAGATTGTAATAAGATTTATCTGTGTTGTTTGAGTCGCATGCAAGAACCTGCAGGATATTATCACACAGACGCGTAATGTGCTTAAACCAAGGAGGAGAGAAAAGAAAAAGTACATCCTTCTTGCTTTAAGCACATGCGGACCTTCGTCGCGTCCTACAGTCCGATCGCAAGCACCATCATTTTAGTACACATGCTTATATGTATCATCTTGAAAATTCTTGCTGTCAAGAAATGAATGGTGAACCGTCCTTGATGTTTGAGAAATTTAGGATTTTGGGGGGGTTTTTATGGGTTGTGTTTGTTAATGTATGTGGGTGGTTTTCAATATGTGAATATGTTTTGATTTCAAAAGCTATGAATGAATGAATGCTGTAGAGTTGGATTTTTCGATGTCTATATCTGATTCGTTTAATGCACAAAACAAGCAAATTTCTATAGACAATGGTTATCTATGGACAGTTTCAATGACAATTCGAAGCTAAATATCAACATTTTTGTTGTGTCAACCTCCTACATTGAAGGATTGGTCCCAATGGTAATAAGATATGATCTCTATAATAAATCAAATAAACTTTATTTTTCTGCAAAAAATATGTTAAAATCAATGATGTTGGTATTTTTTGGTCTCCATGCAGGTTTTCGTTGTCACATTTGACAGGTTTATGATTCTTGCATATATATAGTGTGGCATTGTTCTATAAATTGTGGCAATTTTTCTTTGGTATAATTTGTTTTCCTGACAACTGTGTTGCACTCTTTTTAATTTTTGCTTAATGCTTTTGGTTAACGATTGAGGAACAATTTTTTGGAAGAGTGTTGGATTATACCAACCTCTTGAGAAGATTCAATGAGTGTCTGCAACAATAACAACATCTTTCTACAAAATTTCATGTTTCTCTTGACATCATTACATATTAATAAACAGATTAAATCCTCAAACAACATAACTGAACACAAACACTTAAAACTAAATTTTTTTCACATATCCGACTACATGCTATGAATCATAGGTTCCCTTTGGTTTTGTTCATGTTTGAACTATCTCTCACTCAACCATTACGCAAAACAACAAAATAAATCTCACTTACAATTTTTTATTTTGTTGATTCTTTCACATTTGTCGACATGAGATATCTCTATTATATTTGACAACTGTTTTTGAACCCTATGCTGACTAGGACAAGCTCACTAGGACTAATAGGTTGATAGAAAGACGGCTTGGATTAGTCTTGAGGAATGAATGGTTGAGATGAGATTTTGTGGAAAGTTTTGGAGGGAAAAACATTTCTAGGGAAATGAAAGTTTCTAGGGAATGAAAGTTTCTGGGAAATGAAACTTTTTGGGGAATGAAAGTTTCTGGGAAATAGCAGAGTGTACACAATTAATGCATTTAGGGAAAAAACTTTAACTTGCACTTAATGCTGCAGATCGAATGCTGTCGCAGAGCGAATGATCTCTCCCTCAACGCGGGGCCCACCGTCTCTTCACGCATAGGACAAAAAAATGAGAATAATTGTCCGTGCCGAAGGCACCTGCTAAACCTAATTTGTTGTCTTACGAAGGCGCTCGCTAAATTATTAACCCTAATTTGATGTTCTGCGGCGAAGGCGCCCGCTAAAGTTTTTACCCGAATTTGTTGTTCCGTGTCGAATGCGCCCGTGCCGCTAAATATTTTTATGCTAATTTGTTGTTCCGTGTAATTTTGGCTGTGGAAATAACTTTTTGGTGAACAAAAATTTCACGGGGGAAAGTCTTAAATGAACCGTGCACGCGAGCACGGGTTATGACTAGTGTATATATATATAGCCTATAACCGTAAACCATATAGTCTTTACTCTGCGTATATTTCAATTTAATCTAACACCACATTTGCATCGCCCTCTTGAGAACTTATAGGGGGAGATAAGTGAATTCATACTCAACGACTTATAATTTAAATCTAAATATCGCTTATAACCCTAAAACTTGTTTGTAATGTTCTTTATCATGATAGTCCTCAGGAAACCGTTGACCAACACTTTATAAAAATAAATACCTATTAAAAACCTAAAATTAAAAGGTAACTAACTTACGGTGATCTCCCACCAATAGGTGCCCAAGAACTCGTGCCAATGGGAGCTTGGTGGCTCCACTGTATAACGACCCGCTGCCCGTTTCCAGGAATCAAGGTCGAAATTTTCGTCCATCCTTGTCCCTCCTTTGGCGGAGGGTTTGTGCCTGTGAAAATCCAAACATACTAATTGCATGCACGTATAAGATTAAAATAAATATGTTTACATCATACCATGTCATCGAAAGCACTCGGCTTTGGCCTCCATCATCCTCGGTGCAGCTTTGGCCGCCAACTGCTCGATCACTAGCCATTGCATGTCGAGAGTCTCAATATGTATATCCTCTAGGACATCTGCATCCCTACGTAATATGACAATTGAAAATTCAATTAATTTAACAAATAGGACTGAACATTTAAAGTAAAAATATGCGTACATGACCCATAGGGTGGGATTGTACGTGCCGAAGGGAAGCGATGACCTGCACTGCTTGAAAATGTATGAAGCATTTTACCATTTAGTTTTCAAAAAATTTAAATTGTGCACATTGTACAGCCATACGAAAACCACAAAAATATGTGTACCTGATTCAGATGGCTGGGAGGTCTGGAATGTCCATGTACCAGGGGGAAAAATCGTTTTCCAAACTCTCTTCATCTGCACTTCATAATATTTATTAATAAAAAATTGATGCTTACGTGCTGTAAATATTTGTGTAATTTATATGAAATAAAAGGGATGTAAAAATGGAGTAATTCATATTCTTTATTGATTCCAAGCAAAATCATCGTATTTAACATATCGTTATACAGTTACATATTATATACCAAGAGTGAATGTTAATTTTGACATGGCTAGGTTCTCATTAATCTAAAATTAAAATAAATTCTATTTTTTCCTTGACATTGACAATATAACTAACATAAGTTTTATACCAAAAGTGTATGTTTTTATATGGCTAGGTTCTCATTAATCTAAAATTAATATACATTTTATTTTTCCCTTAATATCCACAATATAACTCATATAAATTTTATACCAAGAGTGTATGTTTTAATATGACTATGTTCTCATTTGTCTAAAATTAAAATAAATTCTATTTTTCTTTTGATATCGGTTGTATAACTAAAATAAATTTTATGACACGGTCGTCTAACGAGTATACCAAGAGTGTAGTGTCGGAGTTGATTTGACAAAGTCCAAGCCATGGTCCTCTTACGAGTATTCCCCTTTTTCAATTTAGAGTTACCAAATTAATTCCATATAGTGATGAATATTGAAATTGCATCGTGATGCAAGTCCCGTGGTACACCCTTACCCTCACCCTAACCCTCACTCCTGCCATTATCCCTTCCCCAACCCTAGCACCAATCCATACCCAAGACCCAACCCCTACCCAAACCCTAACCGAACCATAACCCACCCTAACCATTCCCTAACCATAACCATAACCCTAACCCTAACCACGACCCTAAACCTTTCCCCAACTCCAATCTGACACCTAACCCTTTACCCTAACCTCAACCCTAAACTCAACCATATCCACAACCCTAATCCTAGCCCTGACTCAAACCCTAACACTAACTGACCCTACCCCAAAACCATATTTTTAAACCCTACCCTACCCCAACACCGAAACCGAACCCCTACCCTAACGAACATCTTAAACCGAACCCATTTCCCATATCCTAAACCTAGCCCCAATCCCTTCCCTAGACTCAACCCAACCCTAACCCGACCCAACCCAAAACCAAACCCCAACCCCATCCCCAACCCCAACCCAAACCCCAAACACAACCCAAACCCAAACCCAACCCAAACCTAAACCAAGACCCTAACCCTAACCTTATCAATTAACACATTTCTCGAGCCGGGGGGTCGTCGATGAGGGATGGGTCGAGGGGGGTTGGGATCCAGGATTGGGGGAGCAGGAGAGAGAGGGGTCAGAGGGGGCGTCGGCACACGCCGTGGCCCCAGCTCCTGCTCTCCTCCTTTAAATCAGAAGGAGGCGAGGGGAGCTGGGGCGATGGCAGGGGCCGTCCCCCCCTCCTATGCCCCCATCGCCCATTCTAGCAAATAATAGAAAAATTAGGGCGAAATTTAGTGTACCATGCACGGAGGTTGTCTTCGTCGGCGTTGGCTATCTCCTTCGTTGTCGTCGTCGTCCTCCCTCTCACTCTCATACACACACTATCTCTCTCGGATGAAAAGTGAAATCGATTACCTAAATTGGGGGGCGCAGGCTCTCCCAATTTGCGTAAAATTTTTTTACTGGCAACAGAGCTTTAGCCACGAACATATCTGTGGCTGTTACTATTATTGGCCACGAAAATATCTATGGCTAATACGTAACAGCCGCGGTAAATTTCTTCACCACTTTTCCCTGGCTACTACTTATCGGCCATTGTTACGCCTATTTGGCCGAGACCCGTAAAGCACGAGCCCAGGAGCCCGACTGCTGGTCAAAAGCCCATCTGCGTCCTCAAAGCCCATTCGACAAAGGCCCTACAAGGGACCTTCTCGAACGCCGATCCGACCCGGCCATAATAACCCGTTGGTCGCTCGCCCACTCCTGCGAAAACCACTCCCCCGGACGCGCGACCAC
The DNA here is from genome assembly GCA_030789695.1 of Scilla litardierei. NCBI lineage: Eukaryota > Viridiplantae > Streptophyta > Magnoliopsida > Asparagales > Asparagaceae > Scilla > Scilla litardierei. The sequence goes on from CM061131.1 coordinate 65,379,028, forward strand.
TAAAGAGCGATAATGGGGAGGTGCTGGCAGGGCGGAGAGAGCGGCAGCAAGGGGGGACTGATGGGGCACGATCAATGGCGGACGTGGGACGTGGGTCAGAGGCGATCACGCCGGGGCTCTACAAAAGGGCCAGGAAGACGACGAAGAAAAGGACCGCATCTCAGGTAACAAAACCTAAGGTACTCCATCAACGACCTCGTTCCCCCAATTCATCTCCTTCCTCCCCCGCTCGCGCCGAGAGACGCCGTCACGATCTCCTCACGAGTCGGACCGTCTCCGCCGGGCCTCCTTTCTCAGATCTCTATCTGACTTAGGCATCGGAGGGGATTTGGCCGGAACCAAGGTCCGGCCCCCTGACGAGCGTTCTCGTCTACGCAGGTGAACAACAGATCAACGGGCCGAGGCTACCCCTCGCCCCTCTCCGACCACTCGATCAACCGGACGGTGAGGCTTCCCCTCACCCTCAGCCTTCCTTGGCCAAGCACGCCCTACCGAGGCCGAGCGTCCTAATCGGGTCTGAGACTCACCCTCGCCGCCAGACGGCCGTGCATCTACCCGGGCGACTGAGGCTACCCCTCGTCCCCCTCCCAGCCGAGGCCGAGCGCGTCTGTCCGAGGCCGAGCGTCTCAACCAGGGCCGAGGCTTCCCCTCGCCCCTTCTGCACCGATTCGAAGCCCCCGAGGGACCCAAAGCGGGTCCCTTGACCACGTTGACCGGGTTCTCCACGGTCAACGCATTGTAGTGAGAAAACACTCTGAAACATCTGGCGCCGTCTGTGGGAACGAGAAACCGTCCCACGAAGAAGCAAACCACACCAACAATGGCACGAGCCAGCAATGGGAGGAAGCGCATGCCCCCCATCCCAGAGGAGGGGAATGGCACAACAAACGGCAATCCCGAGGACACACCCGTCAGCGGCCACCCACCCTCTCCACCGAAGAAGCCGGCGGCTCAGAACTGGCCACGCAGGGACAGCTCCGCGCCCTAGCTCAGGAGACCAACGCGAGCCTCCAGACGTTGGTCGCAACGGTGCAGCAGCTCGTCGGCCCTGCGCCACCCAACGGAGGCACGTTGGACGACAGCCATCGATGGGCGGGGGGTCCCCCACACTTGTGGTCCGCCGTGGTCGACGACCACGGGACCCGGAAACCGAACATGGAGCGTCGGTTCACGCTGTCCGGCTCTCGTCAGGCGAGGTCACGCGCCTCCTCACCCAATCACGAAAGGAGCCGAAGAGAGACCGAAGGGACGGACGGCGAATCAAGGACGGCCTCGTCTCATCGATCGCGGTCGTCCCGCCGCAGGAGAAGCGAACGACACCACTCGAGAGACCGATCGCGGCGGAGCAGGAGCTCCCGCAGGAGGAGTCGGGAACGTCGGGACAGCCCGGCCCCCAGCGTGGCGAAGGCTGCGGAGCCAGCCCCGCTGGCGCCGGTGGTACCCCCACCCCCGGTCGATCCAGAGGCAGGCGAGTACCGCATCCCCGGAGGCATCCACGGAGATCGATGCCCCTTGTCACGGAGAATAACCGACGCACGGGTCCCCTCCCGATTCCGGATCCCGGTGCTGGGAAAGTACGATGGAATAGGAGACCCGGCGCACCACGTGATGGACTACGAGGGGGACATGGCCTTCCAGGGAGCTGACGATGACCTTCTTTGCCGGGGCTTCTATTCTACTCTCAGGGGAGCGGCGAGGATCTGGTACCACAGCCTGCCCGGCCGCTCCATCGACAGCTTCGAACAACTCGCCCAGTTGTTTTGCAAACAGTTCATGGCGGGGAGGCTGATCAAACCTGGTGCTGAACATCTGTTCAACATAGTACAAGGCCCGGCCGAACCACTCCGACAGTTCATGCGCCGCTTCAATGCGGAAAGGCTAAACGTGAACAACCCACCCGACCTGGTGGTCCAGACGGCTCTTAAGAAAGGGCTTCGCCACAGGGGCCTCAAGAAGTCCCTGCACAACGACCCCCCAAAGGACCTCCCCGGGATCATGGCAAGGGCCGAGCGCTTTATGCTGACCGAGGAGGCCTTGGCCGAGGATGCAGGAAAAACCGCTCGAGGGACCAAGCGTGGCGACGGCGGACGAGCAAGCCCCGAAGGATACCGGACCGAAAAGAGACAAAGGAACAGGCAACGGGGGGAAAGCGCGAGGGACACCACCCCAGACGCCATTCTCGCCCAAGTACAGAAGGAAGAGCGAGCTGATCGCCCCCCGCCGAAGGCTAAAAGAGGCGGGAAGAACAGGGAGAAGTACTGTAAGTACCATAAGGACGATGGTCACGACACGGAAGATTGCTGGCATTTGAAGAAGGACATTGAGAAGCTGATGAGCCGAGGGCACGCCAGGAATCAGGCCGACGAGCCGGCCCATGGAGAAGGGACCTCCACACAGCCGGACAAGGGGAAGAAGATCAACACCATCCAAGGCCCCCTCCGCATCATAGAGTGAGCAGGCAACATCCTTCCCCCCGGGGGCGGCCTAAGTATGAGGGAGATATCTAGTTTTACATCCCTCTGTTTGGCTTCATTTCCCCTTTTTCGTTTCCTCCAAATGTACCGGTCCAACTGGACACATGAGAGTACAAACGCCTTCTTTTTATTGTCTTTATTTAAAATTCCGACGGAGTTGACATGTCGCCAGTAACGCAAAAGGCCGGGGACCGCCGCCTCACTGGAGGAGGAAGAGGAGCTTTGCCCTCACCGACTATCTCCGGCACTCATAAGTCTGGGAGCAATTCCCCCAGCAGACGCGGACGCCGACCGGTCCTAAGCCGAGGAGCTTGGCCCTTGCCGACCGACCCCAGTGCACATAAGTCTGGGGGCGACTCCCCTGGCAAAGCACGGGCGCCGACCGGTCCTAAGCCGAGGAGCTTTGCCCTCGCCGACCGACTCCAGTGCCCATAAGTCTGGGGGCGATTCCCCCGGCAGGCACGGACGCCGACCGGTCCTAAGCCGAAGGGCTTGGCCCTCGCCGACCGAGTCCAGAGCTCATAAGTCTGGGGGCGACTCCCCCAGCAGGCACGACGCCGACTGGTCCTAAGCCGGGGAGCTTTGCCCTCGCCGACCGACTCCAGCGCTCATAAGACTGGGGGCAATTCCCCCAGCAGGCACGGACGCCGACCGGTCCTAAGCCGAGGAGCTTTGCCCTCGCCGACCGACTCCAGCGCTCACAAGTCTGGGGGGCAGTTTCCCCAGGAGGCACGGACGCCAACCGGTCCTAAGTCGAGAAGCTTCGCCCTCGCTGACCGACTCCTGCGCCCCTAAGTCTGGGGATAATACCCCCAGCCAACGCCAGTTTCGTCCATTCCCAAGCCAAGAACAAGGCAACAACACCGAGTACACAAAAACTCCAAGTAAGTCGATTTCATTTATAATAGTTAACCCGAGTACAAAAATGCGTCTTATTTACAGGGGATCAAGGCGAAGGGAACACCCTACAAACAACCTACTCGTGACAAATGACAGAGTTCAGATCGACACCGACAAAACAAAATTGGTTGACAAAAGACCCAGAGTAGGTGACCCAAGCTGGCGGCCATGCAACCAGCAATTGTTGAACGCGGGGCTGAAGGAGAGGGCGGGGGCCGGGGATCCATTTCAAGTAGACTGGCCCAAAGCGAAGCGGATGCTTAAAAATTTGAGGATAAGGCTGGGAGGGACTGCTTAAGGAGCCCGAGCTCGGGAGGACACATCCTCGGGCACTTCGCCCTGCTCGGAGCGAGGGGACTCGACTGGCGGAGGGGCTTGCCGGACACGTTCCGCACATTCCCGGAAGGAAGACTGGACGACTTCGACGATCTGGGGGGCGATGATGTCTATATACTTACCGAAGGCCCCCCTGAGAACCTCGAAGATCTCCTTCCCCAGGGTCTCGACGACGCCCTTCTCGACCTCCTCCACCAGCCGCATTACCTGACGCCGGTCCGACAGCTCCCTCTGAAGCTCCTCCCTCTCCAGACGGAACGATTCCGCCGCTTCCTCAGCCGACTGATGAGCATCCCCTAGCTTTCCCTCAAGGTCACCCACTTGCCCCTCCAACGCAGCCACACGGAGGGCGAGGCGCCGAGACTCCATCTGGGCCTCCATCATGGCCACCTCGGCCGCCCCGGCCCGCTCCTGAGCCCTCATGGAAGACTCCTCCATCTCCCTCAAGCGGACGGCTCGACACTGCAACTCCACAGCGAGCGCTGAACCCTGAAAAGACGAGACATGGGCTAAGAAGAGGATAAAGAGAAAGAGAGGATAGCAAGATAACCGAACCTGTTGGAGGATCCAGACCAGGGAATCCGACATCTTGTCGGCCGGGATCTTCTTGAGGAGGCTGCGGTCCCGGGGAGGGACGGAGACCTCGGCAACCTGCTGGGCCACTGCTCGGTCAGCAAACATCGAACTCCCAGGGACGACAATCGAAGCCAAGTCGCTCGCCAACAAGGCCCCGACCCCTGGTGATACGGGCGAAGACGCTGCGAGGGGGGTGGCTGGCAGAGCTATCGAAGGATCCCCGGCGGTCACCACAGGAAGCGCGGAACCTGCCGGGCCGGAGGGATCCACGTCCTCCTTCCTCTTCTTTCCACCGTGGAGCTCCGAAGGCGCCGGAGGAGAACGCTTCCGCCTCGCACCATCCTCACCCCCCGGAAGGGGATCGCCAGAAGAAGAGGCGGGAGGCGCGGCCACCACCTTACCCACGGCAGGCTCGGCTCGGCGCACCTCCTCCTCAACGGTCCTCCGAGGCACCCTTCCAGAGGTACTACCTCGGCTCCGAGCGGCTCCACGACGGATCAGCTCGTCAACGTCACGGACGAATTCGCGGCCAGCCATCCCTGCAAAGGAGACCGAAATCAGGATGAGTCATAGGGCGATCCGGGGATGAAAAAGCGACCTACCCGGAGACCACAAGACGGCCTTCAGGAGTAGGTCGTCCAGCAAAGACCAAATGGACTTCGTTTCCAAAGGAAGAGCCAACAGAAGCGCAGCGGCTGCCCGGTCGGCGTCTGAGAGAACTAACGACGGGCGAGAATGGACAGAACTGCCCCAGCTCGTCAGAATCTGGGCCTCGCCCAAGAAGACCACGAAGACATAATCCAAGTTCCAATCCCCTGACCAGCGGGGTAACCCGATCAGGCATTCCCTCCTCGAACGAGCTCGGAGTAGCAGCCATGACCCCGGACCGACCGTCTGGGCCTGGTAAAAATAGAAGAGAAGGGGGAGAGTCGGCTCCAGACCACGGGTACAGCAGAGCGTTACGAAACCCGTCAATACCGCGATCGAACATGGGGTGAACTGACACAGGGACACTGTGAAATGTTCCATGACCTGGATGAAGAAGGGATGGAGCGGGAAGCGAAGACCCAGGCGGAACATCTCGACGTAGACGCCGACCTCATTGCTCCTCGGGAGGCAAATCCGCTCATCGACGAATGGAACCCGAACCTCGTATGGGAAGCAGAGATATCTTTCCCGGATCTCCGCGGCCACCGAAGGAGGGGTCCTCGACGGCGTGCGGAGGACAACCGGGGGAACATTAAGCCGTACGGCAGCCAACGCCACGTCATCACGGGCGTAGTCTGGAAAAAGTTTCCCCTTCCCCTTATCTTGAAGAGAACGACTCCCGGCGGGGGAACCAGACTCCCCTAGCCGGGGTTCGCCCCGTCCGGACTCCGGAGGACCCCTCGTCCTCCGGCCAGAGCCGCCTATCCTAAGAGCAGCCATAGGATGAAAGCAAGAGAGGAATTACCTATTCTCGACTATTTTGGAGAGGACAAAGAAGCGAAGGCGACGGGAAACTCCGGGTTGCTGAAGGCTCTGAATACCGGGAGGAGCGAAGAAGAAGTGGAGATCAACACAACTGGGGATCTTATACGCCAGGGGAGAATTTGAAGCGCCTGACAAGAATGCGTGGCGAGGCTCGAAGAGTCGGCGGCGTTCCGAAATTGGCGCCAGTTGAAGACCAATCGATCCGCCTCATCATGACCTGCATTTATGGCCTCGCCTCGATCGAAGCGCCGCTCGGAATCCCAGGAGACATAACGGGTGATCCGAGCGAGCCGAGGCTGATCGACCCCACCAATGGCGGCTCACAAACCCTTCGGCTTCTCGAATTTAAGGCGACTACGCGAGCGGCGGGGATAAGCTTGCCGCTACACGTGGCAGCATGTGAAGGCCGACGGCGCTTCGGAACCCGCGCCTTAAAAACATCGAACGGGCCAACTCATGATGACGACTAATAAATGAGTCGGCATCGACTGGCGAGCTCGTCACAATCGGCAGTGGTCACATCGGCCGAGCCGAACCGGCCAAGGCCGATCAACCCGACCGATGGGGGCAATTGTTACGCCTATTTGGCCGAGACCCGTAAAGCACGAGCCCAGGAGCCCGACTGCTGGTCAAAAGCCCATCTGCGTCCTCAAAGCCCATTCGACAAAGGCCCTACAAGGGACCTTCTCGAACGCCGATCCGACCCGGCCCCAATAACCCGTTGGTCGCTCGCCCACTCCTGCGAAAACCACTCCCCCGGACGCGCGACCACTAAAGAGCGATAATGGGGAGGTGCTGGCAGGGCGGAGAGAGCGGCAGCAAGGGGGGACTGATGGGGCACGATCAATGGCGGACGTGGGACGTGGGTCAGAGGCGATCACGCCGGGGCTCTACAAAAGGGCCAGGAAGACGACGAAGAAAAGGACCGCATCTCAGGTAACAAAACCTAAGGTACTCCATCAACGACCTCGTTCCCCCAATTCATCTCCTTCCTCCCCCGCTCGCGCCGAGAGACGTCGTCACGATCTCCTCACGAGTCGGACCGTCTCCGCCGGGCCTCCTTTCTCAGATCTCTATCTGACTTAGGCATCGGAGGGGATTTGGCCGGAACCAAGGTCCGGCCCCCTAACGAGCGTTCTCGTCTACGCAGGTGAACAACAGATCAACGGGCCGAGGCTACCCCTCGCCCCTCTCCGACCACTCGATCAACCGGACGGTGAGGCTTCCCCTCACCCTCAGCCTTCCTTGGCCAAGCACGCCCTACCGAGGCCGAGCGTCCTAATCGGGTCTGAGACTCACCCTCGCCGCCAGACGGCCGTGCATCTACCCGGGCGACTGAGGCTACCCCTCGTCCCCCTCCCAGCCGAGGCCGAGCGCGTCTGTCCGAGGCCGAGCGTCTCAACCAGGGCCGAGGCTTCCCCTCGCCCCTTCTGCACCGATTCGAAGCCCCCGAGGGACCCAAAGCGGGTCCCTTGACCACGTTGACCGGGTTCTCCACGGTCAACGCATTGTAGTGAGAAAACACTCTGAAACAGCCATAAATAATTCTGTAGCTGAAAGTCCACTAATGCCCACGAAAAAGTCCATGGGTAATATTCCATGTGCCAATATTTTATACTGCCACGGATATTTGGCCACGGAAAAATCTGTGGCTGATAGTAGGATCCGTGGCAGTAGACCCTTTTTCCACTAGTGCATGTTGGGACGCGAAATATTGACGTATATTTACGGCCTTTAATTGATGAACTGAATTTATTGTGGAATGAAGGTGTTCATGTGTATAACTCACATGGGAAACAAAATTTCACAATGCGAGCGTCACTTATGTAGACTATTAGCGACTTCCCAGCATATGGACTGTTATCTAGATGGAGTACGCACGGGAGGTTAACACGTTCGTATTGTATGAAGAACTCAAAGGCCTTTTATTTACAGGAATGGGAGGAAACACTGTTGGTTTGATTGTTACCATATGGTCATCCCTACCGCAGACAATAAAGTAAATTTCTTAAGGGTAGACATGAGCTTAACATTGCTCTTCCTCAGTCACGTTAAGATGAATTGCTTGCAAAGATGATATCTTTACTAACAATTCAGTTCGAAATAATTTAAAATTCTTGGCTTTGGTGGACGCAACAACTGAACCAAGCGGAGTATATTTTGGGAGATTCCATATTAGAAAGATAATCTTGTTTGCCACAACTTAGATGTGATGCACATTGATAAAAATGTCTTTGATAATGTATTCAACACTGTTTTAGATGTTAGTGTGAAGAGAAAAGACAATATTGCATCATAGCTTGATTTAGCTACATGTTACTCTCGATGCGAGTTATATCTTATTCCAAACGATAATGTCAGATGGCTAAAACCAAAAGCAGCTTACGAACTTAATAGAGAAGAGACTAGGTTGCTATTTGCATGGGTTAAGGAATTGAACCTCCCATATGTATATGTGTCGAACATAGCAAACTGTGTTAATTTGCAACAGTGTAAAATCTATGAGTTGAAGAGCCATAATTGTCATGTTTTCATGCAGCACTTACTCCCGATCAGCTTACGTGGCATGCTTAATAATTCCATATTAGATGTAATAACTGAAGTGAGTAATTTATTTAAAGAGTTGTGTTTCATAGTTCTTCAAATGAATAATATGCATAGGCTAGAGATAAGTATTGTGGAAACCATCTGTAAACTAGAGAAGATATTCCCTCCGTCATTTTTTGATGTTATAGAACATTTGTTGTTGCATTTTCCATACGAAGCAAAGGTGGGAGGGCATGCGCAATATATATGGATTTATCTTTTCGAAAGGTACATGTATGGTCTGAAGAAAAAGGTGAAAAATAAAGCTCGTGTAGAATGTTCAATAGCAGAGGATTACAATATCGAGGAAATATCGACTTTTGCTCATTCTATTTTCATTTAGACACGGTAACTCGTTGGGATAGGCCTCTGATAAATGATAATGGGGTGAAGTGGATGGGATGGGACGCTTAAAATATTTACACATCCAGGGCGACCAATTGGGTGGATGTAGAAAGGTATGTGGATGATCGCGAGTACAAGACAGACCATTTATTAGTACTTATAAAGTGTAAAGAGAATGATAAATTCATCTAGTAAGAGTTAACATCTATCTCATTTTTATGTATTCTTTATATGAACATGTTGGTAAGGCGTACACACTTAATGTAAATATCAATTTAATGTGCAAAAAATCTGATGAAAAGATAGCCCTATCGAGTCCACAACTTTCAAATGATAAGAAGATAGCCATGCATGCGGTGAATTTTGCACAGTAGTTGTAGGCTCACATACGTTTAATTTATTTATGCATTAATTCACAAAACTGTTTGTTAAACTCTATCATATCATTTGGTTGTTAAACAGGTTATTGATCTAACTAATGATGTTTGTTAATAAATAAAGCAACTTAGTTTTAGGCCGTATGTCTGAGTGAAATGTTACAATGATTACATGTTTCTTAATTACAAATTCCACACCGAACACTATGGTAGAACTAAGAAGAATATAAATGACGAAGTCATGGCTAGAGGGAGTTGGACCAGCCAAACTGACGAGAACTTTTACGATGTCCTGGAGGAAATAATTGAGTTTACATATTGTGCTGCTGAAAATAAGGTCGTCTTGTTCAAGTGTAGTTGTTCGACATGTCAAGTCAAGTGATGTATGTTCATCAAAAGCATGACATGTTGACCTTAAACATAACAGACGTTTGGTGGTATATGACCCATTCATTCTAGCAGCATAAGCAGAGCAAGTGTATTACACAACATACCCAAGTGTAGTGAAAATTCGAAACTTGAAGTATTCTATGTTATACGTAATGTTAGACAGCGTAATGATTACGCTAGATTATGTAAGTAAGCTGATGAAACCAATGTCGACCATATTGTATATCTAGCTCATGATTCACGACACTGTAATGACAGCCATGAAATTAGTGTTGGTGATATTGATGGCGCTGAGGGTGATGCACCTGATTCTCTGTGTCCCTGGAATTTTAGATGAAGTTGAAGGGGTGCAAATACTTGAGCAAGCTGAAGATGGATTCATTGATGCTGAAGATAAATGGGCAGAGGAGGACATTAATGAATATGTAGAGGTAGAGGAGGAAGATGACGTTGATGCTGATGCTGATGAAGGGGACGCAGATGATGTAGATTCAGATGTGGGAGAATAATAATAATAATAATATGATGAAGATTTTGAATATTGTAACTTTTCCAGTTGCCTAGCTAAGACAATAGCATCTGTATTTAATAATTTTCACTTTTCAAGAAATCATCAATAATTTTCAACTCTATAAATCATATATGAATTAGCTTAACACAACATCTACACCCATTTATGTCTTTAACCTACTAATTTCAATCCCAATACATTTCATAATGAAATATTTATTTTGTAGCAGTATTAGTTGTTTTCATACCTAATATTGTCTAAATGTATATCTAATCATCTAGTTTCAATTTTTTAGTTTTCTTTGGCATATATCATAAATTTTTCATACATGTTTCGCTAATCTGTCTTGTTCTTTATGCACAAATTCAATGAGTGTTTCTTCTGCAGTTAACATTTTTTCGATTAGTAGATAAGACAAGTTCTCGATCTGCGTCAGATTGTCAACCATATGAATCTCCTTCGATGAATGCTTCACAGGAAGAGACTAAGTCTCAACAACTTGCAAACACACACTTTAGTAGGAAAAGTGGACCTACTAAGCAGTAGAAAAATCTGGCTGGTCCTCAGCATAAGATGATGGGGCTTTCTGGGAACATGCATGTATACATAGTTATTTTATTTAATGAAAGGACTATTTAATGATATACTATCATATCATGTTTCATTTTATATGAATGCAATGCAGTTTCACCGATCCAAATATTAAGCCATGATAATAGTGAGGGGAATGTGGAATTTAGCATTGCCAACATTTGTATCGGTGTTTGGGGACTGCAAGCAACATATGTGGAATGCCCGGAAGATAATTCACACCAATGGGTGATTAAATTAATGCAATTTATTTTTATCGATGTTTTTATATATATATGCAATTTGTTTATTCACATTTTTATAGGAAGTTACCCTCTAGAATTCCTTGACGGCGAGGTCCATGCTTATAATATATGAACCCACCAATTGGCCCACTACATGTCAGAGGACTTCCGATCTACTCACGAGAAAAATGCAAAATCCAGATGGATGCTAAAAGAAATCTGGTTGGAGCTATGTGCCTACTGAAACATATATGTGGAAGAATATATCAACATGCAATAAAAGGAATATGATCAGTGATACTCCCATCGATAAATTACCTGGCATGCACTACAGGGGCTCTATTACCATGACCAACACCGATATAAATTGTAAGTTTGTGTGCATGCATGCTACCAGACTTTTTATTTTCCATTTTTTGGTGCAACTCCTAATTTTAACTTAATATTTGCTTGAACTTACATAGGTGTGCACCTGAGGGACATACTGTGACCCACCTGGAGGTATTCGATGCGACACATCAAAAGAAGGGGCGCTTTTGTTAGCGACCGATCACAATTTGTATCCATAAGTACTTTTGAATAACTATGTCTCCGTAATTTCTTTTTGATTTGACCAATTAATTTGGATAACTTATGTTGTGTAGGAGTTCTATCAGGAACAGATGACACAAGTACATGTGAAAGACCCCAACTCCCACCCTTATTTAGATCCGTCATTATAGAATGAAGTGACCAGTGAGCTGACTCGATGTCGTGGTTTTGGATTTCCTTAGGCTGCTAAACCATCGCATGTATAAGGGTGTAACGGCCAGTATTTATTAATACGTATCTCGTACGTATTCTACATTTGTCTTATGATCTTCCATAACTTGTACTATATATATACACATATATACACACATATATACATATATACATGTAAATGTACATATGTATATGTATAGTCATAACCTGTGCCCGCGGGCACGGTTCATTTAAGATTTTCCCGCGCAAAATATTTGTTCCCCAAAAAATTATTTTCACAGCCAAAATTGCGTGGAGCAATAAATTAGCGTAAAAATATTTAGCGACACGGGTGCCTTCGGCACGGAACAACAAATTCGATGCAGGCACTTTGGCGAGGAACAACAAATTTGGCGTAGAACAACAAATTCGGCGAGAGCGCCTCTGGCGCAGCAACAAATTAGAGTAAAAAAATTCGGCGTGGAAAACTATTCTCATTTTGTTACCTCATGTGTCGAAGAGACGGTGGGCCCCACGTTGAGAGAGAGAGAGAGAGAGATCATTCGATCTGCAGCAGCTGATGCATTCGATCTGCAGCAGCAGCTGCATTCGATCTGCATCGTTAAGTGCAAGTTAAAGTTTTTTCCCCAAATGCATTAATTGCGTGCACTCTGCTATTCACCAGAAAATTTCATTCAAAATAAAGTTTCATTTTTCCAGAAACTTTTATTTCCCGAGAAATGTTTTTCTCTCCAAAACTTTCCACAAAATCACATCTCAACTATTCATTCCACAAGATTAAATCCAAGCCGTCTTTCTATCAACCTGTTTGTCCTACTCAGCATGTCCTAGTCAACTCTAAACTTCAAAAACAGTTGTGTTTTAATATATAGATGGTCTTTGCTTGTAATCAAAATCATCAAGTAATACAAATTATCTTCATCCTTCTTCTCAATTTCTCAATTTGACATATATTACAACAGAGTTTTGTCTTAAATATGATTGACTAGCAGCTTTCCTTGGATAATGAATATACCCCGAAACATACAATTCCATTTGACCTTTTTGATGTAGCAAGTTAGTTACTTTGGGCAATCAAAACCAAGGGTTGCATCAGCGTAACATTGCTACCACAAATAAACAGGTGGATGAGGATTTGTGCTTCAAAATTATGTCTGATGGCTGGTAACAGCTGATGGTATCCTATACGTATAATTCCAATACTGTTGCAGACGGTAGAAATCGCATCTGTATGTCAATGTGGATTACTGTTCGGTTTTGGTAGTGAGAACCAAGATTAGTCTCATTTTCAATTACATGCTGGTGTGATGCTAGGCTTCCAGCTTTGCAACCGTGTTCTGCATATTTATGGAAGGTAATCGGGTCACCGATTGAACAAAGCGTACTTGTCCTTTGGATTGATTCCTTTGAGTTCAAAGCTGATTGGGCTTGTGCATATCGATGAGCTTTGACAATGAGACAAAAGTGGGACTAAAAAAGTAAAAAGGATCATGTAGATCTTTGCGAAGCAAGATGTTTCCATCCCTCATACAAACATTAAACGGTAATCACATGATATAAAATGTCAACTGTAATGCGAATTGACTACTGCAAACCTTATCTAATCATCATTTTCACGTTAAACCGGCTGGCCTTCAGTGTTTGATGATGAAAACTGCGCACTTGGTTTTTGTTGCCTCCTTTGCGTTCTACAGTTATCTGTGTTACCTTCCCCTGAGTCTTTGCTCTTTCCCCACAGAACAGTGTAAAGGCCCAAAATTATTATGAGAGCCCCAATGAAGCTACAAAATGACAACCCATTATTTATTCGAGATTTTCAACATATAAAAAGCATGTTAATTTAGAGATATCATTGTTAAGTTATCTAGTTAAATCTAACTGAGTCGTTATTGTTCTTCGCAAAGGTTCGGAATTTTGTACTGACTTCAGCCTCTAATCAATGGCATCCAGAATGATAAGTTAATGATGTAGACAGCGTGATTCTTTTCTATACCGAATTACTTCTACAATTGGCATTCTCGCTTAACTAAGAAATTTGTCTTTTAAGTTTTGACAGTATACAAAGAATTCAGATGTTATTTGAAGAAGGTTTATGTCAGCAAAATCCTGACACATCAATATGTTGCCTTAACAATGGATTACTCAAAGATCAATCAATGATTAAATCTGTTAGTGTTTAATACGATTTGAGTCATCGGTAAGATCTTGTGCTTGAAGTATAAGTGATGACTGTAGTTGTTGTGGAAGATGTACATCCGCATGAACATTGGTGCATAAAGTTAAAATGGAAATGATCATTGTTAGTCTAGTTATGAATCAGTGGCCCTCAACAAAGCTGTGGAAGAAAAAATTCATGTGGTCAATCTGTGTGTGTTTTCTGGTCAAGTTCGGGCAGATTCCTGAGAAAATTTGAAGCCAGATCTGAATTTTTTAGCTGGTTTTTAATAAACTTTAACAGTCACCCATTTCATCTACCCCCAGCCTGTTTTTAGTGCATGGCTAGTTTTTAATAAAAAATTCATGTTAATTTTTAGCTGGTTTTTATCTCTCTTTTGCTTGATATTTAAATGATTTTAGTGCTTTTAAAATCTCTTTTGATTGCAATAACAACCACTTCAAAAATAAGTACAGGACCAATAACAACCGCTGCAAAAATCTCTCTAAGCAAAAAGGATTACACAAAAAAGGACTTTGAATCAAAAATAAACAACAAAAAAACACCAGCCATGCACTAAAAATAGGCTGGGGGCAGAGGTTTTCCAGTTTAAACTTAAATGCACAGCTCAAAAGCTCAATTAAGTACAGAGGTTTTTCTCAAAATAAAAAATAACATCAATAAAATTAACGCATAGCTTAAAAGTCACCAAAAAGCTTAGCACAAAAAATCTCTTTTAAAATTTCTTTTGCTTGCCATACAGGACAGTCCTTAAAATTTCTTTATCAATTTAACAATAGAGGTTTAAATCTCTTTAGCTATTTAAATGATTTAAACAGGACCAATAACAGGCTGGGGCAGGAGGTTTTGTGGTTTAAAATTAATGGTACTATCAAAAGTTCTTCGAGGCATGTAGAACAAAACAATCTAGTCTTGCAATCTCCATAAGATGAGCACCCATCAGAATCAAAATTTAACAAAAATAAAATAATGTGAAGCAAACCTTGCGTTCAAAAAAAAATTAAGCTCGGTGTTTTTTAGAACAGTGTTTTTGAGAAGCAAAGTTAAGAGAAGAGTGTTTTTGAAAAAAAATAAGATCGGTGCAAGACTTTAGTAAGGAAAAAGTCCATTTTTTTCTTGATCAAGCATTTGAGGGAGTTTGCAGTTGATTTTGTAGTGGGAAATGAAGAAGAAAAATATGCTCACCTCCATGATTACCTCAGATGAGCTCTCACGTCCATGTCATCCAGCTCGACCTCAGCCGCCCTCCGATCGACCATGAGCTGATCCTTCATTTAATCATCCAACCCTACCGATAATCACTAAAAACAATATGGTAGAAATTAGCCACCAGATTTTAACAGCAGCACAAATGAACCATTTTTCAAATATGCACCGTTTCTTATGACAACAGCACTTGTATCTCATAGTAACAACTGCATTATAGTGCAAAGAAAAAGGCAGCATATAAAGATATAATTGTTATGGTACTCAAATTAACCGAAGTGTTAAAATTAGGGTAGAGTTCCTTCTGATTGACTTATACTATTTTAACCCCAGTTTAACAAATTCGATTATCTCTGTTTTTTCCTCATTCACTTTCAAAAATCTTTGATTGCATCAACTCAAAAGTAGGCAAGCCTTCACCTTGCCCCATTAACATAGACTCTAGCATTTGCAAATGCCACATTTGGAACCAGAATTCATGAAAAGCCCACTGATTCCTACTCTAAGCTCCCAGTAAAATAGCCCAAGATGCAAACATATTAAATGACAACCAAATTTATGATTAATTGAACGAAAAGTTCAAGATAATATTATCATTGAAAGGGTATGCGAGAAAATTAAGTATGATACACACAAAAATTTCCTTACAATCTCCAGTTTTTTGGTACAATCTCCAGTTTTTATAACATCGAGAAAAAAAATGATTCCCACAAATTGACATTGCTGAGGGTTTCTGCTTGGTTTACCTGCGGGCGGTCGTGGATCGGGAGGCACAAGTTGATGTAGCACAGCGACGATAGGGCTTGGGTCGAGTAGCGCTTGAGCTTGGGTCGATCGGTGCTAAGGCTTGGGTCAAGCGGGCGAAGCACAGCGAGAAGAAGAGGGCATGGGTCGAGCGGCGCTAGGGCATGGGTCGAGCGGTCAAGAGGGGCTTAGGTCGAACGAATGTAGCATAGTTGGAGAAGAAGAATCCCTAGCGGACGAGAAGAGGGAGCGTCTGAGCTGCTGCGTGGTTGGGGCTTGCGAGAGAAGAGGGATGTGTCTCAATCACAGGGAGGGGGGTCTGAGCTGCTGCATTACCAATTGAGACGGAATTATGCAGAAAACACCTTTCAGCGCAGGAAATCACTGCGCTGTCAGCGTACCTCCATATACATGCAATGATAGAATGCAAATCTCAAACCCCCGAAATTTCAAAGATCAGTAGAGAAGGAAAGATAGTTTGAATACCAAAAGTTGGCGTTTTTTCTCCCAAATCTCATTCTGAACTCCGCCGTAGCCACCCAATAGATCCCTAGTCACCAGCTCCTCCTTGAGAGCGTCTTTAAGAAAGGCATTAAGAGCTCAGATCAGAGGTGAGTTCAAGCCATAGAGGAAGGAGAAAGGAGCTCAGGGCAATAAGAGCTATACGGTTGAAGCCGTGCCCTCGAGAATTGCTGCTCTCCCTTGCTGCTGTAGACTTTGCGAGAAGACCCAGAAACCTTTGATGCTCTAGCATTGCTGTTCTTCATGTTTTGGAGAAGAGCAAGGGATGTTGATCTCCCCCAAAAAAACGCCTCTTGCTCTCCCCCAATACAAACAGATGCTTGCTATCCCCAGGTCATGCAAAGAGACTGAGTAAATTCAAAAGGCTGAGTTAATACAAAATTTTGGGGACCACAAATCAAAAGGCTGAGTTAATATAATACCATTCATTTAAATCATTCATTTCCCAAGATTAAATCCTAGCTGTCTTTCTATCAACCCCTTTGTCCTAGTCAGCTTGTCCTAGTCAGCCCTAGGATTCAAAAATCTCTATCAAATGTATAATAGATATGTCACACCCCTCTTCCCAAGTATGGAAGGCGAGACGTGAAAAGGTCTGCTCGGACTTGGAGCTGTGGAGCTGCAGTCTGATAAGCGTCTGGTAATTTATTCCATTATCAGGTCCTTTGCATTACGACGAAACAACAATAATAATAATGAGGGATGGACAATAAAATTTCCCAACATTCAACATCCACAGGTTTTATTCCAAACATTACAGAGATAGTCATAAAGTAAAGTACAGAGTCTGAAAAGAAGGCCTAGAGCATGGCCAAAACTACAACACGAAATGGTGCTATGCACCGAACAACCTAACAACAGCTACTCAAAAGTAAATGACATATAAAAAGAAGTCACCAGCTGAGACTAAGGGTAGAACTAGAATCCTCGAACTGGCCGTCAGCAACTGTCGACCTCTGCAACTTACTCAGGCTCAAACCTGACATATGACACCCAAAGAGAAAAGGGCACATGTCAGCAAAAGTCTCCCAAGAGAAAAACGGGAAACTTTTGTGCAAGGAAACATAAGTGCAAAAATGTACAACTAGCAGTTCTAAGGTAAAGAAGATAACATGACATGAATGCATCAGTTTAAACATGAGCATGAATGTAACAATTTAAGGATGAACATGAAAAGTAACATTGGCACGACACTTGTAGCAAAAGCTACTAAACAATATTCACGATTTTCACGATTAACTTGCATTCACGATGTGCACAGGGTTTACGCCTTACAGCTGAAGTTGCTGATCTGGCATACTTCTACACTGAGTGGTCGCTTAATCCTACCCCAATCCCAAAGTTTACGCCTTACAGCTGAATTGGCTGTACGGGCACACTTCTACGCTGAGTGGTCGCTTAACCCTACCCCTCCACGTGTATATCTTCTGGATCACGAGGCAGGAAGTGTTTTTCAATTTGGCATAGGGGTGCACCTAGACTCAATCAATATGTAGGAATCAAGATCCTACTCGTCGCAGCTTACATTTAAGGTAGCGTGTGCTATACAATCACGACAGAACAATATGATGCATGACACGGCATGGGCTGAGCAGTTAAAGGTCGTACCGTTAATAAAAGTAAACGTGACATGGCAGCATGAAATGCTAGCATAGTAAAGTTGTCGGATCTAGCTTCGTTGTCAAGCTAGATCTAGTAGGGTATCGGATCTAGCTTCGTTGTCAAACTAGATCAAATATGGTCGTCTAGGCGACTATCATTTCACCGCCTAGTCTCTTTTTCACGATTTTGCAAATGGCCTAAAACATGTCCTAAAACAAGTACTGTGCAAGTTTCACTTGCCTGAACAATGCCCGTAGTCTTAGTTCAACTATGGTCCAGATCTCCATATGTGCTCCAAATCATACCAAACATACAGTCCCGTATTTATTATCTTCAATTATTGAGTTACGAAAGAAATGAAAATACATTTTTTGTCTTGTTAACATACAGGTATGGGTTCCTACGGTTCATGTATACCTTAACATGACGCGAGAGCTACACTGACGTCGGGTAGCGATGTCTGGGGTTGAATTAACCGAAGCGTGCGATGATCCACTGCACAGTGGTGATCAGCGACAACGGCGGATGACAGCGACAGCGAACGAAGATCAGCTGGGTAGCGGCACGATCATCGTACAGCGACGTGGAGGGGAACAACCGTACGGCATTCTACGGCCTGAGGAGAGGCATGTCAATCGCAGTTTTGGGCTAAGAGGATGAGCAGTTCGGCAAGTGGGGAGGTGAGTGGCTGTCGTAGGGTGCCATGCCCCGAGGGAACCCGATCAAGAGGGTTTGCGGCCACGTATGGTAAAAGGCAGGGCTGATACGTGAAGTATGGCAGCTAGAAGGGTGGCCGGCAGTCTATGGCAAGGAGAGGAGCCATGTTTGAGGGAGATCAGTTGTTATTGTGGAGGAGCAAGGAGATTCCGCTACGGGAAGGACCGCGGCAGATCTTAATGGCTTGAAGGTAGTTTTTGTGTGATAGAAAGGAGATTTAGATGGCCGAAACTGAGTTCCTTTGAGAGGGAGGAGCTAGCCGTTCATGGGGTATTGCTAGACGGCATAGGGTGTGTCGGCGACAGCCCTGGCTAGGGTGGCCGGCGGCAGTGTTAGAGGTAGAAGGCACAGCAGGTCATAGGATTAGGGAGTACAGCAGTCTAGTGGGGTTTCTGGCGGGTCTCGGGGTGGAGGAGAAGAGGAGATGCGCCATGGGGACCGACGGTCTGCTCCTGGGGTTGCGACAAGTGGAGATGGAGGAGGAGAGGTGGGAGGCTGAAGTTTGAGATGGCCGGATATTTGGATGGGGCGGCTGCGGTTTTCGGCGGCCATGCAGAGGAGGTAGTCGGATATAAGGTGGGTGCCGGAGATGTTACCGGTGGGGAATGGCCGGTGAGGGTCACCGCGGCCTGAGGAGGCCGGATTTGAGATGGCCATGGGCCCATTTGGTGTTGGCGGCGGCTGGGTAGAACTAGGCCTAGGGTTTGCGCGAATAACGTGATGGGTAGGGTTGATGCTAATGTCCCAGGGTTTATAACATATAGTTTTAGGTGTGGGGGCTAGAGAAAACAGCACGTGAGTGCTAGGGTTAGTTCTTTTAGGTTTTATAATAGGTTATATGGGGTTTGAATTTGTACAGCCCGTGAATAGAGCTTAGGCTAGGTTTTATTGTTTTTCTATCCCCCTTTTTTGTTATAGCTTCAAGGCTGTGTGCATGGAGTGTACTGGGTGCGGCCTGGTTCAAACAAATGAGGAGCTGGAGTTATAATAGGTAGTAATTGAATTATTAATAGGATTTGAATTATAATTATCAAGGGAATAAATCATAAAAACTTAGGGTCAACTATAGTTTAATAGGGAAACGTGAAAGTGGGTCAAACGGAGCACGAAATTTATGAGAAAAATATTGGGGTGTCCGTGTCGACGAGAGAAACGAAACTAAGGGAATTGGTCACGGCTAGGGCAACGAGAAACGAAACTAAAAAAATAAAAGGGTCTCACGACAAAGTGAAAATCATGACGTCTCTTCAAACAAACTTAAATTGTAGGAGAACGACCTATGAAATGTCATTCCAAAATATTTCCACAAATAAATACTCTTCGAGAGGGTCACAATGGCATATCACATCATACGGTTCAGATACAAGAAGAGGTCGAAATAAATACGCGTACGAAAAACATACGATCGAAAAGCGACCGTGACAGTATATGTACATATGTATTTGTATATATACATCTGTATATGTATATATACAAATATATATACACATGTGTGTGTGTGTGTAGTGATGCTTTGGTGAGAAGGTGAGATAAGGGGCTTAAAGTAAGAAGGGAGATCTCAGCCGTCCGTTATCTGATGCGGAGATCCGCTGGCTCAGAAATGCCCTTGCATGCACATGTGTTGTTCACGTGTCCCCAAAGTCACGCAAGGGGAATCCCAGGCTCCCAGCCCTCGCACCCTCTCTCTGCCGAAGAAACCCCTAAAATTACCCTCGCACGTTCTCTCCTCTCTCCCGAAGACCTCGCACGTTCTCTCTTCTCTCCCAAAGAAACCCCAAAAAACCCATATTCTTTGGGGATCGTTGTTCGCTCTCTCAACCGGAGAACCCCAAAGAAAACATCTCCCTCTCGCGATCTCTATGTATCATCTCCCTTTTTCTCTCTATCTACCGAAAACCCCCAAAAATCCATCTCCCTCTCATGATCTCTCTTGCCCGAAGACCCAAAGAAATTCCCCAGACCCTCCTTACGATCTCACGATCTCGCTTGTCCGAAGACCCAAATGATCGACTGGGTTTTCTGCCCTCTTCCTCAATGTATAATCTGGGACCTTTAGATTTCTTATTAATTAATTTTGTTAGTTAATCTTGTAGTTCCTTTTGTGATAATTACTGAGTTAATTTCTGATTAGGATTGGAATTTATTTTATGCATTGATCGTTTGAGAGTTTAGAACTTTTGTAATTAATGAAAGAATTTGGGTTCAAACTGTTGTTGTATGTTAATCTCAACTGAAATTAAACTCTCTATTGTTCCTATTAATGGCAAGTTCTTTGGACTGCAGTTGTGCCTAAGCACGGATCTGTATTTATATCCCAAGATGGTTGCTAGAAAATAACATTGCATGTGGACAATAATATTCCAAGCTGTATTTATATTCCAAGCAGTTGTACCTAAATTGTTGCTGTTGATTAATATGGATCCTTAGTCGACATGAAAACGTTTGTGACATCCCAACTTATCAATATGAAATGCATACTTATCATATCTTTTGCGACATCCCGACATCACACCGCCGTAGTAGCTCCTCCATTCATTTGTTATTATGGACCCTTAGTCGACATGAAAATGTTTGCGACATCCCGACATCCCGACATCCCACTGCCCTAGTAGCTCCTCCATTCGATCGATCGAGGCTCCTTGCTTCATGCTCTTGAGAACCCCCAAAGCCCCAGCATCACTTCGTGCAATCGAGACTGCCTCTTAGCCATCACATCCCCCTACCATACACTACTCTGGTATCCTCTTCAATATGAGATCTTTATTCGATTCGTGCAATCGAGACTACCTCTTGGACGTCACCTCCACCGACCATACACTACTCTGGTAGGGTGTAATCAAGACTGCCTTGTAATGCCCTACCAGCTACTGCACAAGTACTAGAGGGGGGGTGAATAGTACTTTAAAATAATAAGGCGTATTATTCCAAATTAAATTGCACACAACTACCAAGTCAATTTGCGGAAGCTTAAATTGAATGACAACAATGAAATTAACAATGCAAACAAAACGATGTTAATGGGTTCGGATCCACCCAAGTCTCCCTGACTTGTTCCCGGTGATCCTACGTCCCAACCACCCGGATCCCCTCCGGATACTTGAGTTAGAAACCCTAACTCAAGATTTCCACTATGAATATCTTGTGAAAAACCTTCACAAGATCAAATCATACATGCAATGGCAAAGTGAATCCCACAACCCGGGATCACAAACTTCTCTCACAACCGAGAGAGCCAATAAGCAATATAAAAGAGTTTAATATGAAATAAATACTCTTACCACAAAATCATATACCTTGAGTTTTTCTTACCCAAAAGGTGGAATGAAGGATTTGAGGAAGATGAAGTTACCAAACCCTAGCACCAAGGAAATGAGCAGCAATGGGTGCCTAGGGAAAATTTGGAAACTTGAATCAAGCAATAGCTTGAAAAGCTCACCAAGAACAAGCTTCTCTCTAGATCTAGAAAATGAGAGAGAATGGGTTTCTTGTGAGGAAGAGAGCTTTAGATTTGAGGGAGAATAGCTATCTCTTTAGAACTCAATGAATCTCTTAATGACAGCTCTATTGAAGATAGAAATGACCTAGGTTCGTATTTATAGGGTCCCATAAAAACAAGTTAGGTCAATCTCCAACGGAAAGAAATCTGTGAGATCTAGTCGGTCAAAGAACACTCACTGACCGACTAGTTCATCAACTAGTCGGTCAGTCACAAAGCATGGACCGACTAAGAGCAGATCTGAGAAGAGATAGAATTTCAGACCTAGAAAACTAGTCGGTCCAAGAACACTGTCTGACCGACTAGTTTCACAACTAGTCGGTCATCCAATGAACGTAGACCGACTAAGAGGCAAAACAACATAGTCTGAAGGCAAGTTGACTTAGTCGGTCCAAGAACAAAAGTTGACCGACTAGATTGTCAACTAGTCGGTCATCAAACGTTCTTAGACCGACTAACGGTAAACAGTAGCTTAGGAGAATTTTAGAGTGAACAGTCAGTCTCAACTAGTCGGTCAAAGAAGCTTCACTGACCGACTAGTTCACAAACTAGTCGGTCGGTGAGTCAACATAGACCGACTAACTGTAAACAGTAAAGAGCTAAGAATTAACTGACAGAAACTAGTCGGTCCAAGAACAGTGGGCGACCGACTAGATCACCATCTAGTCGGTCAGTACTTGTTCTTGTACCAACTAACATGCACAACAAAGTCCGAATCGAAGCGCGACGCTTCGAGGAAGTTAGAGTGAACTTGTGCAAGAATCCTAGAGCTACGAAATGAGCGTAATGAAGATAGAAACGTAAGATATACTCAAGGCTTAACATTCTATCAATCGAAACTAAAAGACTACAAATAAAACCTTAATAAACGGTCTTTGAGAGCTTCGATTGAATCTTCATTACTTCCAAAGCGTCACAAGAGCTTCAACGAAGCTTTAGGCATGAAACTGAGCTTTGGAAAGTGTTGAGATGTCTCTTTGAATGTTCACGTGAAATTGGCGACGATCTCCAATACTGCGCTCACAAATTGTTAGATCATGAATTATTTATGTTTGCTCATCATCCAAAACCAAATCCGGGGAGTCCAATATTCAACATTCTCCCCCTTTTTGGTGATGACAAACCAACATAAATAATAATCAAAGATAATAATTCAAATGTAAAATACTTACTCCCCCTGCATTGATGACACGTTAATTCCAAAATGAATATAAATGAATTGCATCAAGCAGACGAGTAAGATAAATAAAGTGAATTGATTTTTGAAATATCGGATTTTGAAAAATCCTTATATGTATCTTAACTCCCCCTGAATCTAACATATCAAACTAGATTCTTGGAAATTGAGTTAAATTTTCATTTGCGCTATTTTATTATCATTATCTCTCCCCCTTTGGCATTATCCCAAAAATGGGGGGCATACAACGACAATAATTAGGAAATGTAAATCCAACATCGAGAGTCGTAGACAAAGACAATGGACCAACTTGACACCAAGGGAAAAATGTGGAAATCCAAACAAGGTGTGTCAAATTTTCCATTTTCAATAAAAATCAACGATAATCAAAATCATCAAAAATACCAAATGGTTATTCATTTCTTGAATAAAGAAACATACTCTTCAATATTCAATATTCTTGGTTAAATTTGTGCATGGAAAACAATTCTATACAATTATAGAATTTAAATCTATTTAACCAAGTTTTCATGCGTCGAGCGACGAAATCTCATTTCAAATATATTCAACGAATATTAAAATTTGCACGACGAATAAAAGACAAAGTGAATGACGATGAATATATATATATGCAGAGACAACATGAGTATATCCAAAAAGATATCACATCGAATATATGAGATACATCATATCAAGCGCTACATATCATCAAAAAGAAATACATCAACATCATCGATACAATATACCCATCAAAAGGAAATACAACATCATCATCATCATTCTCATCAAAATAAATACAACAGCAGCGACGTCATCCAAAATACATCAAAACATAATAACCCTCATACCCTATCCTAACCCATAATACTCTCGCTAAGATATATCATCCAAAGTGTATATGGAGAGTCCTCGGAACAACGATCACGAGGAGGAGGCAGGATCTGCAGCGTCCGTGGGTCCAGTCGACGGAGTGGACTCAGGATCTGCAGGGAGTAGAGGCGTCTCAACAGATGGAATCGTCGGGGCAGGAGTCGAGATCTCAGGAACAGGCTCTACAGCAGCAAGGGTCTCGACAGCAGAAGTGTCAACAGGAATATCAGCAGGCTCAGCAACAGGGTCAGCAGGAGGCTCTGAAGACTGAAGTACTGAAGCAGAAGGCTCTGGAGCACCGGTAGAGGTGCCAACTCCAGGAGCAGAAGTGGAAACACCAGCAGCAGCAGCAGCAGCAGTGGCCTCATCGCCACGGGCATAAGAAGTGACAAGCTCGTCAAGCTCCTCATCGTCCATCTCCTCGGCCTCAGACACCGAAGGAGGAAGCTCAATCCCCATCATACGAGCCATACGACATACGACCTCCTCAGTACGAGCCAAACGGGAGTCGTGCTGACGAAGTAGACGTACGACATCGTCCAAAGTAGCAGGGGAAGAGGAGGCTGCAGCAGCTGACGGAGTAGACTGGGAAGCAGATACGGTAGACCTCTGCACGTGACAAAGTGCCGCTAAAGATTTCTTCACGGCCGTCGCGTTCAGAGGCGTACCCAAAGGACGCTCATCGTCAGGTGGGAGAGGAACTCGAAAATGACGGAATACGAGAGTCAACAAGCAGGGGTATGGAATGTGCGCAGACTTATTGGTCTTGCGTATACACTCGAAAGAATCCATCTTATCGAGTATCACGCGAGCCCAATTTATCTCGCACCCCAAGAAAAGAGCGTATATGAGCTTCAAGAATGGCTGAGAGGGGAGTGAAGAGGATCCATATTTCGGGAGAAGACATGATTTCAAAATCAGGTTAAGAACCCACGCATTCGGCTTAAAGGATTTCGATGGAACACCAATGAATGCGGAGGGGATAACCTGGAAAATCTCAGAAAGGACAGACTGGTCCAAGGAAGAGATATCGTCAACGAAAATGTCCGAGGGGAGGAGACTACACGACGCACAACCAAGGATCTCCCCCAAGATTTCTGCCATGAGAACTATAGGAGTTCCCAAGACAGTCGTCTCAATGGAGTGGCTGGCGTCGTACTGGCCTCGAATACGGTTGGCATAGAACAATTTCACGAGGCGAGGGTATGGTTTGGGATTGGCCTTGGGGTCGTATCGGAGATAATCTAGAAGGCCACTATAAGAGAGAAGATCAGCAAGGCCGAGAAAATCAGAGAACTGAACGTAATGCTCTAACAACAGTGGACAGTGCTCTATACGGTTGTACGCGGCGAGACACTGAGGGTCATCGCGGCACAACGATATGTCTACACCGCCAACTGGCATAGGAGCTTTACCCTTGGCCTTACGGGTCTTCGGAGGAGGGGTAGGTTCCCTAGTAGGCTCATCCTCAGGGATAAATTCAGAGTCGGAATCGGGAGGAGTAGCCGGGGTGTGAAGAATAGGCTTTTTGGTCTTGGATTTGCGGGGCTTGACGGAAGCAGTCCTAGGCTTCTTAAGAGGTGGCGACGAAGGAGAGGCTTGGGTAGACTTGGCACGACGCTTAGGCTTCGGGGGATTCCTAGGGTCGGAAGGCCCTACGGTCATAGGAGAGGCCCCAGAAGAGGCGATCGGAATGCGAGTCTTAGCCATAGTTCTAAGAACACAAGCAACTGATAATAAGATCAAGTACAACCTAGAGATCACAAGCCCTAGAAGTGAGAAACCGAAGCACAAGCCCTAGGAGCACAAATGTAATGCCCTATGAGCACAAACCCTAAGAGAAACGAATCGGAAACCCTAGGGTAGTAATCGACCAAGGAGATGGAGGAATATACCTAGGGGGTGGAGTCGACGGCGGCGGACGGCGGCGATGGCCGGAGAAACGGCCGGAGACGACGGAATGAGAAGGGGCTCGAAGGGGGGGTTTTGGTTTTTCGGGCTGGAGAAGAGAATAAGACCGACTAAAAAAGATTTTAGTCGAATAGAAAGTGTGTATAAGTCGGTCTGGAATCAAAAAGACACATTTGCCCTAACCCACTTAGTCGGTCACAGTTCAAGCACTGACCGACTAGATTACGATCTAGTCGGTCGGTCAATGAGCTTGAACCGACTAAGTCGAAACAGAGGCACAGATGGATTTTTAGGGCTAGATTTAGTCGGTCGCAGTATACTTACTGACCGACTAGTTTTCAATCTAGTCGGTCGGAAAGTGTACTAAGACCGACTAACGAAAGAAAATGATAGGAGATGGATATTTGCTTGATCTAGTCGGTCTGAGTTCATTTGCTGACCGACTAGATGAGCATCTAGTCGGTTGATAAGTGAACTGAAACCGACTAGAAGAGTCCAAAAGTAGAAATTTGATTTCTCTTCACAAACCACTTGGATGATACATCCTAACTCACTCATTAGTCATCTAAATTACCCCATAAAACGTCGAAATCTTAAATACGACATTGAAATACGAATTCGATCATAAATTCAAATAAATCACATAAAATTCCCAAAAATTCAATTAATCTAGCATGAATAAAGTATCGCGAAATATATTAGCATGCAAGATGATTGAATTTTAAATATGAATCCTATATCTCGGATTCACCCATAATCCCCAATTCTCGACGCAACCGCACAAAGGAGTCCTCCTTTAGGGGTTTCGTGAAAATATCGGCGATTTGCTTTTGGGTTTCAACGTACACTAAAATGATGTCCTTTTTAGCAACATGATCATCTAAGAAATGGTGTCGGACATCTATGTGTTTCGATTGGGAATGGTGCACCGGATTCTTTGAAAGACAAATAGCACTTTGGTTATCCACCATGATAGGGCTAGTATCACAATGAATACCAAAATCCTTCAATGTGTGTCTCATCCAAAGAACCTGGGCACAAGCGGCACCGGCGGCAATGTATTCCGCCTCGGTGGTTGAAAGTGATACCGAATTTTGCTTCTTGGAAAACCAAGAGACAAGAGAATTTCCTAGAAAATGGCAAGTGCCACTAGTACTTTTCCTGTCGGATTTGCATCCCGCATAATCAGCGTCACTATATGAGACTAACTCATATGTGCTAGATCTCGGATAAAGTAATCCAAAATCTAATGTGTAACTTAGATAGCAAAAAATACGCTTTACCGCTACTAAGTGAGACTCCTTAGGTTGAGACTGATAACGAGCACATATACATACGGCAAACATAATATCGGGCCTACTTGCGGTAAGATAAAGCAAACTACCTATCATACCTCGATATAGACGAATGTCTACATCCTTACCGCCCGTATCCTTGTCAAGATGCGTAGTCGTGCTCATTGGAGTCTTTTTCCCGGAGGCATTCTCCATTCCAAATCGCTTTAGCAACTCCACCGTGTACTTCGTTTGGTGGATGAAGATTGCATCGTTCATTTGGCGAATTTGGAGACCTAAGAAATATTTGAGTTCGCCCATGTGGCTCATCTCAAATTGTTCCTTCATCACATTAGAAAACTCTTCGCAAAGAGCGAAGTTAGTAGCACCGAAAATGATATCATCAACATAAATTTGAACTAATAAAATATCATTATTCGCATGCTTAATAAAAAGTGTTGAATCGGCTTCACCCATTTTAAAATTCAAATCCAAAAGAAAATTCTTTAGGCGATCATACCAAGCTCGAGGAGCTTGTCTCAAACCATAAAGAGCTTTCTTTAGTTTAAAAACGTGATTTGGAAATTTTTCATTTACGAAGCCCGGAGGTTGAGAAACGTAAACTTCCTCAACGACATCTCCGTTTAAAAATGCACTTTTAACATCCATTTGAAATAATTTAAAATTCTTATGGCATGCAAAAGACAAAAGTAATCTAATTGATTCTAATCTAGCTACCGGAGCGAAAGATTCTTCGAAATCGATACCTTCCTCTTGACGATAGCCTTGAGCTACTAACCGAGCTTTGTTCCGGACGACGACTTGGTTTTCGTCGGTTTTGTTCTTGAAGATCCACTTTGTCCCTATGACGGTGTGGTTCTTCGATGGCAATGGAACAAGCTCCCAAACTTCATTCCTCTCGAATTGAATGAGCTCCTCCTCCATGGCTAAGATCCAAGCGCTATCTTCGCATGCTTCATTAATATTCTTTGGCTCTATCGATGAGGCAAAGGCACAATTTACGAAGCGGTGAACTTGGGATCTCGTCTTGACACTATCATAGATATTGCCAATGACTTGCTCATGGGGATGGTCACGAACCGAATGAAGCCGTTTGGGAATACCTTGATCACTTGGAACATTCTCAACAACTTCATTAGTTGGGTTAGTCTCAATAGAATCAATAGAATCATTAGACTTAGAATTTTCAAACGAATCACATAAAACATCCATAGAATCATTATCATTTGAAATTCTAGTTGGAACAAATCCTTCATTAAATGAGACATGAAGCGATTCCTCGATCGTTGAGGTTCGTTTGTTGAATATCCGGTAAGCTTTGCTACGCGTAGAATATCCAACAAAAATCCCCTCATCGGATCTCGGATCGAATTTGTCCAAACTACCATATGTGTTCTTAATAAAACATTTCGAACCAAAAACACGAAAATGTTTAACTTGAGGCAACCTACCAAACAACAATTCATAACAATTTTGTTTAGTGCCGGGCCTCAAAAGTATTCTATTAAACACATAGCAAGCGGTGTGTACCGCTTCCGCCCAAAATTGATGGCCAAGTTGGCTATCATCAAGCATAGTGCGAGCACACTCCACTAGCGTCCTATTCTTTCTCTCAACTACACCATTTTGAGGAGGTGCACGAGGGAAAGAGAAGGTGTGAGTAATACCAACTTCATCACAAAATGTCTCAAAAGACTCATTCTCAAATTCACCTCCATGATCACTACGAATAGTGACAATGGTGGTTCCTAAGAGATTTTGTACTTTCTTAACAAAAATTGTGAAGTTTTCAAAAGCTTCATTTTTATTACACAATGAAAATACCCAAGTAAATCTTGAATAGTCATCTACGATGACAAGTCCATACCTTGCATTTCCTAAGGAAGCTACTCTAGTTGGCCCAAATAAATCTAGATGTAATAGCTCTAGTGGCCGTTTAGTAGAGATGCTTTTCTTAGGTTTAAATGAAGATTTAGGAAGCTTGCCGCGTTGACAACAATCACAAAAACTTTTCTTTTCAAAAACAAGCTTCGGAAAACCTTTAATAGAATTCAATTTTGAAAGCTTATATAATGTTCCAAAGTTCACATGTCCAAAGCGTCGATGCCATAAGTGTTGTTCACTTGTGTTGGCAACGAGACATTGTTCATATGACTTCGGAAGATCCAAAATATAGATGTCTTTACGACGAGTTCCGGAAAATAATAATTTTTCATTATCCTTTCTTAAAATATGACACAATCCTTTCGCAAAGCTAACTTTGTAACCTTTGTCACAAAGTTGACTTATTGAAATAAGATTATGATTTAAACCACTAACAAGATAAACATCACTAATTAATGGTTTAGAAGGGTTACCGACTTTACCAACACCTATGATGGTTCCGCTCTCGTTGCCTCCAAATACGACGCGGTTTCCATTCGCAATGGGAACCACTCCGGAGAGCAAACGAGCGTCACCCGTCATGTGTTTGGAGCACCCGCTATCGAGTATCCAATTCCCTTTGGAGCTAAATTTAAATTTGATGCTCCTTTTCTTTTTCTTTTCCTTGAGTACCTAAAGATAGACACTTTCATATCATGGTACCCAAGGTCATTGGGTCCAAGGGATTAGACCTTTGGAAGCCAAGTCCAAGTGGACTTAGACTTCCCCACATAATTCTTACTATGCACAACATCCGAAAAATAAGCATTCATGTACATTTGTTTTTCTTCCATGCTTGTGTCCTTTGGGCTCCAAATAGTGAAAATTTTGGGAGCCATCATCCTATTGGGTGCATGCATGCTACGTTGATTTCTACGTGATGCATGTTGTGGATATGCATACGGGACATGATGGAATGGTGCACGAAAAGAATTATTCATATGATGAGGTGGGTGTACATATGCATGTGTGGAAACACGTGCGTGAGGGTGTCTCACTTGGTGTGCACGTGCCCGGGAATGTGTTGCATAAAAATCATCATAAGTGTGAGACGGTGGAGTAGGACGTGTGTTCCTACGTGGCATGTTATTAGTGTACATGTAGGCATGCCCCTTCTTTGGAGGTCCACCCAAAGTGGGTTTCTTTCCGAAAGAGGGTGTGGACGAGGTGGAAGCACCATTGGTAGATAAACTACCAATAGAGTGTTTGCTCCCACTCGTTGAGGCTTCGGAAGTTGGCCTAACAAAAGTAGTGACCGACTTGGATGAATTTCCCATCATATACCCCAAGCCAATGTGGTGTTTGGCCGGAAGTAAATCTTTTAGGATATTATCCAAATGGCTCTTACCCTTGTTGAATTTGTTGATTCGGCCCAATGTGTCCTCATATTTCTCTTTGAGAGAACGCAAAGAAGTATCCAAAGTGGATATTTGCGATGTGAGCACATAAACACGAGATTTAAGATTCTCGTTCTCAATACTCAAAGTCGAGTTTTGAGAAGTTAAATCCGCTATCTCATGTTCTTCCGCATCCTCAATGCTAACATGTTCAAGTTTAGATTTGAGATTAACAATCTCATTTCTTAACTCTTCAACAACGGTGTCGTTGTTGGTGATAATAGTCTTAGGCGATGTTTGAATGCTAGCTAGGTCATCCTTTACCTTAGTATATCTATTTACAACTTAGTATATTTTGACCAAAGTTGAGTGTTAGCATCCCTAAGATCATCCATCGTTACCTCATCGCTTTCTTCATCACTATCATCGGAAGAGGAGGATCCTTGATCGTGCTCCTCTCTTGCCATGAAACACATGTGCGCTTGCTCCATTTGCTCATCATCCGACTCTCCACTTGAGGAATCCTCGGAGTCGGTGAAGGTAGCTCCGACAAGTCCCTTCTTGTTTCCTTTCGTGTACTTCTTGGACTTGTCATACTTTGGCGCCTTCCACTTCTCCTTTTGCTTGTTTTGATGACAATCCGCTTTGATGTGTCCTGGCTTATTGCATTTAAAGCACAACGGTGGAGAGGCGTTAGTAGAAGTAAACTTAGATTTTTGTTTGAAGTTACCCTTTCGGAAGAAACGGTTGAACTTCTTGGCCATGAGTGCCATGGACTCCAAGTCCAACTCGTTTTCCGATTCTTCATCATCGGTAGAGGTGGATGAAGCCGCCTTGAATGCAATCGCCTTTTTCTTAGGCGCATCTAGGTTCAAATATGACTTCATCTTTTCTTGTAGCTTCACCTTGCTATCTTTGCGTACCTCGTATGACATCAAGGTACCCATTAGTTGAACTACGGTATATTTGTCCATGTCATTACCTTCCTCGATGGCGAAGGTACGTTTTTCCCAAGAAGAGGGAAGTCCTTCAATAAGCTTCAAGCACTTCTCCATTTGAGTGTAGATCTTGCCGAGGGCCTCTAACTCGTTTATTATGTCAACGAAGCGAGCGTAATATTCTTTCATCTTCTCGCCCTGTTGCATATGAAACATTTCGTAATCTTTGGTTACGACAACGAGTTTAGAGTCTCTTACCCGACTCGTCCCTTCATGTAGTATGAGGAGAGAGTTCCAAATTTGATATGCACTCTTACATGTGCATATCTTATTGAAGTCCTCGGGCTCCAATGCGCATTGCAAGGCGTTCATTGCCTTGGCATTGCTTACTTCCGCGGCGACCTCCGCGGTAGTCCATTTCTCAAAATCTTCTTCTTCGGGTTCAATATACTCCTTCATTGTAGTTCTCCATAAAGATGCACTTCGGAGGAAGGTTTCCATCCGACATTTCCAGTACCCGTAGTTGGTACCGTTGAAGAATGGAGGCCTCGTAGAGGAATGTCCTTCCATCACGGAAGATGCTCCTTCACGGTTCCTGAAGGTGTCATAGTTGGAAGGTGGACGCACGGTCTTGTTGTCGTTGGCAGACATAGCTGAGTATCTGGCTCTGATACCAAATGTAATGCCCTACCAGCTACTGCACAAGTACTAGAGGGGGGGTGAATAGTACTTTAAAATAATAAGGCGTATTATTCCAAATTAAATTGCACACAACTACCAAGTCAATTTGCGGAAGCTTAAATTGAATGACAACAATGAAATTAACAATGCAAACAAAACGATGTTAATGGGTTTGGATCCACCCAAGTCTCCCCGACTTGTTCCCGGTGATCCTACGTCCCAACCACCCGGATCCCCTCCGGATACTTGAGTTAGAAACCCTAACTCAAGATTTCCACTATGAATATCTTGTGAAAAACCTTCACAAGATCAAATCATACATGCAATGGCAAAGTGAATCCCACAACCCGGGATCACAAACTTCTCTCACAACCGAGAGAGCCAATAAGCAATATAAAAGAGTTTAATATGAAATAAATACTCTTACCACAAAATCCTATACCTTGAGTTTTTCTTACCCAAAAGGTGGAATGAAGGATTTGAGGAAGATGAAGTTACCAAACCCTAGCACCAAGAAAATGAGCAGCAATGGGTGCCTAGGGAAAATTTGGAAACTTGAATCAAGCAATAGCTTGAAGAGCTCACCAAGAACAAGCTTCTCTCTAGATCTAGAAATGAGAGAGAATGGGTTTCTTGTGAGGAAGAGAGCTTTAGATTTGAGGGAGAATAGCTATCTCTTTAGAACTCAATGAATCTCTTAATGACAGCTCTATTGAAGATAGAAATGACCTAGGTTCGTATTTATAGGGTCCCATAAAAACAAGTTAGGTCAATCTCCAACGGAAAGAAATCTGTGAGATCTAGTCGGTCAAAGAACACTCACTGACCGACTAGTTCATCAACTAGTCGGTCAGTCACAAAGCATGGACCGACTAAGAGCAGATCTGAGAAGAGATAGAATTTCAGACCTAGAAAACTAGTCGGTCCAAGAACACTGTCTGACCGACTAGTTTCACAACTAGTCGGTCATCCAATGAACGTAGACCGACTAAGAGGCAAAACAACATAGTCTGAAGGCAAGTTGACTTAGTCGGTCCAAGAACAAAAGTTGACCGACTAGATTGTCAACTAGTCGGTCATCAAACGTTCTTAGACCGACTAACGGTAAACAGTAGCTTAGGAGAATTTTAGAGTGAACAGTCAGTCTCAACTAGTCGGTCAAAGAAGCTTCACTGACCGACTAGTTCACAAACTAGTCGGTCGGTGAGTCAACATAGACCGACTAACTGTAAACAGTAAAGAGCTAAGAATTAACTGACAGAAACTAGTCGGTCCAAGAACAGTGGCCGACCGACTAGATCACCATCTAGTCGGTCAGTACTTGTTCTTGTACCAACTAACATGCACAACAAAGTCCGAATCGAAGCGCGACGCTTCGAGGAAGTTAGAGTGAACTTGTGCAAGAATCCTAGAGCTACGAAATGAGCGTAATGAAGATAGAAACGTAAGATATACTCAAGGCTTAACATTCTATCAATCGAAACTAAAAGACTACAAATAAAACCTTAATAAACGGTCTTTGAGAGCTTCGATTGAATCTTCATTACTTCCAAAGCGTCGCAAGAGCTTCAACGAAGCTTTAGGCATGAAACTGAGCTTTGGAAAGTGTTGAGATGTCGCTTTGAATGTTCACGTGAAATTGGCGACGATCTTCAATACTGCGCTCACAAATTGTTAGATCATGAATTATTTATGTTTGCTCATCATCCAAAACCAAATCCGGGGAGTCCAATATTCAACATGCCTCTTGGCCGTCACCTCCACCTACCGTACACTACTCTGGTAGCCTCTTCAATGCGAGATCTTTATTCGATGATTTCTTCTTTTTTTGGGGCTTTTATAGATCATTAGTGAATTATTGCAGTTTCATATCAATGCTATTACAATTTAAGGCTTCTATTAACATATCAAGATCAATTCATAAGCTGATGTTGTGAGATCTTTATTCGATGATTTCTTCTTTTTTGGGGCTTTTACAGATCATTAGTGAATTACCACGTCATCATCATCACAAAAAATTCATCTTTAGCAAAATGATAAAGAAAATAAGGATAAAAGAAAAGTAAGATCTACTGTACATATGCAGCACACACAAGAAATAAGAAAACGTGATGCTTGAAAAAATGAAAACGTGGTTGAAAATAAGTGTAAAAACAAAGAAAGATGAGAAAATAATAATAATAAAAGGCGAAGAAAAATAAAAAGTGTGTGAGACACTCACTCCCGCAAGCTAAACTGCACAGTGTCATCAATGTGCAAAGTGTCGCACACCGAGCGACAAGACATGGGTGGGGTGGGTGAGGATGCATGCATGATGAAAATATAATAAAAAATGAGATGGGTATGCAAGTGATGCATGCAGAGATCAAAATAGTGCAAATATAGGTGTCCCTAAAAATACATCCTCTCTCACAGAATGATATCGACAGATATGAACAAAAAGTGACCAAAAAGTGTGGAGGAGGGGTGCAAAATCAGCAGACAGAATGATATCCAGTGAAGCAGCAGCAAAATTGTGGAAGGAATCCATTGTATGCCTAGGTGGGTGGTGGTGCACCAGCACCGTCCAGTGGTGGAGGTGGTGGGCGTGGAGGCTGCTGGGTAGGGGTAGGTGCCGGCTGTGGCAGTCGCGCAAGAATCTAGTTCAGGCAAG